>NW_020769360.1:7730553-7749224 GCF_900518735.1 Pseudonaja textilis
TTCTATTCTATTCTATTCTATTCTATTCTATTCTATTCTATTCTATTATTCCATTCCATTCCTACCCTACCCTACCCTACCCTACCCTATCCTAATGCATATGTTTTCAGTAAAATGATTTATATTGGAATACATGATCCAAGGGCAAAGTGATTATTATAAGAACATTAAGAATTAGCCCATTCTGTATCTTGGTTTCTTCTCATTTACCAGGGAACAGAAATTGAACCGGGACTGTAAGCAACAAATTGAAGAAATCACAGCCAAGATTCAGATGGAAAAGCTGAAGCAGAGGGAGCAGAGGTTGGTTCCTTACAATTTTGCTATAAATGTATGTGTGCTAGCATTTTCTGATTTCATTTAATTCATGTATTATCAAAAAAAATATTGTATTTACATTTATTGGATCACATTTCAGACTGCCTTCATTCCCTTAGGAAATCATTTTCTGTAAAGAATAAAGCTGCGTTAACTGAAAAAATGAATAATACAGTAATGCAACTTAAGAAATACCAGATTTTGTCACAACAATCAGATCATTCAATAAAATTGTTTGCAAATAAGTTTAATAACAACAAAAATATTTGTAGCCATTTATTTTTTAATTATTACCAGAATTGTGTGGTAAGACTTACTGTACAATTACGGTAATAGGCATGGCCACACCAAGTGCCCACTCCATAGCAATGGCCTTTAAGACTGGCACCTGCTTCATGTTTTCTAACATATATAGGTAAAGTGGCTCAGTACCTCCAAAGTTGAGGCCCAGAATCTGCATTTGAGACAATGCCTTCTCTTGACCATCCCTGCAAGAAAGTTCACCCAAGTGGTTGATGTGCTAGATTCTGTTGCAGTTGACATTCCCTAGAAATGCTGTAAGGAGTTGAATTTATTTGCAATGTAATAGTTTATTCTGTCTTGTTCCTGCTTTGGGTTTATTTTTATTTTTTTCTACTTTCAGATTCGCATTTGAGCAGTTACTTGATGAGTTGATGGAGAAGCACAAGAATCTCTGGGAACTTTATGTAAGAGCTTGTTCTGCCCCTCATCCGCCCCGTAGCATCAATTACAGTATATTCTACAGTACTCATTAATATTGTAATAAATGTAGGCAGCAACACTGTGAGTTAAAGATCTTGAATTCCAATTGCCTTTGGGAATACTAACATCAAAATCTCTAAAAAAATTTTTGGCCTTGTCCACAAAGTGATATATCACAATGTGAAATGCTGAGGTCTGAAAGTGCAATAGAAAGAGTGGATATTACTAGATACAGGCACGGGAAAATCCTCCCAGGAGAAACAGCTACTGCACTGGGATTTAGGATTACAGGTAGTCCTAGACTTCCAACAATTTGTTTAGTAATGAAATTAATGCAGAAGTTGGAATGGCATTGAAAAAAATGACTTAATGACTGTTTTCCAAACATAGAACCATTGCAGCATCCCCATGGTCACATAATCAAAATTTGGATGCGTGACAACTGGCATGTACTTATGATGGTTACAGTGTTCCAGTGTCATGTGATCACCTTTTGCAACTTTCTGACAAGAAAAGTCAACGGGGAAGCCAGATTCACTTAATCATTGTGTTACTAATTTAACTACTGCAGTGATTCACTTAACAACTGTGGCAAGAAAGGTCATAAAATGGGACAAAACCCATTTAGCAACATACATTCTGGGCTCAATTGTGGCTGTATGTCAAGGACTACTTGTAGACTTACATTACCCTATAGAAGATGACAGATTACATACCACCATGGCTCCTGTGCCAATGTATGATCACTACTGGACAGATGAGGGCATGTGGTGTTGCTGAATGCTATACATGCATTATGCTATCTATAGAATATGGCTAGTTCAAGCACTCTAGATAGGTTTTTCATTATTTGGTACACACTGGAATTGTCTTCTTGAATGGAATGGGCAACCCAAGCTAATATATGGGTTTTAATGTATTTGTGGTCCCCATGTCCCACTAAGACTGCTTTGCTTGAATTCAACAGTAGCTGAATTAGCAACATTTAGCATTTAGTGGGAAAAAATAGTACATACATTCACAATAGGATTAATCACCAATAATATGTTTTTTAAAACCTCAAGAGAAAAAGTTCCAAATGCAACCTTTCTTTCTAGTGATATCATATTGTTGTTATCCTTTTGCTGCTAACACTTAAACAGATGCATATAATTAATGTAAAAATTATTCTTATTTGTATTATCTTTTACTGTGATATTTTTCTGATTAACTTTCTACCTTTCATACTCCTCCCACATATTAATATTTGCTTGATTTGTAAAACTGGAGTCTATTTATGTATTTAAATATACATTGGATTAAATATTTATTTAATAAATATATAATTAACTCTGCTCTCTTATCTCTCTGATTTTAATTGGGTAAATAGCATGAGCAGAAAGGTTGGCTTCTTTCTGATGCTCCAGCCTGTCTATTAGGTTTTGTTTTTGCTGATCACATTATATTGACATTTAAATTATTCACTTTGTTTAAATTTGGGAGATTAAATTTGGGAAATTATTTTTATTGATTTCCTTCCTTATATCTACAGCATATTTTTTGTTATTATCTTGTTTCTTTTCATCATATCATTTTCCACTTTCCAGGCCAGGGAGAAACCAGTGGCTGACATGAAAGTGAATAAGGAGCAGTTACTACTTGAAGGTGAGAAAGAAAATGCACTATTTGGGGCATTTAGGTAATTTAGATTACCCTATCTAAAATCATTCCAATTAATTTCTAATATACTTTGAAAGTACCTTCAGTTTTCAAGGCAGGTAAGAATTCTTAAATGTGATGTGTCATAAAGGATTTATATGTTGTAATATTCCATTAGAAAAATTAATCCAAGAGAAACTGGCTCATGTTCAAGATGAACTGGATTTGCTGAGTCAGGTTGCATTTAGTGAAAAGAGGAAGTTTCTGAAAAGTCAGGCAGCTGCATCTGCTGTGTGAGTATACTTCCATTCTCTTCTGAGATAATAATATTTAGAACTCAGATAAGAAAGTTTGTCCTTTCCCAAGGGTATTCAAGAAATTACCTTTTAACACTTAAAATGAACTATAATAGCAAGTAAAGGTGCTACTTTTAAAAATAAGCAAAAACTTTCCAAGAGTAGTTATTAATTAATTAATTAATTGCCTTTCCTTGAGGAAGATGAGCGGTTCAAAAATATGAGATATAAATAAATACAGTTAATTATACACGCCTTAAGCAAAATTACATGAGACTATTAAAAACTCTGGTGTGCCTCATTATACTTTTTTTGTAATTTTGTAAGAAAAATGCATATGCCAAATAATTTCTCACCACAAAAGCAACTAATACCTTGATAGATTTGACATATAAGAACTCTTATTCATACCTTTTAATTTCCAGGGAGTTATTTCAAGAGGAAAACAAAAAAGCAAAAGAATATCTTGAAGCAGCCTCGAAGTACAATTCTGACTTGCAAGAGAAATGCAGCAAGTGAGCAGAAAAGTGGGAATGTATTTGGATAAGTAAACATATAACTAATCTTCTGCAGATTCATTTCTGAAAGATGATAATTTTTAGCCAAGAGAGTAATTATCCTTGGACTATCTATTTGAAGCAAATGTGAATTTTATATTATCATTAAACATTTTTACAATCTATTAGGATACAAGCAAAAGTCAATATTTAATTTCAATCAATCAGAATAGAGCTGGAAAGGGACCTTGGAGTACTTCTAGATTAGCCCACTCCTTGAGCAGGTGTCCCTATACCCTTTCAGGCAAGTAACTGTCCAGTCTCTTCTTAACAACCTCCAGTGATGAAGCACCTACAACTTCTGAAGGCAAGCTGGTTAATTGTTATCAGTGTTAGGAAGTTTTTCTTTAGTTTCAGGTTGCTTCTCTCCTTGATTAGTTTCTATCCATTGTTTCTTGTCCTGCCTACAGGTGCTTTGGTAAATAAGTTGATCCCCTCTTCTTTGTGGCAATACTTGTGTTATATCACCCATAGTCCTTCTTTTCTCTAGACTAGCCAAGCCTAAATCCAGCAACCATTTTTCATAAGTTTTAATCTCCAGGCCTTTAATCGTCTTAGTTGCTCTTTTTTGCACTCTTTCCAAAATGTCAGTATTTTTTTTTTAGGGTGGTGACCAAAGCCAGGTGTGGCCTTACTAAGGCTTTATAAAGCAGTACTAATTCTTCACATGATTTTGATTCTATGCCTCTTGTTTATACAACCAAGGGTTGTATTAGCAGTTTTGGCTGCTGTCTCACACTGCTGTCTCATATTTAAGTGATCGTCCACTAGGACTCCAAGGTCCTTGTCATAATTATTGGAGTCCACTAGGAGTCCAGGGTCCCTCTCAAAGTTGTTATTAACAGTTATTAGCCAAAAAAGTTAATACAATCCTTGGTTGTTATAAACAGAGGCATAGAATCAAAATCACATGAAGTATTAGTACAGCTTTATAAAACCTTAGTAAGGCCACACTTGGAATACCGCACCCAGTTTTGGTCACCAGAAACAATATATTATTGAAATATTCTAAACAAAGATAACCACCTCTACCATCTACTGGAATTCCTACTCCTGCAAGTTTTATTTATAATTATGAAATGGAAATATGGTCACTAATTTTCTGCCTCCTTTTGTTTCCTTTATATTTACTTCTATTTTGATCTTGTTTACATTGTTTAACCTCAAGTATTTAATTTACTTCAGGTTAAGAATAGAGCTGGAGGTCTTTGGGATGGAGGATGACAACATTAATGAAGATTAGCTAGTAGTCCACCATACTGCTGCACAGGAGGAAATGTAAATATTCTTAATGCGTTTTTTGAAGCTGTTATTTAAGTTAAGGTTTATAAAGCAGGATAGGAGCAACCACTTATCTGGTATTCCAAAATAAGAGAGATGATTAATACAATAAGACTTAAATTAGAATGGAATGAATTTATCACAACATTTCTAGGCTGCAAGAAGTGTTCTTGCTTTCTACTTAGAGATGTAAGGGAGGAGGCCCTCTTGCATTCAAGGACCATATTGAAAAATTTGGGATCTTAATGTCACACTAGATATGAGTTCATGGGCACAAAATGAAACATTTGTTTCTTAAAGTTTCAGTAATTAGTTCCTATTCACTCACTCTCATGTATCATTCCTCAAGTAGGGCCTGCCTTCTGGAATGAGGTTCTCTTGAGATCTAGATGGTCCGTTTCTGCAGGTGTTTTGAAAAACATTGAAGATTTGGTTCTTTGCCAAGGCTTTTGGCCAGACTGATTGCAGCCCATTTAGAATGTGTGGATGGGAGATTTTGTTGTTTCTGTTTTCATCACTTTTGCTATCTTTTACTTCTTTAGTTTTACTTCTTTAGTTTTATTTTCCTTGTTTCATTTTTAACTTGTAAACTGACCAGAATTGCAATATATAAAGCTCATAAAACAAATCAATCAAGAAATACAGTCAAAGTCTCAATAAAACATTGAAATGCTACAGCTCTGGGGAGATAGTGGACAGTCTTTTCCACTTGGCAGGATTTCCTTTACCTCCTGGTTTCATGAGCTTGCCATTTTAATATATCTTTCAAAGGAAAGACACTCTGATGGATTTGCAGATTCCTCTCATGGAAACCACTTGGATTTGCCCATGACAAAAGTGTAACATAAAAGAATTTATGTGAAAGCAAATTATTTTATTTATCCATTATGAAGGTGGCAGAAGAGCAGCCCAGATTGTCAAACTGCTTCTGAAGAAATGGTAGTGTGGCAGTGTTTTTAGGCCTATCTTGATTTAATGAACACTGAAGTTAATGTTTCCTTGATCCATACAAGGATAGAGGAAAGATTAAAAGTTTATAGAGATAATTTCCTAATTTTATATATCTCTCTCTATTCCTATCCCTATGATAGGTTTGTGTGTGCAACAGGAGCTTTTTCTTGAGCAGTGAGAGAAATCATCCCAGTGGAATATTGGATGCCTTGCTTCACTCTTAAATTTGTGGCAAACCATTTGCTGTTAATAAATTTCTGTTACCTCTGCTGTCATGAAAATGGAATTTTTGATTTATTTCTTGATGTTTATGGATGCAAAATACCTCTGGATCAGTGTTTCTCAATCAAAAATCTGGGAGTTAAAGATGACACATCTTAAAGTTGCCAAGGTTAACAAATACTGATTTAAATATTAGAGCATCACAACTTATTTGAAACAGATTCTATCCAAAGTGCATTAATAAGAAATGAAATATTTGTCATCAAAGCTTTAGCATTTTCAGGGTTTGGGTGCCTGTTTCAAAAACTGCTTCGAATTTCTTGGGTTTATACCACCAATATTTCATGGACCCCAAACAAACAAACAAAAAAACAACAACAGCCATTCCACATGTTTCCAAAGACACAGCTACTTTAATGCTTCAAACAGATATCCTCATTTGCACAAATGTACTTTATAGTACAAAGTAGTTCTTTTGAATACTTTACATAACTTTTCCATACAAGAAAAATATATCATTTGGAGTTAATATGGAATTTTATTAGTATCTATATGTACGGTATATATAGCAAACTTTCCCCAAACAGTATCTTCTTGATGCAACATGATTTGGTTATTATGGCAGGAATTATGAAAATTGCACTCTGTTCCTTAAGAATTAATGCATCTTTTGAATTACTGTTATAGTCAATTAAACAATTTTAACAATTTTAAAGCGCTAGCACAATCAACTTCTCTTGAAGAAAAAAATTAGAAGGTACATTCAAACTGAAAGTGTATAAAATTGCTAAAAGGACAAAATTTTCATGTATTTTGGTTAAAAAAAAATAAATTAAATCCATATATTATTTGTAAAAATTATTCACATAAAAGTGACCCCCAAATGTAAAAACACAGCAGTAAAGTGGATGGACTAAGTTAAAGTGGCAATGAGTGATGGGAGATTTGCAAGAAGAAGTTAGAGATAGAGCATCAGAAAGAAAATCTAAATGGTCTCTAGGCATTGAAAATAACCTGGCAGCACATAATCAATGAAAATGTGAAAACAACTATACTGTAATTGAAATCTATGTTTCAAAACCTTAGTATTTTGCATTATAGATTTCACAAATTAAATGGGCAGGAAGAATGAAATATTTGCCATAATCCGAGATTCTGGTTTGTTTCTGTAAGGATTTTTTTTTTTTTTTGGAAACACGAACCACTCCTGTCAGAAACTCAGTGCTTCAACTGCTTAAGGTCAAGTCCAACAATTAAAAATAATTCAATCCAGTGTTCTGTTGCCAATTTGTTAACAAATAACTTCTAGTCACCAAAGTAAAGAGAGAGGTAGGAGAAAAATCTTTATTGCTGGTCCAGGAAGATAAAGACATTATTTGCTTTTTTCTTGCTTGTTATTCATCTGGAGCTAAGAAAGTCAAAAAGTATTACTGTATATATAGTCTTATTCTGCAAAAATAATATGTAACATCCTTTTATCCTAGCAACAATTTTAAGGTATTTAGGGCTATCAGGCCCGATCAACACATCAAAAGGTAGTTATTTTTCTGATTTAATAGCCAACAATTTTGCTCAAAATCCAAAGCTGTTGATAAATACCATACACCCAATTTTAATGAGAAATAATATAAAAATTACTCACATCAGCCTTTAAATGTATCATGCTGACCATATGGTCACATCACAACTAAATCATTCACTGACTATGAAAGGGTACTAAGATAAATAAGTCTGAACAAATATATTTTAATTTCATTGGAAAAAAGAAAAAGAAACAAACAAACTGAAAGATAGCTGTTATAATCTCAGGTATCTTGAGATAATACCTGCAAAAAACTTGAAGTAGTTTAGAAAAAAGAATATTGATCACAGGGTTAGGAAACTAAAATGAGAATGAGGGGTCCTTGGTGCTCTCTGAGCTTGGTTGTTTTCTTGCAAATGTTTCATTACCCAAACTAGATAACATTATTAATACTAATAGGGAGTGGAGTTGGGTCTCATTTTATTTTCTAGTGGCTTGTCCTGTTAGTGTTGGGTCCAGTTCACAAGGAAACAACAAAACAATACGCTACCTTTCCTCGATTTCCTTATCAGCAAAGACTGCTGTGGCAAACTAGAAACACAAGTCTACAGAAAAACTACCCCCACCAACCAAGTACTTCACTACCAAAGTAATAACCCAGCCTCTCATAAGAGAAATCATTTAAGAACACTATTCAGATGAGCCCAACACACTCAGCAATCCTGAACAACAGAAAAAGAAAACAGATAATCTATATAACACGTTGAAACAAAATGGTATCCATGCAACGTCATCAAAAAGTGCTTGACTACTCAATCCAATATAGCAATACAACCAAACAAGCTGTAAGGATAACACTGTCACACATCAAAAACATCTCAGAACATACCAATAGACTATTACAACTACATCAGAGGTAGTATTCAGCTGGTTCTGACCAGTTCTGGAGAACCAGTAGCAGAAATATTGAGTAGTTCAGAGAACTGGCAAAGACCACCTCTGACTGGAGATTTTACGGTCTCCTTCCCCTGCCACGCCCACCAAGCCACACCCACAGAACCAGTAATAATTTTTTTTTGAATTCTACCACTGAACTACATGGCATCAGCATAGCACACAAACCAACTAAAGGTCTCCAAAATATGTAGACCAAAAGACCCAGCAGGCCCCGGGTGGTGGTGGGGAAACCCAGGAATCATTTACAATATACAGTGTAAAAACTGCCACAGCCACCATGAAGGACAAGCAGAAGACTAGCAGAAACATATCCATGAACACCAACGAGCAGCCAGAAGACATAATGAAAACTCTTTAATTTCACAACACCTGAACAGACAGACATAGCAATCAACACCCAGATGAGCATAGATCGGGAAACCGGAAGAGCAGATTCCTGGTGTGCCACGGGGGAGTGCTGGAAACCAGAAGCTCAGCTTACCAGCGCACACATGCGCTCCAGCCACCTGGTCTTCTGCGCATGCGAAGACCAGCTGGCTGGCATAGGAACATGCGTGAAGACCAGAAGAGCAATGGGCTGGCGTGCCCAGAGAGATGGCTCTGCGTGCCATTTCTGGTATGCATGGCAAAGGTTCACCATCACAGGCATAGATTAACAACAAGATTAACATCAGACCAACAATCAAGAAATAAACAATACTCCAATCAAGGAACTGCCAAACAAGCTAACAGTCAACAACCCAACCCTATAATCTCCAAGACCAGTCCCACCAACACTGATAGGGCAAGTCACTAGAATATAAAGAGACAGCAAAGCCTACTCCTTAATAGCACTGATATTACCTAATTTGGTTAATGAAACATCTGCAAGAAAACAACCAAACTTTGAGAGCACCGAGAACCCATCATTTCAACTCTGAGCTACAAATATTCTCCTCTATTTGTCAAACAAGAATTTAAGGTACAATACATTTACAATTTACACGACTATAGAATTTTGCAGTAGGTAAAATTATTTCTCACCTAGGGTACTTATTTTTTATTTTATTTCAGCAGTAGTCACTATTCCCAGATTTGATAAAATGGGATATGCTATTTGATATTTTCATTCAATGGGATAAGGTTGCATACAAGCACCAAATCAAACAAATCAAAAGGCAGGTGCTTTTAAAATATGTTAGCATATATTATGATGACTGTTTATATCAAACGGTATCACTACTTTGTTAGTCGCTTTCTTTTGTATAATAAGAACTACCACTTGTTTCTTGAAACTAAAAGCTTAGTTGAGCCTGGATCAACAATCGCATAGGGAGACTTCCTAACCTTGGTCCTCCAGATGTTTTACTAAAATCCTCATCATCACGGGATTGCCTCGGTCATTATGAACGGGTGAGAGTCGTAGCACAGCGTTGGAGTAATGGCTATGGGCGACGGAAAATGTAGCTGTACCCCGCTTAAGACAGTCCCAAGGTTGGGTAAAGGTACGCTTCGTATAAAGTCTAGCTGTCTTCTCCTCTCTCACGCTCCGAAGAAACAGATTAAACAGATCTTTTTTTCCATACCCAAGGAGTGGTTAGCACGGTCATTTTGCCTTTCTCTCCTACAGAGGGCGCTGATTATTCTGGTGGTGTGAATAATTCTGGAATCCGTCCAGTCCCGCCGGAAATGGCTGCGAGAAACGGCCATCTTTATAAAGGGCAAAAGACATCGAGCAACCAGGATGTTATTTTGCTCTTTGAGCGAATGGTAGCGGAAACGAATACGACAAGGCCACCTGCCTTCCTGTCGCCTGGCTCCCTTGTCTTGATTCAGAAGAAGGGAACTGGCCGAGCGGAGAGATCATGGTGAGCGCACAAAATCGTGACGGCTGCATTCGGGTCGCATCTGATCCTATCAGAGCAGGGCCGTTTCACGGCAAGGATGTCGATCGAAGTCGGACAGGCAGGATCCCGGCCGTGGAAGAGGAACGGGGCGGGGGAATGGGGGGAAGAAGCAGAGTCGTCCGGAGTCTCTTCCGAGTCCCCCTCCACCCATTAGTGAGTCCCAAGGCTGAGTGGGTTGACCAAGGGTTGGAAACTGGGCTCTTTAAGTTTTGCAAAGAAAATGGGACTTATCGGATCTGTGGGATGAGACGATTTGTCCGTTGAGCCAGACTGGTTTCTTTTGGTATCAGCCGATTTTAAAAGCTGGATAAGAGGATTTTCCAAAGCTTTTTTTCTTTTTCTTTTTCTTTTTGCAGCCCCTTTTGTAGGGGGCAGAGGCTCAACACAATTGGGCTTCCTTGAAATTTCACCCGTCTTGTCGCATTCAGAGATAAGATCTCATGATCTCCCTTTATCCCTAGAAAATTTTAAGATTTTCCATTGCTCGATTCAAATACTTGAAATAGTGCAATTTAAAGACCAGAATTTCCTTTTGCTAGCTGCTTATAATGGCCATGTCATCGTTAATTCTTTCTATTTGTTTCCTGGAATTCAGGATGAATTTTCTGACCCTGATTTGGCAGTTATGGGTGAAGAATCAAAATCTGAGAATGGAGAGAATGCTCCTGTCTATTGCATCTGTCGCAAACCTGATATCAATTGTTTCATGATGTGAGTATTGCTGGAAGAAATAGAAAAACTTGGTACTGTGAGTTCCTTCACACCTTAAGAGGTTGCATTGAGGATGGCAGCCAGGCAAAACCCTTCTGCCAGTATGATATGCACTGATTTATTTCAGCAAGGTCTTCTGGGACATGTTCTTTTTAAAAAGTTAATATTTTTAATTATAATAAAGTTGTTAACAACTTTGCTCATCCTGGAGTATACTTTTCAACATAAAGATATTAATGGCAGATTAAAAGGGGAAGATGAAAAGGGCAAGAGAAGATGTTCTTCAAAGAGTAAAAAGGAATAATAAAAAAGAATATTCTTTTGAATGAAGTATTTGTGAGGGCAAGTTACTCGATAGTTCTCAAATATTGCTAAAAATTAGTAAAATTAGTAAATAATTAATATTAATAATAATACTAATCACAGTTTAGATTGACTCACTTTTAAAACATATACCCAGAGGTTAAACCTTGTAAGAACCCAAAAAGTATTGTTAGATGATGCCTGGGGCACACACAGGGAGCATTGATACTGATTGATACTGTCTGGTAACTTGAGAGGAATATTATTCAATAGCAAGTGAATACCATTAAATTAAAACAGTAGTTTTAAAATAAGATTAAAGTGAATGCACCACAAAGCAGTGTGACAAATGTTAAATGTCTTGTGAAGTTATTATGAATTTAAGATAGGAGTCATTAGGAAAAGGCCACTATATGTGATAGAGCAGAGATGGGCAAAGATTAAGATGATAAGATTTACTTTATTTTGCTTTTACTTTTATTAGTTTGACAATGTCTGTAGGTTGCAATATGTGGCTCACCTAAAATTAATGAACAGAATGATTTGGATCATTATGCTGAGCCTGGGAATTTATTTTCAGGACCAGAACTTTTAACTTTTCTGACATTTCTGATTTTCCCTTCAAGTGTTCTTCTATATGAGGAGCTTCAATCAGGAGAAAAAAAATAGTCTGTGCATCCATTATTAGATATTTGAGAGCTAGAAGAAACTCTTGATCTTCTGAAGTTCAGCTAAATATTTATTATTCAACCTTATCTCCCTCTTATTTGCCCCTTTCCAATAGAAGATGCTATGCTTTTTAAGAATTCCCTATTATGTACTTAGTTAGAACCTGTTTGGTTAAGGCTTCAGGGTGGAAACTGGGAGACCTTGAGTTCTAGTTTTGTTTTAATTGCAAAGCCAACTGGGTAACTGTTGGCTAGTCACTTTCTCAGCCCTAGGAAAGAGGCAGTAACAAAGCACTTCTGAAATCTTGCCAGGAAAACTGCAGGGACTTGTCCAGGCAGTCACCAGGGGTCAGCATTGACTTGAAGAGATACATACAGTTATATTTAAGCAGATGAGTTTTGTCTGCCAGTGTCTTTTACGGATTCTCAAATGCATAAGAAATTTGATTAATGAATCTTCACTGTTCTTTTTTCTCTCTCCAGAGGCTGTGATCACTGCAATGAATGGTTCCATGGCCACTGCATTAACATTACTGAGAAGATGGCAAAAGCAATTCGGGAATGGTACTGCATGCAGTGCCGAGGTAAGTTTAAAATCCTGTTTGTGTGTGTGTGTGTATGATAAATCTCTGTCTCATGAAGCATATATGGATATGTCCTTAAGTGGTGTACTAGAAACTTAGAATTTATAGGGATTTTCCCCTCGAAAGTTAATATTTAAAATTTCGTGGCAAAACATCCTTCAGTAGCAAAGCTTCAGTAATAAATCAAAAAGAAAACCACCTTCTGATCTTTGAATCTATATAGCAAAGCTTTTTGTAGAATATAAAAATACTTCAAGAATAATTGTTCTATATAATAACTAAGACTGACTAAGTGCAGCATAGCTTGAACTGGTAAAATGCAGTTTCCAGATGGCTGGCTGGGTGACTTTAGGCCAGATGTTAGGCCAGTCACTCTTTCTCAATCTCCCCCCCCTCGGTTGTTGTGGGGGAAATAGGAAGAGGAAGGTATATAATGTATGCTCAGCCCTTTGAGATACATACAAAAAAGGAGGAATAATAATAACAACAATAATAATAATAATAGCAGCAGCAAGAATTTTAGAAAATACATCAAGAAATTGCAGCTTCTTGAAATAACACCAGAACTGCAGAACTGCAAAAAACTGTGCTACTTGGAACATCGTGCATCTTAAGAAAATACTTGGTTGATACTTAGGATGCTGACAGCACCCTGTATCAACTGTTAGCGCCAGTCAATTATATTTGTGATACATTTTTAAATGTTCAGTTGACTAAGTTTTGTTTAAATAATAATAATAATAATAATAATAATAAAAAATAATAATAATAATAGTGATACATTTAATATGTTCAGTTGACTGTGTTTCATGTTTAATGAATAAAAGAGACAATATTTGTGATACATTTTAGATGTTTAGTTGACTGAGTTTCATGTTTGAGGAATAAAGTAGATAGTAACAACAACAACATTGTTTATGCGTTGCTTTGAAATGCAGGCACATGAGTAAAGTAGCATGGAGCTGGAGAACTTATCCCCTGAATTTGGGAGAGAAAACAGTAGAGGTGGTCTTTGACTTATGACCACAACTGAGCACAACATTTCTGTTGCTAAGCGAGACAGGTGTTAAGTGAACATTGCTCCATTTTACAACCTTTCTTGCCACAGTTGTTAAGTGAATTTGGCTTCCTCATTGATTTTACTTATCATAAATTGCAAAAGGGGATCAGATGACCCCGGGAGATACTGCAACTGTTTGTAAATATGAGTCAGTTGCCAAGTGTCTGAATTTTAATCATGTGACCATGGGGATGCTGCAACCGTTGTAAGTGTGAAAAAAAGGCCATGGGTCACTTTTTTCATTGCCATTGTAACTTCAGATGGTCACTAAACCAACTGTTGTAATTTGAGGACTACCTTACACTTTTGCTTTTTATCACCACCATCCCCCAACCTAGTATGAATCCTAAGTAAACCAGGCAAAGTGTAAAGCATTTACTGTGGAGGGTCAAGTTTTTTTTATAAAATACAGAAACAAATGATACATACATTTGGTATATGTGAGGCATGGGAAAGCAACTAATCAAATAATAAAAGATATTGATTAGACATGAAGATTCTAAATATTTTACAAGTGGCAAATTTATGGGTTATAACATTCCCTTTCTCAGCTGCATTTGTTTCTTTCTTAACACTTGCAAGTCAATTTAAGGATTTCCAGAATATTCTCCCTATTATTTAGTTGCTAAGAAAGCTAATTCTTCTCTCCTACCCAAAGAAATGGCCTTTGATTAGAGCCCTAAAGTTAGAGGAAGAGTGTATACTGCCATGCTAAAATACTAATACCTATAAAAAGCCTTAAAATTCCAAGCAACAAATGAAAATGATCTTAGCTTCCTGCTATTTTATTTCTAAAGGAGGAGGTATGTCCCAGCTCTTCATTATGCTTTATTTTGGGTAAAATTGCTTTAAGATAACAGTCTGTTTTTCCAAGTAACGCAGAAAAGCGTACATAGTGTTAATATAAAAAAAAATTCAATTACATTCAGATAATTTCTTTGTTATGTATTCTCATAACATAGATTGCTTTCTCTTGCAGAGAGAGACCCCACCCTTGAAATCAGATATAGGCACAAAAAGTCCAAGGAAAAGGACCGTGAAGGTGACCGTGAACGTGCTGAAAAAGATGAGATGCGTGTGAAAGCCCAAGAACTGGCCCTGGAGCAGAGCCGCAACTCCAAAGTAAGGGGATGGGATGCAACGGAGATCATGTCATCTTACAAGGCCTGGCATTGTAACTCCAGAATGTTGACGTGATTTGAACTGTTGGGTTCTAGACTAGTATATTGAAGCAACTGCCTTTCCTAACAGTCATGGTCAGGCTGTTTATTATCATTTCTTAGATTTACATAGCCACAAGATCGAGATTTGATGTAGTCAAATAGGTAAATACCATACTTAGTTTCTAGCTACTTGGTGACCCAGCTGTTCTTCCCTTTGATGGGAGGACAGAAAGATGAAGCCATTTAGAAGATTGTAGGACAGTTACAGATACCTGAGGCCAAATTGCATTTGTAAATTCAAGGCATTCCTTTCAGTCTGTTTAGTTAATACGCTAAATCAGATTCTCTTGAAATTTTCCTTCCCTTTCCCTTTGTTTTAATGCTTAAAACAAATTATTGTTTATTTCCCTGGCAAAATTATGTATTTTAAATGAGATGTGCCTCTTTAGGGTATATTTAAAGAGCTAGTTTAGGGTAGTGGTTAAGGTCTGTACTAGAAACCTGGATAAAAACTTACAAGTTCTAGTTCTCCCTTTGGCATAGAGCAGGGGTGGGCAACTATGGCCCTTTCATGAATTATGGACTTCAACTCCCAGAATTCCTGAGCAAGCCATGCTAGCTCAGGAATTTTGGGAGTTGAAGTCCACAAGTTATAAAGGGGCCATAGTTGCCCACCTCTGCAATAGAGGGTCACTCTGTCTCAGTACAACCCACCTCACAGAGTTCCTGTTAGGAGGAGGAGGAAATGTTTTGTATGCTGCCTTTAGTTGTAGAAAATAAAATGGGGATATAAAATTGAATAAATATCAGCTGGGCAATATCAGTTGCTTTTGTTAATGTTTAATGTTTAAGCATCTTCGATTTTCCTCCTGTGTTCTTTCTACAAATCTGAGATTAATCATAAGGCCCTTTTGAATCGTGCACAGTGGAATAAGAATCGTGAGATTTTGACTTGTGCAATTTTAGAATTTCCTTTATATAGCCTACATTAGGGCTTTCCATTTTTTCCCCTTTAGTTGAAATCACTTATCAGAAAGTCCTTTTCACCCAATATAGATAAAATACCTTTAAGCCAATGTAAATGTCCCTGTTGTGCTTGGAGTAATGTGTTTGTGAGTCATTACCCAAAGAGAAACCACTTTTACCCAATTCTGGATAATTTACCCAGGTTTGGGAAACACTGGCCTATACGGAATGATGTCCTGGCAGTTGTTTTATAAAATGCAAAACGTAGAAATGATAAGTCAGCAAGACCATAATGGGAAAGTTTAAAAAGCAGCTTTGAAAAGACTGAAACCATCATGTTTGTTTCTCCCTATTTTCTAATCCTGTCACTTTTGATCTAAATCTAGGAAGGTTTTATCAGAATTGACAAGCACTAGCTCTGTATTAGGGAAAGCTGAGTTCTGCAACTGAACAGGCCATGTTTACTTTTAATTGGGGGTGGGGTATCTTCTAGAAGCTGCTAAACAACTTCCTGGCATTCATAGCTATAGTCTGAGCATGCCCCTCACTTTTACCTAAAAGAATACTAATTCTTGTATATACCATGTTTCCCCGAACATAAGACCTGGTCTTATTTTCTTTTGGCCTCCAAAATAAATACCAGATCTTATTTGGGGGGGATGTCTTAGCTGCTTATCTTAGGACCACCGCAGGCAGATCTCCCACACCCCCACACCTGTCACGCCGTTGTCCAAGTTCTGCGGCTGCTCGTGGCCAGATGCTGTGTGGCTTGTGCTGGTGCCGCCACTCGCAGCAGGTTGTTGTATCACGCCATGCGCAGTGGCACAACATGCCATGTGGTGTCTTGCTGTGAGTGGCGGTACTGGTGCAACATGCCATGTGGTGTCTGGCCATGAGCAGCTGCAGAAGTCGCGGCGTGGGAGGTCCTGCTGCCACTTGCTGCACTGATCATAATAAAACAGCAGGAGGAATAGAAAGAACTGAAAACTGCCCAAAGAATCTCTTCTCCCCACTCTATTCTGGAGAGGTGAGCAACCTAAGGTCCCCAGGCACCATTCTCATGACTCTGGAGGCACCTGTGATGATGGGGGTTGAAAACCGGTGGCACATTTTCCCAACACTGAGTTGGGATATAGTTAACAGATTTACTCTAAATGAGGGTTAACGTGCCCTGCAAAAACCCTTGATTTGCCAGTTGATTTTATTCCTTCCCCCAGTCCTCTTTCCCAACCTACTCATTACCATTATTAGCCAAAAAATATTACGTTCATGAGAAGGTTGCCTCTTCCTCTTCTGTTTACACCCCAAACCGAAGGGATGGAACTTACTTCCACATAAACGTGAACCGGAGGTCCTTGCCCGTGATTAATCTTGAGTCCGTGCTTGTGCATCCTGGCTCTTTTGAGGAACACAGTGATGGGTTTGGGACTAAGCCAGGGACAGAGCAGATGGGATCCCTCAGGTGCAAAGCCCTTCTCACACCTGTCCCGTGTTCTTATTTGCAGCAAATCAAGCGCTCAGCCCGCATGTGTGGAGAATGTGAGGCCTGCCGGCGCACGGAGGACTGTGGGCAGTGTGACTTCTGCCGGGACATGAAGAAGTTTGGTGGGCCTAACAAAATCCGTCAGAAATGCCGCCTGAGGCAGTGCCAGGTTCGGGCTCGGGTGAGTGTCGTGGTGGGCAATTCCCTGCCCTGAGATCATTGCATGCTTTCTCTAGGGGGCACTTTCTTGGCTGCTCACTCCCAAGGGGCAGCCACCTCGAATTTGAAGCTGTTGGTTGTGTGTAGCTCACACGTGATTTTTTTTTCCCATTCTTTTCTTCCTAGGAGTCCTATAAATATTTTCCAGCTTCGGTAAGTTTCCTTTTTCCCTCCAGTTTTTTTTTCCCTTTACTTTTTGCTTTTTTCTTTTTTTAAAACATCTTAACAATCAGGATTAAGATAATAGGTGAGTGCTAAGTTGGGACTCCTGGGATTTTTTTTTTCCCTAGATAGGGAAGCTTGGCCTATACATCCAATACAATGAGGTGGCGATAGCCTAGAAGTGGTGGACTGAACTATTTGAGATTGTGGGTGAAAACTCATCTCTTTTGCATACTGGTTACACCCTTTCAACTTACAACCTTTCATTTAGTGACTGTTTGAAGCTGGAAAAAAGTGACCATTGTTCACACTTAACGACTGATGCAGCGTCCCCATGGTCACATGATCAAAATTCACTTGGCAACTGGCTCATATTTATGATGGTTGCAGTGTCCCTGAGGTCAGTGGGGAAGCCAAATTCACTTAAAAACCGTGTTACTAATTAAAATAGCTGCAGCGGTTCACTTAACGACTGTGGCAAGAAAGGTCATAAAATGGGGGCAAAACTCAACTTAACAACCGTCTCGCTTAGCGACAGAAATGTGGGCCTCAATTGTGATCATAAATCAAGGACTAGCTGGTACATAGCACGTGCACTCATGTTCATCTCCCACTTAAGAGAGAAAACCAACACAGCAAGGAGAAGGTTCTTCCTCTGCCCTACTTTTGGGGGTTTCCTGACTTCTTGGGTTTTTGTGGTCCTCTTCTTCCAATCCCAAGTAAGGCAACCACTGTAATTCCTATTGCCTTTCTCCGTTCAGTGCTGCAGTCCACCCTTTCGTCTTATTTCCACCTCATTCTGCTGCCTGTATAGATCCGGCTTAACACCTGGGTTCATATTTGGAAGGGCGGGTGCTCGAAGACCCAGATTGCATGCATTTCTGTATCGTATTAGGTGGCAGGTTTTGCTGGGCCATTTGGCCTTGCTTCTTTGAGCTCTTAAGCCTTTTCTCCTATTATTATTATTATTATTATTATTATTATTATTATTATTATTATTA
>NW_020769360.1:7749234-7788480 GCF_900518735.1 Pseudonaja textilis
TATTATTATTATTATTATTATTATTATTATTATTATTATTATTATTATTATTATTAGGTTTGGGGATTGTTTTTTTTTTTTGCTGCTCGTGCTTTGCCGCTTGGCATTCAGCAAGCCCCGTTTTCTCTGTTTGCCACTCTGTGCCCAGGAACAGAAGGGTATGTTTGCACTGTCTTGGTGGTGCCTGGTGCGCTTTTGTGAAGCCAGGCAGATGGCTTCTTTAATGCTTTCCTCTCTCTTTCTCTTTTCTTCCCCCCCCCCCTTTCTCCCCCCCCCCCACCTTTTCTTCTCTCTTGCTACTTTCCCCTCCCACCCCCCTGCTCTCTTCCCCCCCTTCCCCAATCGCTCAATAGATGTTACGGGGGCGGGAGGATGATCTGCAGATGCTAAAGGAACAGCTAGAATCGGCTGCCACACCTGAGCCTCTGTCGGATGATGATCTGCACATAGACCCCGATTTGTATCAGGAGCTTTGTTCAGGGGCCTTCGATGATCAGAATCTGGTGAGACCTATGGTAGACCCATTGCCTTGGGATTCCTAGGTCATGTTGGCAGGGTCCTGCTTGCTTGGGTAGAAGAACCTTGCCCTAGGATAGTGCATGCCCTGGGGCCCCCTCCCCATGTCATTCGGAGTTGGGGAAGGACATCCCCGAGAACTCTAGCTAAATGTTTGGCTCAACATTTCATGTGGGACTTGACCCAGGTCCTCAGCCTTTAAAGCTCCCCGCTTGCCCATTTTCGACTATTTTCTTGAGCCTTGTATCTTCAGTTTATTCTCCAGCAATCTTTTTTGCCTTGATTTTCCCCTTATTCCTTTCATCTTCTCCCTCTGATTCTTCTACCCTGCTTCCTCTCAGCTCTGCTTTTCTGCTGACTACTTTCTCTCTCTCTCTCTCTCTCTCTCTCTCTCCTGGCAAAAATTCCCAATTCTAGGCTTTTTTTGCTTGCCTGCTACCCTTTGCTTAACCAGCCATAGGTTTTCTCGTGGACGTTTCATGTCTCTCACAGAAGCTGCGCTATTGATCATTGTTCCATGGACAGTTCTTCCCCAAGCCTAGCCCATAACTAAGAATATTTGTCAACGGTCAGAGAGGTTAACTATTGCTTTGCCAGACAAGCTCTTAAATTGCCCATTTAATTTGGTTTCTAAATTATTTCATTTGCGTAATTTGGTGTTTTTTTTCAAACTCTTGTAGAAAAGATGTCTATGGCATGCTTACCTGAGTCTGTAGTGGGAAGTGCAGGTGGCCATTGGGTCCGATCACTTGTTCAGCAGCTGTTCAAAGTTACCAACAATGCTGAATGAGGAGATTTAGGGCTGATCCTCAAAAGCCACGACAGCATCGCCACAGTTATTTGATTGCAATTCAGGCACTAGGCAATTGTAATTACGATGGTTGCAGTGTCCCCTGATCATCTTATCACTATTTGTGACCTTCCCTGCTTATACATGCTGGCTTCTGCCAAGCAAAGTCAATGGAGAAGCCTGGCAGGAGTTTACAAATGGCAGTCACGTGACATTGTGGGATTCATTTAATGTCTCCAGCTGGAACTGCCATTGTAAGTTGGTGTGTTTACGTGATATTGCACTTTGCAACAGCATCATTTAGAGACGATGTTCCCAGTCTCAATAACTGCCATTAATCAAGGACTAAGCTGTATCATAACCTCTGTATACAGAGAGCTGTAGTGTAATAGGCACTAAAGATCCATTTGTTTGATTGTTACAAATGGCCAATCTTTTTTTGCTTATTTGATGCTGGGTTAAGCATTTATTTGAATGAAACAGTACCACGCATCTTAAGGCATAATACGGTAATATACCTTTGTTAGTTAGGTGCTCTATTGATGTAGCTCCAATATACCGTATTTATCGGCGTATAACACGCACAGGCGTATAACACGCATCTTCATTTTAAGAGGGAAATTTCAGGAAAAAAATAAGGGTAGCTCAGAACATCACGTCACGACGCTGCGCCGCCGCTAGGCACTATTGGGAACGGGATCCCTTAAAGAGGATTCCGCTCCCTGGACATCGGCGTATAACACGCATACATCATTTGCCCCCTATTTTCAGGGGGAAAAAGTGCGTGTTATACGCCGATAAATATGGTAGCTATTTCTCACTTACCTCCCATTCATTCACTGACCAAAGTTATGGTGGTGCTGAAAACAAATAACTTCATAACCTCTTCACACCCTTTCAGCATTCTTCAGTCATGTGATTGCTATTACAGTCAGTGTGCATTGTCTTATGCCTGACTTATGGGTTTTTGTTACACACACACACACACACACACAGAGTGCAGAGCAGAGAGATTGGAGAAAAAGGGATTGCAAGAAAGTAAGCTGTTTGTTCTACACATTGAAAGCGGTGTGATTCTGCCAAGCAGCCCGATGCCGCAGTAGTCTTTTGAAATCTCTTCCTCTCCGGTCTCTTTCTTCTGAGAAGGAGTTGGGGAGAAAAAAAGTAAGTGATTTCCGTAGGCAATTTCTTCTTGTTCTGCCCTTCCTCCCAGAGCAGAAAGATTGGAAAGAGATTTCAAGAGAATGAGCTCTTCTATATATTAAGAACATTAGATCACATGGGTAGTTCAAGTCTGAGAACTGCAGATGTGCTAGGCCATGGGTGTCAAACTGCAGCCCAGATGCATCACGTGCTGGCCCTGTTTAGCAAAGGGGGAAAAAAAACCCAATACGTCACGTGATGCTGCGGTAACGCGAATTTGACATCCCTGTTTACAGCTTATTCTCCCGAAATCTCTTTTTCTCCAATCTCTCCTCTATGGGTAGACGGACAAAAGAAAAGCAACCAGTTTCTTTAGGCAATCACTCCTTTGGTTGATCCTGTCTCACCCACGGAGCGGAAAAATTGGAGAGAGATTTCAAGGGAGTAAACTCTCTCGAAAGAGAGAGTTTGCTCTTTTACGCATAGAACGCTGTATGATTGCACTGGCAGTGAGAAAGGGTGAGGCAAAGGGGAGATTGGTTGCTTAAATGGGTTGCTTTTTCCCCTCCTCCCCATAGAGTGGAAATATTGGAGACAGGGTTTTCAAGAGAGTAAACCATAGCCTGTTGCTCCCATCTCTGGGCTAGAGTGCAATAACATTGCTTTTAGTGTATAAGACAGTAAGCAGGGGCACTCAGGCATTCCAAAGACAGGGGAGTGGCTAGGAGGCAAACTAAAGCTAAAGGTGTGGAATTGAGTAGTCTTGTCTCTGTCTAGTTGGAAGTCACAGTCACATGATTTCCCAATTAGTGGCTATTTTACTTACTTAGAGCTGCTGATCCCAATTAGAGTTGTTAAGCAAGGACTACAGATTACAGATTAACAAGAGTTGGAAGGGACCTTGTAGGTCATCTAGTCCAACACCCCCGCCCGCCCAAGCAGGAGACCCTGCACCATTTCTGACAAATGGCAGTCCAATCTCTTCTTGACTATTTGTATAACAACAAAGCACCTAACTGGCAAAGGTATATAGTTTCCATGTCTGTTGGCCATGCTAGCTGGGCATTTAAGAGTTATAACTCAAATGCGTTTAAAAAGATCCTAGGAAGCTGCAAACAACTTATGCGAATAGAGTGACTCACAGAGTGAGCCCAAGGCAGATGTTACACTCTTAATGTTTCCCATAAAACTGGGGGGATTTATGGTTGCCCCCAATAGAGAAGGTTGCTGAATTTCTACTCAAGTTGTGATGTCGTTGTGTGCTTAACTAATAGTTTAAAGGTCAGCAGCATTGACTCCTAGGCCAGATGTACTTCCCTTTCTGAATGCCAATCTTTATGAAGAAAAAAAAAACCCTTGGATTGTCAGCATCTGTGACAACTTGGCCATTAACGGAGCTGGAGCATGTAGTTTCATGTATTAAATACATGTCTATTTTTCATTTTCATTGTTCTTTCTTTAAATAATCCCAAAATGTATTACCCTGGTGTCTTTTTTTTTCTTTTCTTAAAGTGATTCTATTACATAATAAGTTGCTGGCCAGAGTAATAGAATTACAGGATGTATTTCCTGAAAGAAGAAATGGATGCAAGGCTGACTGCTGTTTGACTTTTCTTTTAAAAGTCTTGTGCTGGAAATCTTAATCTCCTCCCCCCTCCACTTTTTTTTTGTCTTATTCCTTTTTTTTTTAGCCATGGCTCAGTGACACAGATGATGTGCCCTTCCTTGATCCTGTGTTGCGGAAACGTGCAGTGAAAGTGAAGCATGTCAAGCGCAGGGAAAAGAAGTCAGAGAAGAAGGTAGGCACCCAACATGGCAAGCGGACAAGATGGGAAGTGGGATTTTTTTAATGTGGAAGGTTACACTCTAAAGCTGTAATCTCTTCCACAGTGTGGCTTGCTTTATGGTTTGTGAGGGACCTGTTTTTCATTTTTGTCCTCCTTGGTTTAAAACAGCCAAGCCCAAGACATCAGAAATGGAAGAACTTCCTAGTTAACTTATTTATTTGTTAGATGTATATCCTGCCTTTCATTGAGGAGCTCAATACAGCAGGCATAGTTCTTCATCCTTCCCATTCCCCCATCCCCCCTTATAAACCTTATGGGTTATAAACTTTATGGGTTATTGCTGAGCTGAAAGTGAGTGACTGACCCAAAGTCAACCAGTGAATGTCCATCTCCAACCCCTAGTCAAAGGACCAGCACCGGGCCGTGGCATGCCAGAAACTGAGCTGCGCGAACAAGCAAACCTTTCTCTCTCTCTCTATATATATATATTCATTTACAGACTTGTAACAGTTTATTAAAATAGTGATCTGCATCAAGTTTGAGATAGAATGACAAACTTGAATTCTTCTTTAGGACCACTGTGACCCAGCATGTATATTTTTTGGGGAGGGAGGTGGGAGTATGGACTGGATGATTTTGAGTAACAGGCCAAATTTGACTCACAGGCTATTGGTTGCCAACCCCTTGCCTAGGCAGTGGTCTGGGAAAACATATTAAAGAATAATATGAGTCGTTTGATTTTCGCCTAGCGTATTTTGTGAGCTCAGCCAATAGTAGTTGATTGCATAACGTATAACATGAACAAACCATCTGGCATAATATGGGGAGTAGGCCACTGCATTCTTGTCATGACAAGAGCATTGGATTTGGTGTGGGGAGAGCCAGTGCCAAATCCCCACCTAAACTGAAAATCTTTGGATGACTTTGTCTGAGTCATCATCTCTTAGCCCGAACTACTTCAGACTGAAAGAGGTAGGGAAAGATACCATCTGCTTTCTGAAGGAAAAGCAGAATGTTGCATAGAAACATTCTTCCCCATCCTGCCTTTAATTGATAAAAATACAAGAATTCCCCCCTAGCAGTTCGAAAGCATGCAAATGCGAGTAGATGAATAGGTACCGCTTCGGTGGGGAGGTAGCAGCATTCCATGCATCTCGTCCTAGTTATGCTGGCCACATGACCATGGAAGCGTCTTTGGACAACGCTGGATCCCTCGGCAAAGATACTGAAATGGTCACCACCCCCAAAGTCAGAAATAACGGAATAGGGGAAACTTTTACCTTTAGTCATAAGGGAGATGCTAAAGTGAATAGGTGATGGTTTGTAGCCTTCTTTTTGTTTTAGTAAGAAAAAGGTGGAGAATCTGGGCTTCCGAAGTCCAGGAATTAAATTGCTATATATACTGAGTCTGAAATAGTGTTTCCTGTTTAGATCAGGTCAGGACCCATCCAGCCTAGCCAGCCTAGCTCAACCTCATCTACTTTAAGATATGTGAACTTTGGTTCCCAGAATTTCCAGCAATCAGAATCCACGCTAGCTGGGGAACTATAGGAACTGAAATCTACACCTCTGAAAGTTGATGAGGTTGAGAAATGTTGAGTCTGGCCTTGGTTTCCAGTTTCAACTAACCATCTGTTGAATGCACAAAACAAAACAAGAATATTAAGAAAACAACAACCATGGATGCCCAAGAAATCCGAGTCTTGAGGCTGAGAAATGTGGCCTTCATATTAAGAATTTTCTCCGTGGGGGAAAGAAAGGGACTGAAAAGTGGTTTGATTGCCCTTTGGAGTTCTCTATAAATATGAACCCTCTTTGTGCTTCTTGCTCTGCAGAAGGACGAGAAATACAAGCGACACAAGCAGAAGCAGAAACACCGTGACAGGTCAAAACATGCCGAACGAGTGGATGCCAAAGATCCTTCTTCTTTACATCAATGTCTGGGCCCCGGCTGCATTCAGGCTGCCCGGTCAAGCTCCAAGTACTGCTCCGATGAATGCGGAATGAAGTTGGCAGCCAAGTAAGAACTATGTCTCCTTGGCTCCATTTCTCCTCAGTGTTTACTTTCTAGTGTAGATTAAGGGAGCTGGAGTGAGATGAAAGGGTAGGATAGATATTGGTAGTGAAATATGGGCATTTCCCCCCCACCCCTTCCAACTTCAACTCTATAGAAAGGTAGAACTATGATGAAACTAAAAGGAACAGTTTTGAGAACTAGTGTTATGATAGAAACCACCTGTTATGGTAAGAAGAGCACCTGGGCATCTCTGCTGCCAGTCTTTGGTGTGTAAACTTTTTTCTTGTTCCCATGGCTTGTCTCTGCTGTAGACTAGGACAACGGGGAACTATTTTTTGTAGTGCACAGAGAACTTTTAAAGCACTTTTTCCTTCTGCACATATAAAATACATTCATGGCTTTCTTTCTTTGAAAGCGTCTGAGACATTTGCTGTTCTATGCCTTAAATCAAAGGTCCTCAACCTCCTGTTGGTGGCATGCTAGAAAGCTGGCCATGTAAACACGCAAAGCCCCATCTGTGGAATGCAGGCAGCACATGCCTCCTCCGGCCTGCAGAAAAACCTCTCCATGGAACCATTTCCTGTTGCCCAAAAGGTTGGGGGACCACTGCCTTAAATAGTCCCTTCCAAGCTTATGATATCCTTGAGCAGGGGTCTTCACACTTGACAGCTTTAAGACTTTTGGACATCAATTCTCAAAATTCCTTCTCCAGTCATGTTAGCTCAGGAATTCTGGGAGTTGAAATTCACAAGTCTTAATCTTGCCAAGTTTGAAGACCCTTGCCCTTGAGGCATATGGATTGAGTAGAATAATATTATGTTGTATTTGATTCCTGCTCTTTCATATTGACCTATGATCCTTCCTTCCTTCCTTCCTTCCCTCCTTCCTTCCTTCCTTCAGCCGCATCTATGAGATCCTCCCACAACGCATACAGCAGTGGCAACAAAGTCCATGTGTGGCAGAGGAGCATGGCAAGAAGCTGCTGGAGCGGATAAGGCGGGAGCAGCAGCAGGCCCGGCTTAAGTTACAAGAAATGGAACGCAAATTCCATGAATTGGAAGCTCTTATTGTCCGGGCTAAGCAGCAGGCTATCAAGGAAGATGAAGAGGTACCTGGAAAATGTGGAGGAGGAGGAGGAGGAGACAGAATTGATGGACACCATCTTAGAACAGATAGGGGAGCTTGGATATAGCTAGAGCTTTTAAGCCTCTTAACTCCATATACTTATTTTTCACCCATGCAGCTTAGATTGTAAATCATCCAGAGTCATAGGTGGCTGTAGAAATGGAAATAAGTAAATAAATAGACATACATTCACAAATACTTTAAAACATCAGTAGCTTGATTTAAGCCACAGAGGAAATGCTGTTAAAAGATAGGAAATCTATCCTCTTATCTTGACAAATTGGTTAATGAGACATCAGTTGCTTAAGCTGCTACTTATTTTGCCAGTCCATTGTATTTGTCCTTTTGCTTATTTGTCCATTTGCTTATTAGCATCATTGGCTAATTTGGGCTGGCCACACTTGATAATTCTAGGTTGAAGTTTAAGTGTAATGGTGAAACTCCTGACCATTTCTATTTTTAACAGTGCACAAATGTAGGAGAAAATAGCAATAATTCTTGTTAGACTACTAGCTAATACTGGATATTCTCTTACGATGTTCTCAAGCATGTAGGACACAGGTGTCAAACTTGTGATGTCACGTCACCACATGACGTATCACTTTCCACCCTCTTCGTTAAACTGGGGGTGGGCATGGCCAGCGCATAACGCATCTGGCCCACAGGCCGTGAGTTTGACATCCCTGATGTAGGAGAACACCTGCCCTTTTACTTCCTAAGCAAACATTCCCCAAATTATATTGACAAAATATGCTCCAGTATGTGGAGTGTATTGAATTGCCTACTTCGTCCTTTCTGAGGTGAATTGTGAGTGGAATTTTCCATGAGCCTGAACCCATTATGTGCTGTGTGATATTGCTGCAGCACTTAAAGTACCCTGAACTTTTCAGCTTCCTGGCTGGGAGGACAAAAAACAGTGGGCAGAACGCAGTGAAAAACAGGTCAGTAGTGATGTGGCGGCAGATACCTAATATCTAATTTGAGAAAATCGGACAGATTTCTCAAGGCTGATTTGGAGCAGAATTACCATTGCCTATTGAGAAGTGTAATTGGAAAGAAATGGACTAATTTACTAGTCTACATAATGCCCTGGAGCAGGGGTGTCAAACTGGCAGCCCACAGGCCAGATGTGCCATCTGCAGGCCACGCCAACCCCAGTTCCGTGAAGGAGAGAAATGTCATGTGATGGCAACGTGAGTTTGACACCTGTGCCCTAGAGAGTCAGTCTGGCATCTTGGTTAAGGCACTACTAGACTAAAAAGTAGATGACGACGAGTTCTAGTTCTCCCTAGCCTCAATGCCAGTTGGATGACTCTTGTCTAGTGACTCTCTTTCAGCCCTAAGAAGAAGGCAAAGGCAAGCCCCTTCTGAAAATCTTGTCAAGAAAATTACAGGTAAACCTCGGGTTATGGCCATTTGTTCAGCAACTATTCAAAGATATGACAGTACTAAAGGAACGGTAGTTTCTACTGGTCCTTGAAGTTCTGGCAGTGTCCTTGCAATCACATGATCAAAATTCATGACCGCAGGACGCATGGAACTCCCTCTACCTGCCTATCTCTCCACCGTCTCTATCCATTTGGCTGCCCTGCACTCCACCCACCCTCTCCTGCTGCTGTCCCCAGCTGATGTTTGCCATATATTTTTTCACCCTGCTGGCCTGGGATCCAAGACCTGGTGCAGACCCAGTGTGTGCATGACAAGGGCAGTGGGGCCTCGTCTGCCCATTTCAGTATCTTACTGGGTCCGGCAGGCAGCAGTGCTGGAGGAGGAGCCCTTTCTTCCACTGCCAGTGTGAGGTGTGATAGTCTGCAGAAAGTGGAGAGTGCAGTGGGAGAGGATGGCAAAGTGTGGTGCAACTTGGTTGCTTGGGAAGGCGACTGTGGCTCCCCAAGTGAAGGTGGCTATGGGGGAGTCACTCAGGGTGGCAGCAGAACTGGAAGAAATGGACAAGGATTTCCCAGAAGCGCTGCCTATACTTCGCACCTTGCGTTGGAAAAACTCCCGGTGAGCTGGTCTGCAGGCTTCTCCTTGTTGGAAACGTCTGGGCCTTTGTGAGGCGGCTTTACAAGAGGGAGTCTGTCAGAGAAGGCCTGTTGGTCCTGGGCTTGCCTCCGCCTCTCTTTGGAGACCACAGGCCAGATCTCCAGGAGCGCTTCCAACGTGAGCTGCAGAGGATGGCTTACACCTTATCCCCATCCTTCTGCTTTCTTCGGTTCTGCTACCAGCTTGAACAGTATCTCCTGCACAGCTGCCACCTTCACCTAGGCAGCCACTGCTGCCTTGCCTGGCAAGGCAGCACATTAACTCTTGCTATCCCATCTTGTTGTGCTCACCACAGTCTGTGGACTATCGCTTCTTGCTATAATGGCAGAAGACTGGGCTTCTCCTCTTGCAATGCTACCTGCCTCCTCCCCGACTGAGCCCGGCAAGCGCCGTTCGGAAGACGAGGCTTCACCACCCTGCCACACCCACTGAGTGCATTCCTGGTCTGCGCCCTTGCCCAGGACCTGGATTCTGGATCAGCAGTGGGAGGAAGACAGTGAAGTCAGCATGGGATAGTGAGGGTCATAGCAGGGGCAGATGGAATGCAGGGTACCCAAAATGCAGGGAACTCCACATCCACCTAGGTGGAGGTTGCCGGGAGTGGGAGAGATAGGTGGGGGGTAGTAGTTGTAGCAGAGGCAGTTGCACAGAGCAGGAGAAATGTGAGGTCCTCGCCTAATGACTGTACAGTCTTGGCCTAACAGCTGCAATCTGGATTGCTTGGACTGCTGTTGTTAAGTCACATAATATTGTGTGTAACTTTCACTTTGCTTACCAGTGGAAATTCCTGTTTCAGTTAGGGTCATAATCCAAGGACTACAGGTAGTTGTCAGGAGTCAGCACTGACTGGGAAGGTGCCTGTACACAGACAAACATTAACACCCCACCCCCCCACCCCCATAAGGGGCTTAATAACCTGGTTCTGCAAGTTTGGTTGGGAAAATGGCAAGATCTACATATAGTGCTTCATGATAATATGATTTGTTTAATTAGTGTTGTGTAATATTATATTTTCCCACCTTTTTTAAAAAAAGAGATAATTCAAGATAGTATACCTAACATCCTGCCTCCTATTTTCCTCATAACAACAATCCTGTGAGGTGGATTTGGCTGAGAGAGAGAGAGACAGAGAGACAGAGAGAGACAGAGACAGAGAGACAGTTGCTCAGCTGGCTTTCATGCCTGAGAAAGGTCTAGAACTTGCAGTCACCTGATTTCAAGCCCAGCATATTCGTCACTACACGAATGGCTCCTCTTTAAGGCTTAGCTTTCTGAGTGTATCCTGATCTGATTTGTTCAAGAAGCTGTACTAAAAAAAACAAACCACCTTCTCACCGCCTTATGCATGACTGCCAAAGCATAATTGTCTGTAGTTGGGTTGTTGCCTGATTCTTGGTGGTTCCTTGCCTGGTTTGGATTAAAAAGTTCTGTACATATATAGGATAAGGTGCTATTCTCTTTTCTAAAATTCAATTTATTGTTTTGACCTCTGCTTGTTTCTTAGACCAGTGAAGGAGACAGTGATGACACAGATTTGCAGATATTCTGTGTCTCCTGTGGCCATCCCATCAACCCCAAAGTTGCCCTTCGCCACATGGAAAGATGTTATGCCAAGGTATGTCGGTTTTCCCAGCGCAGCTTCAGTGTGCTATTGAATTGCATTTTGAAGGATTTAAGCATTGCATAAGTAGTTCTCAAGTTGCAACTACCCATTCAACGACATCTAAAATCACAACGTTGCTGTACGAGGGGGGATTTACATCCGGTCTGCAAAATTTGCAACATTGCAACATCCCCATGATCTCCATGCAAAGTCAGTTGGGAACCTGATAAGAAAGGTAGCAAGTCGCTACCTGCCGCATTTTCTTCCATGGAGCTCCACTATGGGATATGAGATTCCGTGGATATCATGAGCCGTGGTGGCACAGTGGTTAGAGTGCGGTACTGCGGACTACTGCTGCCACCTGCAATTTGGCAGTTCGAATCTCACCAGGCTTAAGGTTGACTCAGCCTTCCCTCCTTCCCAAGTCGGTAAAATGAGGATTGTTGGGTGCAATATGCTGACTCTGTAAATCACTTAGAGAGGGCTGTAAAAGCATGGTGAAGCGGTATAAAAGTCTTAAGTGCTATTGCTTTCATATTCTGTAACAAACTCCTGCTTACTTGTGCTCCCTAGTGCTTGCCTGCAGCCCTTGCTGCTCCCTCTACTGTTCTCATTGGTCTGGTACTCCCCAGTGCTAATGTGCTATCTTTGCCAGCCTGCCAGCAGTTCCTATCACGCTGGCCTGCCCACCTGCACTCCCCAATGTCTACCTGCAGTACGTCCATGACAGAACCTCCTGCACACCTGGGACTCTTGCCTCTTCTTGCTTAATAACCTTTGGAGTCCTGGGATGGTGATGACAACTGGGATTTAGCAATAGTAATCCTGGACCCAATTGCCATCATCATCTGAGGACTACTTCTACCCAAACCCTAAGATGTTTTCCTTGCTTTGGGTTAGTACGATGTGAAATATTGAGAGGAATCAGTAAATGGACCATGATTTATTGCTGAAGTTTTTAAATGGCAACTGTGGCTTAGTAGGATTTGCCAAAAATAGCCATATGCTCAGTTTCGGTTGCCTTTTAACTCACAGCTTTCAGAACCACAGATAATATATAAGCGGGATGGCAACAGTAATCATATTGTTAATGATTTTTTAAAATAAGGATCAGAAACATTCCTGTTAGCTATGTTTGTATGAAATAGTTGTTTGCAGTTCTCTTAATCATTCTTTATTCAGCTTTAATACAAAGTGGTGTATGATGGTGAAAAACGTTTAAAAACATGGGAAAAATATTTGAGAAAAAGGAAGAGTATTAATCAGTTAAATGAGTATTTGAGAATGGAAGATGCCAAACTACAACAATACGAAAGTCCAGGTATTTATAGTTGTAGCTTCATGTGATTTATGAAGGCAGCCAATTATCATTTATGCAAGCAATTTTATTAAATGAAGATAAATCACTATTATTATTTCCCCCCCCCCCCCCCCCCAGATTGTATAATTAAGGCTTCAGGGATAACATGACAGAAAAGATTATCTAACCTTTAGGAACATGCAAAATGTCCATGCATGGAACATTTTCAGATGGTGAAACAAATGGGGATGTTGAGGGCAGGTGTGATTTATTTAAATGTTTATATGGCTGCTCATCTTAAAACTCTGAACTTTGGACAGTCAACTATAATATAAAACATCATACAAAGAATAAAAACAAGACACAATAAAAATCGATTGGGGGTAAATTGGGGAAGAAGCCAAGAAGTGGCTGATAATGAAGGAGTGAAGGTTACAGCTAGTGTGTGTCAATCCTTCTGTTGCCATGGCAGGGGCTATATACCTAGAAGGGTACAGGTAAGTCCTTGACTTACAACAATTCATTTAGTTACCGTTCGCAGTTACAGTGACACGGAAAAAAGGGACTTATGACCGTTTTTCACACTTACAACCATTGCAACATTCCCATGGTTACGTGACCAAAATCCAGGCACTTGGCAACCGGTTCATATTTGTGACAGTTGCAATGTCCTGGGGCCGTGTGATCACCTTTTGCGACCTTCTGACAGAGTGACTGGGGAAGCCAGATTCACCTAGCAACCAAGTTGCTAGCTTAACAACTTCAGTGATTCACATAACAACTGTGGCAAGTAAGGTTGTAAAAGGGCAAAATTCACTTAACAAATGTCTCACTTAGCAACATAAATTTTGGGGCTTTGTTGCGGTTGTAAGTCAAGGACTACTTGTATACTGTAATCCCACCTCCCACTTGTCCCTCAGTCTTCCGATCACCTTCCTTCCTCCCTGCAACTGCTGCTGATAGTGAAGCTGTATATCTCCTTTTCCCACTTGCTCCCCCACTAGTCTTCCCAATACTTTCCCTCCCCTCCCTGAATTGCTATTGATGGCTTATTGCACCGTACTCCACTGGCCTGCTCACCTCCAATCTTCTCCCTTCCCCTCTGCTGCTATTATGTTGTCAGTGCCTCATAAGCACACAGGTAGCCCTCACTTAATGGCAACTTTACCTGTACTTCCATTCCCTGCTATCCTGTCAGAGCTGAAGAAACTTCTTGGATGAGAAGTGAAACATCTTCAAAGGGGAAAAAAAAACCCAGGGCAGTCGGGTTCCTCCTGAAAAAGCACCTTTTGGCTTACTTGTACTTCCACTTTTGAAATTAACAAAATCTTGCAACCCTTTTAAAAACTTTGCACGAGATAAGTAGTCTTCTGAGTTTTCATGTTAGGTACTAACATTCACAATATTGACTAATGTTTCCTCATTTAACGATGACTGCAGTGTTTTTCTTCTATTCAGACTTTACAACTGTGCTTTACTGTTTCTTCCCTCTGCAGTATGAGAGCCAGACATCTTTTGGGTCTATGTATCCGACACGTATTGAAGGGTAAGAAATCTGAGTTCATTGCTATCAAACACTGGCCACCCACTCTTTTCTATTCATTTGAGATAAAGTATATCTTTCCTCCCTACTTTAATCTCCTGAAAAGAAGATGGTCCTAAAGTTAAGACATCCCCTCCCCAGGAAGAATAAACAGCGGGGAAAACAATACAAGTCCCTCTCCTTTAGGATCATCTTTAAGGAACCTCTTTCTTTCAGATACCTATATTTCTCTTATAGAAAGACATCCCCCCCCCCCGCTTCAAACGAGTATATTCATCCAATTGTATTTCTTCTCTTTCCCAATGCAGTATAGCCTTATTGCATTGCCATTCTGGTGTTTGTTTTTTGCTGTTTCTGCTGGAATTATGATGGGGCCTGTGTATATATTTGTGTGTGAAATTGTTTATAAACTGTCTTCACTGTTATATAACCACTTTGAGGGGAACAGCAAGTTAAAAAAAATCTCTAAAATTCCTAGGCTTAATTAAAACTTGTATAATGCCGTTAGGAGAAGTCATTGACAGTTTGGGTGAGGTGTCATCAGTGTTCAGATGATATCCAGTTGTACACTGCTATCCCAAGTCAGACTAGGGATTCTGTGGAAAGCTTGAATTGGTGTCTGGAGGTTGTCAGGATCTGTATAAGGCAAAATAAGTTCTTAGGCTGAATTATTGCAAAGCCTAGTTGCTTTTTGTTCAGCATTTGGGAACACCAGTCCCACTACTTTATTTTGGATGAGGTGACAATCTCTTGTTTGTGATCTGGGGGTTCTCCTGGATTTGTGGCTGCAGCTTGAACAGATACAAACTGTGTGTTTGTGTTGCTTGCCCTACCTTGGCTGGTATGCTAATTATGCTTCTACCTCGAGCAGAATACTTCAGCCACAATAATGCATAGTTTGGTCATTGCTCAGTTGGATTATTGTAACACATTCTTCTTGGGACTATCTTTGAATACGATCCAAAACCTGATTCAAAAGGTTACTGTTGATGAGATAATCCTATCACAGTAGATTAATGCCACAACTAAAGTTGTTGCAATAATTACAAGAAGGTGTCTGGAACCAATTCAAAGTGCCAATCTATGAAACCTTACATAGTATATCAGCTTACATTTTGCTTTGCCAAGGTTAATCTGACTGTGCGGTAAGAACATTACGATGGGGATATAGACCAAGTGGCAGGCATTTCATGTCTTTTTTTTGTTTGTTTGTTCTTAATCCGTAGTTTTATTCTGTCATACTCTGCTCAGGTTGTAGATGGGGATGAGCTATAAAACTTGTGAATGAAATAAGTCAATAATCAAGCTAGCAAAGGTTATAAAAAAAGCAGAAAGTGTACATATAGACAAATGAATTCCAGTAACAGCAGAATTCAGTCTCAATATAAAAAGCATGATGTGGCAACAAGGCAAGGAAGCAGGTTGCCAATACAGGTTGTCCTTGACCACGATTCAGCCTTGGAATTTTGGTTGTAAGTTGTGGTCGTAAGTTGAATCACGGTGTGTGTGATTGGACTTGATTTTACACCCATTTTTACGATGGTCATGAAGCAACTGACTGCGGTTGTTAAGGAGACCACATGGTTGTAAATCCAAATGCAGCTTCTCTAATGGGCATTTTTTTTTGCTGAAAAGCTTTGGAAAATGCAGTTGTGTGCCTTGTAAATGCAAGCTTTTTTTCCCCCCATTTTTTTTAAATTTTTTAACAAACATAAACGCAAAACATAAAACCATTTTTCCATTGTACAGTGTGTCAGTTGGTACATATCTTCTTGTGCACAATATCAACAGTCTTTCCCTTCTAGATACATTATTAAAATTCATATTATATAAATCAACTATGCATATTATATCATATTATTATTAACTTCTTATTGGACTTTAATTGTAAATTCATACCATCCTTTTCAAGCAAATTTCAACTTTTACAAAACCTAGTTCATAATACCATTCATTTCATTATAGTCAGTTATAACATATCATTACATTGTCTTATCTTTATTATAATATTGTGTTTATATTGTATTGTATTTTATTTCCTTATTTTCTTATTTAACCATTGATAAAATAAATCCCAAATTTTATAATACTCTTTATTGTTTTGCTCTCTAATTGCTAATGTCAATTTACTCATTTCTGCACATTCCATTATTTTCTTAATCACCTTATCTTCTATCGGAATTTTTTTCACTTTTCCAATTTTTGGCAAATACAATTCTAGCTGCTGTCAAAACATTTATAATCAAATATGTCAATTCTTTACTATATCCTTCAGGTAAGATACCCAATAAAAATATCCCTGGTTTCAAGTCTATATGCTGTTTTGTCATTTTTTTCCAGCCATGTATGGAAAAAATGACAAAACAAATGACAAGCACTCAAAATGTGATCATATGACCATGGGTTGGTACAGCAATCATAACTTTGAGGATGGGTTCTAAATAACTTGTTTTTAGATTATCATTAAATGACCAGTCATACGATTGAAGATTACTTCTATATACGGATAGGAAGAGTACAAATGGTTGGTACTAAATCTTTGCAGGCTTTTTAGCTTAGGGGAAAAAAAAAGTGGGAGATGTGTTTGAAGTGTGTAAAATTATGCATGGTTGTTGTTTCCCCCCACCTCCTAGAGCTACTCGTCTTTTCTGTGATGTCTACAACCCACAAAGCAAGACATACTGCAAACGTTTGCAAGTCCTGTGCCCAGAGCATTCCCGTGATCCAAAAGTAAGCACAGAATTGAATTTCTTTTGAGGGGCCAGGGTAGATCTTTGTGGAAGTTAGCCACTGTCAAAATTCAGTAGAAAAGTACCAGTATGTAAAGTGGGCTCCGTGTTTCTGCTAACAGCGCAAGGAAAGTGTAGACTGCCATATATGGTTTTCATTTCAGAATAAAAATAAGTTTTTTAAATCTTAGGATTTAAATATTTTATATTTTGTGTGTGGTTGTGTGTATATATGTATACAGATACACATATACATATACATACACATACATAAAGATACAGACTTGTACCTGTACAACTAAGTTTCATATAGATTCTGGCAGTATCTGTTGAACCCTTAACTGGGGGCATGGTCGAGTAATATTTCCCCAGATTAGGAAGACTGTACTGTCCAGAATAAATGATCAAGTCTGTATCACCAATACTGTTAAAATTACATCTTTTTCTTAGCTGCCTTTGGGGTGTCACAGGATGGGGCGGTATTTGGTCAGGGTAGATGTAACTCTCGGTTTCTCTTGCTGAATCTTGACTCGGACTTTTTCTTGTAGGTTTCGGCAGACGAGGTGTGTGGTTGCCCCATGGTAAAAGATGTGTTTGAGCTCACTGGAGATTTCTGCCGGGTGCCCAAACGGAAATGCAATCGGCACTACTGCTGGGAGAAGTTGCGCCGGGCTGAGGTGGACTTGGAGCGAGTGCGTGTGGTACGTTCAGGATCTTGTAGGAACACAAAGGCTTAACCTTTTGTTAAACATTTATTTATTTAAAAATAACTTTATAAATTGGACAACTACCCTCTCTAGTCCAGAATTTTTCACATGGGCTGGCATCAACTCTTCAGCTTTTCAGCTCCAGATCAACATGGAGATGTCGAGGAGTGAACAGGGAGCCTTCTCTATATATAGACCTGTTGAAGAAATAGTTTTCCTGGGATTGATCTAAGAATGGGGATAGTAATTTAGGATGTCTTTATTCACTGGCAGTGGTACAAGCTGGATGAGCTGTTTGAGCAGGAACGAAATGTTCGGATGGCTATGACTAACCGGGCTGGGTTGCTTGCCCTCATGTTGCATCAGACAATCCAGCACGATCCACTGACCACAGATTTGCGCACAACTACTGATCGTTGAGCTGGTGAGTTAATTGTCTTGGTATTACTCCTGGCTTTTGATTGGGAAAGATTGAACGCATACATCCAAATGTTTAAGGAATTCAAAGAAAGTCTAGGACCTAGGACACGTCTGGATGCCTCCCTGAAATGGAGAGAAGGACCATATGTGTATATTTATCCTACATTTCCTTATGCTGCTGGGAGGGGTCTGGAATATACAGTATGTAATATCCATTTTAGGGATAGTGTGTATTATACCTGATCAGATCAGCCATTGATATAAATCTGAGCCCCGAGAACTGATTAGGCCAACTTCTTAGGGCACTGAAAATAGAATTAACAAAATAAGATATTAGGGAACATCAGCTGTAATTCCTGGCTCAGTTAAGATAGTGAACTCACACATTATGGCAAGCTATAATATGGCTTGTTTTTTGGTTCATATTTGTGCAGCAAATTATTGGTTAATTAACAAACCATAGTTAAAAGTATGGCAACACATAAATCCAAAATCTAAACTGATTTTCTTACCTTGATATATATTATTTTTTGCAGGTGCTTTCTTGATTGCTGATGAGGCCTTCATTATTCAGTGCCAACTGAACCGGAATCTTTTTAAATTATTTTTCTTAATCTCCTTTTTCATTAAAACTGTCTGGTCTTAGCCCACTCTCCCCATCACTCCTGTAGAATCTAGTTTTCCTTGATCCTAATCTATGTGTCAGTATTATAGCCTTGCTGTGAACAGTCCTTTTTTAATTATTTTTTTACATTATTACAGTTCTAAGATAGAAATCTGACAATAGGGTCTTGGAGAAAGGAATGTACTGATGGGTCTTTCTGGTTTTTTAACCTTGCCTTTCCCCACCTTGACAATAAATATTTGGCTCCCACTGGCTTGGAATGTCCTTGCCATTGAAGCAAGATTTGCAGCAAAGATCTTTATAGATAATAGGTTCCCATTGCCTTTCTGTGTAGCTTCTGTTGAGAACCTGGAAGTAACATTAGAGGCTGCTATGATTTGAGCAAAGGAGGGCAGTGTTGCACAGATTTACTAGCCTATTGTGTGTGCTACTGCCTGGAAGTGAAAAATTAAAAACTAATAAAATACCCAGAAATATTATTTTTGTTTGATTTATTGTGGATGGAGATTGTGTAATTTAAAAAAAAGAAAATCATACAAATTCTATTCTTTCCTATCTTTGCATAGCTTCACAGCTGTCCGCTCTCCATTTTGTTGTAGATGCAAGATGAATCTTTCTATCCCTGCATCTTATCATAACTACTAATTTGCAGAAAGCCAGACACATCAAGCACACATAGCTCCATTTTTTTTCTACATGGACAGCTTCCCATATTTTAACTTCTCTTCTTTGTTCCCTTGTGTAAAAACATTTGCTTCTTAAACATATGAAAGCAATGGATCAATATATAGTTGTGCTCTTTTGTTTTTATACAATGCACATCCTACAGTACCTATTGGCTATGTTGCATACCTGAAACACATCCAATACATCAAATAGCAACAGCACTTAGACTTATATACCGTTTCACGGTGGTTTACAGCCCTCTCTAAGCAGTTTAGAGAGTCAGCCTATTGCCCCCAACAATCTGGGTCCTCATTTTACCAACCTCCGAAGGATGGAATGTTGAGTTAACCCGGAGCAGATGAGACTCAAACTGCCAAACTGCTGCCAGATGGTTATCAACAGAAGTAGTCTGCAGTATTGCATTCTAACCACTGTGCCTGGAATAACTGGAGATCTAAAAGTAGTGGCCAGCTTCTTGGAATTGTTAGGAATGATAGTCACCTAACAGTTGGGTTGGCAATATATAAACCAGGATAGTCATTTAATACTGTTGTATCTTTAAGAGAATGCTGTAATTGTGATTGGCTGAGGTTCCTCCAACAACCATAAGATGGAGCCAGAAACCTGGTTTGTTCCTTCTTGCATTTCTCTTTTGCAGTGTTGGCTGATTGTTGTTCTACTTGGGATTGCAGTAATTAGAACTAGGAAGTGACAACTGACCAAAAATTGAAATTACAACCTTATGCTTCCTTGTGCAAACATTATAAAAAGCTTGATGTAAACATGATTCAGGGCTTCGCTGTTGCTGAAGCAATCAGCGAAATGCCTCTTGCTCCTGTGCAGAAATAAAGTACAGGTAGTCCTCAATTTACAAGCACAACTGAGCTCAATGTTTCTGTTGCTAAGTGAGACATTTGTCAAGTGAGTTTTGTCCCAGGTTACGACTTTTCTTGCCAGAGTTAAGTGAATCACTGCAGCTGATATGTTAGTCACCCAGTTGTTCAGTGGACCTGGCTTCTTCGTTGCTTCGTGAGGTCACAAAAGTGATCATATGATGTTGGAAAAGGTCATAAATATGAACCAGTTGCCAGGCATGTGAATTTTGATCACATGATCATGGAGATGCTGCAAAGATCGTAACAGAAAAATCACATATTTCACTGCTGTTGTAACTTTGGTCACTAAAAGAAATGTAAATCGAGGACTAGCTGTATTTGGATTCCACTTCCCTCCACTCTGCTTGATTAATTGGCCCATCGCACCAGGTAAACTAAGCCAGAGTTGGCACTTGGCCACACCCCTACATGCAGACCAAGGATTTCCTGGCATTGTAACTCCTTTTGCGCAGACTATGTGAAGATGTGCCCAGGCAAGATCTGGCACATGGAACAGACTTTCCCATTCCGAGAAGCACCGCGTAAATCGTTATAATGCTACATCATGGGGACAGTGCAGTGACTCATTGAGAACTCCATTCTGGTGTGGCGCAAAGGCTACAGAGATCCTAGGGAGGAGAATCTCTGACCAGGGATTTGATGTACAGGTAGTCCTCAAGTTCCGACTCAATCAAACCCAACATTTCTGTTAAGTGAAACATTTGTTAAGTGAGTTTTGCCCATTTTACGACTTTCCTTGCCACGGTTGTTAAGTGAATCACTGCAGTTGAATGTAGAGTTGTAATTGCAGGAATGTTCCAAACTCGGATGGAAAACCTCAGATAAAGAATGTTTCCAAGCAAATACAACTCAGGTAAACAAAGTCACTAATCTAAAGGAGGATTAGAGAGAGGAAGTAAACATATGTTAGACTTTAACTAGAGATAATTAATTGTATGGATTACAATGCTAAACAGTAACGAAAGTTAAGCAGTAACCAAAGTTAACCAGTGATGGAGGATAACTAAAAATGTATATAAATGCAAGAGTAGACTCCAATAAAAATCATCATGATTCAGTTGTTCATGATCAAACAACTCGACTGCCTGGTCATTACAACAGTTGAAAAGTAACATGGTTGTTCAAGTGAATCTGGCTTCCCCGTTGATGCTGCTTGTCAGAAGTTGCAAAAGGTGATCACATGACACTGCAATTGTCACAAATATGAACCCTTTGCCAAGTGCCTGAATTTTGATCATGGACCATGGGGATGCTTCGAAGGTCATAACTCTGAAAAACGGTTATAAGTCACTTTTTTCATTGCCCTTGTAACTTCGAACAGTCACTAAAGCAGGGGTCCCCAAACTTGGCAACTAACTCCCAGAATTCTCCAGCCAGCTATGGAGTTGAAGTCCACAAGTCTTAAAAGTTGCCAAGTTTGAGACCTCCGCACTAAATGAACTCTTGTTAAGTCGAGTTCCACCTATGTATTCCATACATTGACGCAACAGAGTGGTCAATGTTTGGAATACTCTACCTGACTCTGTGGTTTCTTCCCCAAACCCCAAAAACTTTAACCTTAGACTGTCTACTATTGACCTCACCCCTTTCCTAAGATGTATGTAGGGGGCATGCATAAGCGCACCAACGTGCCTACCGTCCCTGTCCTATTGTTTCTTTTATATTTTTCTTTTATGTATCCATTATCATGTAGTCATAAGTATGTTTATACTTATACCTGTTATCTTATAATCGCGTGACAAATAAATAAAAATAAATAAATAAAATAAATACATGCGGAGCCCGGAAAAGGGACGGATGTTATCAGGCGTCCCTGATATGAGGTAGCCCCGGAGCGCGCCTTTCGAATCCCGCGACTTTCAACGGCGAAGAGGACTCCACGCTTCGTCAGCATGCCACGCAAGCAGGCAGCGCTTCTCGGCGCCCAGTTCTTTCAAACCGCTCCCCCCACCCTTCACCCTCCCGCTCCATTCTCTCCGCCCACGTGCCGTAGAAAGCCATTCCCGCTCTCCCAACCTCTGCCGCAGCCTGGGAAGTCGCTTCCGCTTCCGGATCTCCTGCGGACTGTTGTTTGTGTGGGCAAGGGAGAGTGGGGGCTGCTGGTGGTGGTTCATTTATCTCCTCGTCCGTTTGGGCTTCGCGGGCGACGGAGCTCCTTACGCGGAGCTCGCCTGGATCCTTTCCGTCCCGAGGGCAAAAACCGAGAGGAAGAGGTCGGTGAGTGAGGCTGCCGTTGGGCCTTTTAAGATGCGGGCGGGCTCTGGAAAGAAAGCGGGGCAGAGGCGGGGCTCCAGGTGGCTCCGGATAGAGATGCTTCTGTTACGCACTTGAAAACGTTGTGCGCCAGGTTGCTTGGGATGCCGCTGATAGCCTCCTAAGGACTCATTTGCAGAAAGCCAGACTCATCCAGCACTCCTAGCTGATCTGCTCGAGATGGCGCCCAGGATATTGCCCTGAGGGCGCTGTTCGGCACCAAGAGGTGCGCCACATCCGAGAGGTCGAGAAAGGTGGCCACCCTTCTAAGGCCTGCGGGTTGGACATCGGTCCTATGCTGATCTTTATACAGGTAGTCCTCGACTTACAACCCTTGGCTTAGTGACCGTTTGAAGTTACCACAACGGCACTGGGAAAAAAGTGACTTATGACCGTACACTTAACGATCCTGGCGGCCTTCCCCAGGGTCACCTGTTTGGATGCTTTGAAGTTACACAGAGAAAGAAAGAAAGAAAAAGAAAGAAAGAAAGAATTAATTAATTCTTTTATTGGCCCAGTGTGATTGGACACACAAGGAATTTGTCTTCGGTGCACATGCTCTCAGTGTACATAAAAGAAAAATAAAATACATTCATCAAGAATCATAAGGCACAACTCTTAGTGATAGTCATAGGTTACTAAGAAGCGATCAAATCATACCAGGAAACAAAGCAATATAAATTATAAAGTTACACGCAACAGAGTTATAATCATAAGTGAGAAGAGATAGGTACTAGGAAGGATGAGAGGAATAATAGTAATACAGTCTTACTAAATAGTTCGACAGTTTTATGTGAATTAGTTGTTTAGCAGAGTGATGGCATTTGGGAAAGAACTGTCCTTGTGTCAAGTTGTTTTGGTGTGCAGTGCCCTATAGCGTCATTTTGAGGGTAGAAGTTGAAACAATTTATGTCCAGGATGTGAGGGGTCTGTAGATATTTTCACAGCCCTCTTTTTGACTCAGTATACAGGTCCTCGATTGAAGGCAGGTTGGTAGCAATTGCTTTTTCTGCAGTCCTAATTACTCTCTGAAGTCTGTGTCTGTCTTGTTGGTTGCAGAGCCAAACCAGACAATTATAGAGGTGCAGATGACAGACTCAATAATTCCTCTGTAGAACTGTATCAGCAGCTCCTTGGGCAGTTTGAACTTTCTGAGTTGGCGCAGAAAGAACATTCTTTGTTGTGCTTTTTTGATGACGTTTTTGATGTTAGATGTCTATTTTAAGTCTTGAGATATGGAAGAACTTAGAAACTTGAAGGTCTTTACTGTTGATATTGTGTTGTCTAGTATTGTAAGAAAAAAAGTGACTTATCGTTTTTCACACTTAACGACCGTGGCAGCCTTCCCCATGGTCACCTGATTGGATGCTTGCCACCCAACTCACATTTTCCATGGTTGCAGTGTTGTCCCAGGGTCACCTGATCCCCTTTTGCCATCTTCTGACAAGCCAAGTCTATGGGGAAACCAGATTCACTTAATGACTCTGTTTCTAATTTAACAACTGCAGTGGTTCACTTAACAAATGTGGCAAGAAAAGTCATAAAATGGGGAAAAACTCAACAAATTTCTCTCTTTGAAACTTAAATGTTGGGCTCAATAGCAGTCGTACGTTGAGGACTACCTGTAGGTTTCATGCTGTTTAATTTGCATGCTGTTGGCAGTCGTTAGCACAGGTCTAATACCTCTGATATGAGTTAACTCTTCAAAAGTGGAACTGTGTTGTCTTAAAAATGTATGTAACATCAGGTTCATCTTGGATACATTTATGGATCCTTATATTTTTTACGTGAAACCACTATGAAATAAAGGTTATATCCTGAATCGCTACATTCTCAGAGCTATAGTTTTGCAAAATTATCCAAAAATAATGCATGGGTCTTTTTTTAAAAAGTGGAATGCTATACTCCTGAAATTACAGTGAAATCATAGATGCAGTCAGTTTGCATGGAATGAACTATAATCAGAAATAGTTAATGTCACAGTGAAAAACGTATCTGAAACACTGATTCTAATTGAGACCCATCTGTGTGTCCTGTCTTTGTGCCTTAAACCATTATTTGTATACTAAATAATAGCAGAAGGCTCCTGTTAGAGCACACTACCTTAATAAGGCTCCATACTATTACTCTGTCGACTAGAACTGATAGTGAGATATTTTACTACAGGGGTGTCAAACTTGCGTTGTCACGCGTTGTCACATGATGAATTGGGGCTTTCTCCCCCTTCACTAAACTGGATGTGGGCAAGGCCAGCATGTGACGCATCTGGCCCACAAGCCGTGAGTTTCACACCCCTGTTTTATTGTGTTTGTGTTTTAACTGTAGCTTCCTATTGAATCCTCATCATTTAATTAGTTTACTGCCTCCAGGTTAGACAGAAAAAGCCTAAATGTATGAATGGGAACACCTCTTTTTAATTTGACAATGTGTCTTGATTATTAGAAAATAAAGAAACATTATACCAAGAGAGTGTTTTTCTAACACACTTGATTTTTATGAGTATCCGAAGTATTGCATCAGGATTGAATTCAGAACAGCATACATACATTGTTGCATGGCAATTCTGCAACAGAGAAGATAGGTAGTATTTAAGTTTTCCCTTTTAATTTGGTATTAATATTGCTAAAATACATTTCATCCAGAGGTGGTATTCAGCAGGTTCTGACCAGTTCTGGAGAACTGGTAGCAGAAATTTTGAGTAGTTCGGAGAATCGGCAAATACCACCTCTGATTGGAGATTTTACGGTCTCCTTCCCCTGCCACGCCCACCAAGCCACACCCACAGAACCAGTAATAATTTTTTTTTGAATTCTACCACTGAACTACATGGCATCAGCATAGCACACAAACCAACTAAAGGTCTCCAAAATATGTAGACCAAAAGACCCAGCAGGCCCCGGGTGGTGGTGGGGAAACCCAGGAATCATTTACAATATACAGTGTAAAAACTGCCACAGCCACCATGAAGGACAAGCAGAAGACTAGCAGAAACATATCCACTAACCATAAACAAGAAAATACAAAGTAAAATGGTAAACAGAGTTAGCAGTAATAATAGCAAAAACAGCAGCAACAACATTTTCAGGAGTCTGAGGTAATGAGGCCGGTTGCAGTTATTGTTAAGCTCGATATGTAGTAGATTTAACCTGGCCCCAAGTGATGGGTTGCGGGTGCGTCGACCTTGGAAGACGGACTTCCGTGTTCAGATGAAGATTGAAATCCAGGATTGGGTTGTGAAGGCCCTGATGCCATGCCATGATATGGACGAACACAGCACGCTGGAACCCACACTGCTTGTAGAGTAGAAGGATCTTTCACTGGCGGCGACCCCAGGTGATCAGTGGTGTAAGGCCTTTCCAGGTTGAATCTAGAGCTTGATGATACTTTTCCAAAGGCCTTGCTAAAGATTCAGTAGTTCAAAAATGCAAATTAACAGGTGAGTCTGCAAGAGAATCTAAAAAGGTTAAATAATTCCAAGTATATAATGCTACAGCAATGAGATTTTGAATCTTTTGCAGATGGTAAGGGCCAGACTCAGTTTGTAATTGTTTCTGAAGCAATGCCTTAAAAGTGCGATGAGGGGATTTCCGGTCTGCAGCGCTTCGGAGCAGGCAGGAATCCGTGACTGTACGCGGTTTCTGCCTGTGTTCACTGCCCGAGTGCCCCGAGCCATCCGGCTTCGGGGCTAAGCCACCTCCGTAGAAGGGGGCGAAGACAGGGGGGCTCTGGCAGGGTCGAGAGATATCGCACCTCTCTTCACTAGCCGGCTAAACCCTCTTTTCCAAAGGCAGCTGAGTGGTGGTCAGCAATGGTCGCCACATAGAAGAGCTCAGCTGGAAAAAGAAAGTGCAGGAGGAGCTGTGAAGAAATGAAAGTGATCTTTGCTGACCGGGACAAAGTAACAGTGAAAGTACCCTAGAACTTAAAACTTACTAAAGATACATCGTTTCCAGACTGTGCTAAGCGGCGAATGGAAGTTAAAGGAAAAACTTTTTTTCTTTTCACTCTCCTTCCAAACGTGACAGCGATAGAACTTTATGAGAAATCGGAAAACCCGCATTGGAGGTATGCTAAATGCTAATGGGATATGGATTTCTGAATATTTAAAGAAAAATCTTTTTTGCTGTAAGTGGGAAGGGAGAGGAAAAAAAATTGGAGTAGAATTTGAAAACAAGGAGGAGACTGCCTAGAATTTTAAAGAGCTATTGAACATTAATAAGACTTCAAAAAGATATATCTTAATTGGAACTTTGTGATTAAACAGCAACCCCAGAAAGAGAAATGGAAGAAAGAAAAAAGTGTTAAAAGAAATAGCTTATTTGGATTGTTTGGTGACTTTGGAACCCTTGGGAATTATTCTTGATTAAAAGCACTTGGTTGGTTATTTGGGAAAAAAAATTTCTCTTTACAATGGCATCGCTTGTGGATAAATTAAAAATTGAATATCAAAAATACAAAAAAGAAGAACAAGAAGGGAAAGATACTTTGGGCACTCTTTTTCAATTTCTAGAAATGGTGGTATGTACTTATGAAAAATTGACTGCGCAGCAGGACAATTGGGATAAAGAAGAAGCCATCTTTGATGAACAAGTGATTCTATTTGGGGAGGAGGAGAAAGAGGTAAAGACAAAGGGGACTTTAAGATTTGAAAAAACAACCAAAAAAGAGAAAAATGAGGTGAAAGGTGGACACAAGGTTAGAAAACAACAGAAAGGGGGAAAGCAGAAGAAGAAAAGGGAGGTGGAGAGACAAAGGGGTAAAAAGGGTAAGGAGAAGAATAAGCAAGGGAGAAAGGAAGGGATGAGAAGCCTCAGTGGTGGGAAGCAAGATTTAAAGCAGGGGTGTCCAACCTTTCACCTTCCCTGGGCCACATTAGAAGATGAAAATTTGGTTTGGGCTGCACATAAAATAACAGTAACGATACCTGATCATCCAAAAAAATCATAGAAAACATAGTTAACATATTAAATTTATTTGGAAATAAAGTTAGTGAGATGTTTTTATTATTTATTATTAATTATTTATTAAAAATTATTTATTTTTTTTTCCGGTTTTTTTATCACGGTTTATCACGGTTTATTTTCCAGCCAAATTTTGCGGGGGGGGGGGGAAGAAAGCTCGCCCGCCTCACGCCTACCTCTCCTCCTGCAAATGGCCCGGCTGGATGAGGCAGGACTGGAAGGCAGAAGCAGCGGCGGCGGGGGCAGCGGGGGCAGAAGCAGCGGCAAGGGCAGAAGCAGCGGCGGCAGAAGCAGCGGCGGTGGGGGCAGAAGCAGCAGCGGGGGCAGAAGCGGCAGGGGCAGAAGCAGAAGCGGCGGTGGCAGGGGCAGAAGCAGCAGCGGCAGTGGGGGCAGAAGCAGCAGTGACAGTGGGGGCAGAAGCGGCGGTGGAGGGGGCAGCGGTGGTGGGGGCAGAAGCAGTGGCGGGGGCAGAAGCGGCGGGGACAGAAGCAGCAGCGACAGCAGGGGCAGAAGCGGCGGTGGCAGGGGCAGAAGCAGCAGCGGCGGTGGGGGCAGAAGCAGCAGCGACGGCGGGGGCAGAAGCAGCGGTGGCGGCGGAGGCAGAAGCAGCAGCGGCGGTGGCAACAGCAGGAGGTGGCGCTCTGACGGCGCCCGCCTTTTCTGTTACTGCTTGGTGTGGTGCTCGCCTCGCCCTGCCTCGTGCCTGCCTCTCCTCCTCCTCCTCACTGGCTCTGGCACGAAGGTTGGGGTGGGCACTGGGCCACATTACGAGGCGACCTGGGCCGCATGCGGCCCGTGGGCCGCGGGTTGGACAAGCCTGATTTAAAGAAACAAAATTCATTTAGAGACAATGGGTAAATTTAATTGAAAAAGGGATTCTGTAAGGTACATAAGATTGTGTTTTTATATGTGTATTTAGAATAAAATGCTTAAGATATAAATGAGTATTAATATGTATGATTAATTTTTTAATGGCATTGATAGTGTTTCTTAGCTACATTATATACCTATAAATTTGTTCCTTTGTTGTTGTTGTTTTTCTTTCTTATAAAATACATTGTGTAATTTTAGAATGTACCAAACAGAATCCCAATACAAGTTATGTGTTATATTAAGTATTATTAAGTTAGGGGAAAGAGTAAAGGCGTCATACTCCAATCAGTGTACAGGAGAAGTTTTGTTCAAAGAGAAAAGATGAATGGATAGCTGGAAATAGAACAGACAAAGAATGATAAGTATTATGATTTGAACTGAGATGAGATAAATAAAATAAAACTAAGAAAGTTAAAAAAGGGAAGAAGCTATATAGAAAATTGAAAATGGTAATAAGATATGGAATGGTATATAAAATGAATATGATTTTTGAATTTGTGTCTGTACGAAGAGTTTTAACCCGGGATCAAGCAACTTTCAGAAAAGATGTTTTATGTTTTTATGTTTTATGTTTTGTTTGTTTGTGTATTGTCCTTGAAAAGCAATAAAAATTTTATTAGCAAGAAATATAATTTGAATAAGAGAATGAAAGGGAGAAATAAAGAGAAGTTGGGATAAGATATGAAGTTGTAATGTAATGTAAATTTATAATGTAAATATATATATAAAATTGTGTTTGTATGGAAATGTGATAATTTGGAATTATTCTGTTTCTAAATAAGATGTTCTATTGGTTTTTTCAGAAAAGATCCTTTATGTTATTATATTCTATGCTTTGTTTGTGTATTGTTTTGTAAAAACTAATAAAATTTGTTTTTTTTAAAAAAGTGCGATGAGCTCGCTCAACTATAGCTTGACCCTGAGAGTTGTAAGGAATTCCATGCACTAAAGTAATATTCCATTTCTGACAAAAGGTTTGAAGTTCCTTACTAATATAAGCGGGGCAATTGTCAGTTTTAAACTGAGAAGGCCGACCCATTACAGCAAAAGAGGATAGGCAATGAGAAATAACATCTGAAGTACGTTCATGTTTTGAAGCAGTAACCCAGAGGAAGTGTGAATGAGTGTCAATAGACGTATGAAGATAACTGTATGGCTTAAAGGTTGAAAATTGAGTTACATCCATTTGCCAAATCTGATTGGCTTGGGTTCCTCATGGTTGACACCCACTGGAAAGGGAACTGCCAGTTGCTGACAAGCTGGACAAGCACGGACAATATCCCAGGCTTGAGGGATATGAAATAATGAAATTTTAAATTGCTGTGCAAGCGATTTGGCATTTTGATGAAAATAAGAATGACTAGCAACAGGATCAGCAAACAAAGATGCAACATCCTTTAAGGATTCATCTGCCTTCCGATTTCCTTCAGTCAAGGCATTAGTAAAGGGAGTATGACTTCGAATGTGTTCTACATACAAAGAATACAAGCGAGTTTCCAAACTATTCATTAAAGATAAAAACAAGGATAACAAATTCTTATCCAAAGAGAGAGCATAATAAGAAAAGGGAAGAGATTGAATAGCTAAATACACATATTGAGTATCAACGATCAAGTTAATAGGTTGGTCATTGAACAATTGTAAAGCTAAAATCACAGCAGCCAGGTCAGCACGTTGAGCTGAAGTCTGCGTGGCAGTAAATTTAGAATACCATTGCTGTTGAATCTGCCAGACAACCACACCCTTTGTAGGCGATCCATCAGTAAAGACTGTAAGAGCTTTAGAAATAGGATTTTGCACAAAAATGGAAGAAAAGGCCGGATTTAAAGTAGTAGTAACCACTATTCTAGGATCCTTGGGTAAAGAATACAAGAAGTTTCCCACATATTGAGAAAAGGCTATCTGATATGATTCTAAAATCATCATCAAATGCTCATGTTCAACTTTTGTACGAGTGAAAGCTATGCTAATGAGATCCTGTCCTGTAGGATGTAAGGCTCGTTTACGACCTTTAATAATCAAATCCTCTAATGCTGATTGATAAGGATAAATGTTTCTAGGCGGAGTAGCTGACAATCTATTCATGAATGTTGACTGCTTGCAAGGACGCATTAGAATAAAGACATCCTGTGGGTAAGGGTGTAGTGGGAAGAATAGCTAAGCAAAATCCTATTGTTAAGGATGTTATCCTGTCCACACTTAAACTTATTCAATATTTCTTGAAGGCATGTTCTTTGAAGATCAGTTAATACAACTAGATCTCCTGGTGATTGTGCTCCCTTCAAAGACTGAAATAAGAGCAACATATCACCAGTTGTAATGTAGAAGAATGGGCGTGCCCAATTAATAATGCCAAGTAATTTTTGCAATTGTACTAATGTATATGATTTCTGTACTTGTAATTCAGGAAGAATTGGAATGGAGGAATTGTGCAACATTCTATGTTTCCCATTTTTCTTTTTTTATAACAAAAACAGGAGTATTCCAAGGACTAGTAGAAGATTCTATATGACCAGCAGCCAATTGTTCTTGAACCAATTGTTGTAAAGCAGCGAGTTTTTCCCTTGATAATGGCTATTGTTCCACCCAAACCAGCGTAGAACAGAGCCATTTAAGAGGAAGAGCCATCATCAAGAATCAAATGGGCATCAAGAAGAGAAAGGATATCATGGCCCCAAATATTAGTATGAATATCTAGAATGTATGGTTGTAGGAAAAAGGACTTACCAGCAGATGTTGTAACATTAATTTCTTTAACACTCTGCCAAGCAGCTGTAGAACCTCCTATTCCCCACAATGAAGCATCTGTCATTTTTGGCCACTGTACTGGCCACTGTAAAGAGGAGATGACAGTAACATCGGCTTCAGTATCCAATAACCCTTGAAATGGTTGTTTATTAAGGAAGAGCGTTAACAAAGGATGAGAGGAGTTCAGCTAATGAAGTAAGCCTACAGATAAAGAAGTTGATCCAAATCCTGCATCCCCACGATTACCTATACCAGGAGATGGAATTTCATATGGAAGAAGAAGCAATTGAGCAACAGAAGAATTACAAGGAAGAACTTGAGGAAGATTCACCCAAATCTGAATCATGAGGATACCAGTCTAATCTGAATCTATCATCCCAGGCACAACAAAATTGCCCTTTTTGTGTGCAGAAGAACGAGGCAAAATTAAGCCAACTAATCCCGAAGGAAGAGGACCTTTAAATTGAGATGGAACTATTTTAACTTCCATGGGAAATTTAAACTCAATTACCTCTTGAGTGATTAAATCGATCCCAGCGCTACCGACTGTGGCTGGGGACAAGTGAGAGAGACTGCTGGAGGAGTCAGAGTGATGGGAAAGGTACACTTTGGATTCTGGGTGGGTGCCACACCCATTGGCAAGTTTCCCAACCAAAACCGACATTGATTGGCCCAATGAAATCACTTTTTGGAAATAGGGCACTTCTTAGAAGGACAATTCTGAGGCATAGAAGGTGTAGAACGACAGTCCTTCTGAAAGTGGCCAGGCTTCTTACACTTAAAACAGTTACCAATTGGTTGCTGTCCTTTCTGAATAGCAGCTGCTAACATATGCATTTTATAAGTTTGTGATCCAATATCCTGGCAGACTCGCAGCATATCTGCCAGAGTGTAATGAGCAGTAGCCTTTAATGGCTGTAAAGCTCTTTTACAATCTGCATTAGCATTTTCAATAGCTAACTGGCGAAGAAGTTCACCAGCAGCTTCCTGATGATCAAACTGCTGTCTGATTGCTTTGGACAGACGCTCAACAAAGTCAGCTCATTGGCATTCTGTCGAATGTTTGAAAAATTTGCTCTAGGTTCTCCAGCTTGGGGTACCTTAAGAAAAACACGAAAGGCACATTCAGAAACAATAGTTAACATAGCTGGAGGAAGAACAACTTGAGTAGGAATTGTACCAAACGGTCCAGAACCAAATAGCTGCTCAACTGTTTATGCTCCTCCTCCTCCTAAAGCAGCAACTTGAGCATGTCGCATATATTCACTCTCCCAAACCACATATTGCATGGATGTTAAAATCATGCAAATATTTGTTTCCAATCTTCAGGGATCATTGTATAACCATTTTTTATTCCTTCTACAAGTCCTCTTGTAAAATTACCACTAATCCCGTAGTCTGCAACTGCCTTTTTCAACTCTCTTAAGATCTGATAAGGCAGACCCTCCCATTCTGCTACTTGCAGTCCAAGCTGTGGCCCCTGACCAGGATGATATTGTACTGGACAAACAGACAGTAATTCTGCAAGTTCTCTTCCTGAGACAGTGGCATTCCTTTTACAAGTCTCTACCATTTTCTGAAAAGAAGACTGAACAATAGAGTCAGGAGGCTTTTGCCCTGTATCTGCAGGAGCTGAGGGAACTGAAGACATATATTCAGGTGAAGAAGGGGGACAAATGACAGCATTAGTATAATGTGAAGGTGGAGGTGTTAAAAGAGAAAGTTCATTGTGACCAAATGTTTCAATTGCATGCCTACATAAATGCCACACATGCAAAACTTCTATTTTTGCTTGAGGTTCAGTATACAATGTTTTCCCAATACGTTCCCAATCAGTTAATTTTAAAGACCCCTTTTCTGGGTACCATAGGCACTGATCTGCAATCTCCTGGACCAGCCTTAAGAGATTTCTCTGTGGTACCTCGGTATTATTTTTCTTCAACAAATAGCCTAATTCATCTACATACTTCCTTTGTTCCTCAGAAAGCGAAGACCCCATACTTACAGAAACCAAAAGGTTGAAGAAACCACAAAGGGTTGAAGGTGCACCAATTCCTTGCTGGACGAAGTAAGAGGGTCCCTGTTCATGCGCCACTTGTTGTAATGATCAGGCAGTCGAGTTGTTTGATCATGAACAACTGAATTATGATGATGATCTTTATTGGAGTATAGTCTTGCATTTATATACATTTTTAGTTATCCTCCATCATTGGTTAACTTTGGTTACTGCTTAACTTTCGTTACTGTTTAGTACAGTAATCCATACAATTAATTATCTCTAGTTAAAGTCTAACATATGTTTACTTCCCCTCTCTAATTCTCCTTTATCCATAGATTAATGACTTTGTTTGCCTGAGTTGTATTTGCTTGGAAACATTCTTTATCTGAGGTTTGCTATCCGAGATAGGAACATTCCTGCAATTACAACTGTACACATCCCTTATCCACCCTAGGGCACGCAAGGAGGAGAGGATCAGGGTAAAACGTGGTCTACTCAGGAGGAGAGGCCCATGATCCTCTTCATGGGTTGCAGGTGTGAGATCTGCATAAGAGTTTGGAACTGCGTGCTAACAGACACTGGGGATAATTTAGTGTTTTATTCCTAAACAAGGTTTATCTTGGTTAACCTTCTTCCAATGGACTACCTGGTTATCTTCCTGAAGTTGGCAATTATCTATCCTGGTCTGTCGTGGAACTTTATTCATTGTGGTTTGTTTTTGGTTTTGCTTCGTTATCGGCTCTTTGAATTTGAACTGTGTTTCTTTCCTTTGAAATGTTATTTTGAAAATAGTTTACTCTTCCACTGTGAATAATTAAACAGTGAAGTCAAGTTGAAGGTATTAAAGGACTTTTAGTTAAATTTTGGGTTTTGTTATATTTCTGAAATACTCTGGGTCATCACAGTCCTTCCCCTGCCATGCCCACCAAGCCATGCCCACAGAACCGGTAGTAAAAAAAATTGAATCCCACCACTGATTTCATCCCTGGATATCAATTCTTGGGAGTTTTATGGGGCTTAGTGTTATTCATGTGGATTACATGATTCTTACTTGATAATTGTGAAACAGTTGATGTCAATGTGACTGGACCGTATTTTGATAATGTGAGCATGGGATTGCTGCAATGGTTGTTAGTATGAAAAACGGTCACATGTCACTTTTTTCATTAAGCTCTAACTGAATGGTCACTGTGAAAAAAATAATTATAGATCTCTCTGTGCTTTCTGGTCAAGGAAATTGTAAGACTCGCAGGGCCTGAAATGGATGTAATATTATTTTGTCTGTTGAAGTTGTGACTTGCAAGTATGCTTCAATGTATGGATTCTCTTTCCTCACATTCTTGGTTCCTTATTTTACAGGATGCAGTGTGCTGGGGTTACGGGAAATGAGGAACTAGGTTATAGAAATAGGGAACTGAATGTCAACAATACATGATGAAATAGTAGTGTTGAAATGCTGAGGTAGGAGGGAAGGGAAGTTGCCCCAGTTGTTATGACAATGTGGCAAAATCCCGAAAGTCACGTGCTTGGAGGGTTAAGCTATATAATGTAATGTTAGATAATGGTTCAGGGCCAATTAGCGTCAAGCTGTCCTTTTGACTGCTTCTCCTATTGGTCCCAATTGCAATGCAATCATGATGTATCGCCCTGGCAGCTCAAAGGTTGGCAAGAATATTTCTGGAGAGCATGATTGATGACTCTTGGCTATGGATGTGTCCCATTGGAGAATATACATCCAAGGGGTAGGGGGAAGACCAGGGTCAAGGGGGAAATGAATGATGTATTTTAGTATCAGCTGCATCCAGCTAACGCCAACATGGCCTCTTCTAATAAATTTTCTTTTCTCTGAGATGCGGCTAGAGGCTTTTGCTTTGAATGAGGGTGAATTTGTTGGAGTCCTGACACACAGCTGGTGTTAAGCTAGCCACCCAGTTGTTAAGCAAATCATCCAGCTTCCCTGTTGGCTTCGCTGGCCAGAAGCTCCCCAAAAGGGGAATCACGTCACACACACACACACAAACACACACACACGGGACAGTGCAACCGTCATAAATGCGAATCAGTTACCCAACATCTGAATTTTGATTTTGTGTCCCTGGGGATGTTGCAGTGGCCGTAAGTATGAAAAACGGTCAAAACTGAGTCAAGAGTCATCAAGTACAACGCTTAATGATAGTCATAGGGTACAATAAGAATAGAATAGAATAGAATAGAACAGAACAGAACAGAACAGAATTCTTTCTTGGCTAAGTGTGATTGGACACACAAGGAATTTGTCTTGGTGCAGATGCTCTCAGTGTACATCAAAGAAAAGATACATTCATCAAGAGTCAAGAATCATCGGGTACAATAAGCAATCAAATCATACTAGGAAACAGTCAATAAAAATTGTTAGGATACAAGCAACAAAGTTACAATCATACAGTCACAAATGGGAGGGGATGAGCGATAAGGAGTTATGAGAAGATTAGCAATAAGAGTAGTGCAGACTTTGTAAATAATATTGCTTTAATAGGCCTCGGTAAGGCCACACTTGGAATACCGCATCCAGTGCTGGTTGCCACAATGTAAAAAAAGGATGTTGAGACTCTAGAAAGAGTGCAGAGAAGAGCAACCAAGAGGATTAGGGGACTGGAGGATAAAACATATAAAGAATGGTTACTGGAATTGGGTATGTCTAGTCTAGTGAAAAGAAGGACTAGGGAAGACATGATAGCAGTCTTTCAGTATTTGAGGGGCTGCCCCAAAGAAGAGGGAGTCAAGCTATTCTCCAAAGCACCTAAAGGCAGGACAAGAAACAACGGATGGAAACTAATCAAGGAGAGAAGCAACCTAGAACTAAGGAGGAATTTCCTGACTGTTTGAACAGTTAATCAGTGGAACAACTCGCATCCAGAAGTTGTGACAGCTCCAACACTGGAAGTTTTGAAAAAGAGATTGGATAACCATTTGAAGTAGTGTAGCATTTCCTGCCTAGGCAGGGGGTTGGACTAGAAGACCTCCAAGATCCCAACTCTGCTATTCTATTCTAAAATCTTATACTAAATCAAGGCAGGGTCATTTTGTCTCCTTTCTCACAATTCTTTCAATTTCTGGACTCTGTAACCTCTTCTCCATTTCCTTCCTCAATTGCTCTTTCATATCTTCTCCGAGGCCATCTCTAAATTCCTTTACATTAGATAATATAGGGTGGTTCCCGCGTCTTCCTACTTCTGCTTAAACACTCTCTTGGAAAGTTACTCCAACCTTGGAAGAAACAACTTTAGTTTTATTGTTTTGGGGGGAGAAAAGATTCTTTTGTTTGAACATCACTTTCAAAGTGTCAGTTTTTGTCTTGCAGAATTTGTAACACTTTTCTTAATCCATTCACTTCTCTTCCTTGTGACAAGATGCGAGAATTGCTAACTAAGGCACTCGAGACGAGGGCTCTGATAATAAGTTGCTGAAGAAATTTTTATTAATATAGCTAATGTTATCTCTGCAGATATTTTCACGTCTGTAGCCTTTCTGCTTCTGAAATACTGTACCTGTTACTCTAGGGTTGCGAGCTGGTGGGAAGATACTTTTGTAACTTTTGGTACAAGGCTTAGGATCTTTTAGTTATGGTTTTTGTTTAAAAAAATAAATAAACATGCATTTAGGACGTTGGAAACCTTGTATTTAATGAGATGGCCTTTGGCACTGATTTTACCATTGGAAAGTTTAGTGATTCTGTGAGAAGCACGGATCTGCTTGAATTCTCTTCTTATTTAATCTTAATTTAATCTTTTCTTATTGCTTTACTTCTGAGATTAGCCTGTAGGTTTTTAACTGTTGCTTGGTCCAGTTACTCCTGCACAATTCATAATTTGTGAATTGTTATTTTTATGAAAAATAACACAATAGTCTTTTCTTAAAACACTTCGGATTACTATTCTTCTTCTCATCCTTCCTATTACCTATCTCTTCCGATTTATGACTATAACCATGTTACTTGTATCTTTGCAAATTATCTTGTTTTATTGTTCCCTAGTATGATTTGATTGCTTATTAGTATCCTATGATTATCATTAAGTGTTGAATCTTTATGATACTTGATGAATGCATTTTTTTATTTTTATGTACACTGAGAGCATTTGCACCAAAGACAAATTCCTTATGTGTCCAATCACACTTCTTCTCATCACTCCTTATCACCCATCCCCTCCCACTTGTGATTGCGACAAAACGAAATGATGCAATTCGCAAGCCGCCTCTCTTCCTTTTTTATAAAGCCAAGATTCTGTCATTTCAATAAAGCTGCCAATCTCTCAGCAGACTTTCAGGTTTGTTCAGCCTGTTCCGTGATGTTGCTTCTCCTATGATATTAAATTTTGTGAGTACTTGAAGCAGAATCTAGTGTCTTAATTGGTTTTTTTTTTTAAATATTCCATTAGGTAGTTCAAGTCATGAAATCCATGTTTTGCTATTATTGAGTTCTTTCCCTCTTTTAAATTTTTTGTTAAAGTTTGAAACAATTTTTTTTTAACTTTCTCAAAAGGAAACAGTTATTTTCTTGGTCCAGACAATCTAATGTCATCAAAGAAAAATATAATCCTTTAAAAACGGACTGTTTTGTGGGTGCCAGTAGTTCCTCAACTTACGACTACAATAGAGCCCAAAATTTATGCTGTTAAGCGAGACATTTATTAAGCAAGTTTTGCCCACCTAACAACCGAGTTATTCAATTTAACAACCACAGAGTTTCCCTTAACAAACAGTGTCAAGAAAGGATCGTACAATGGAGCCAAATTCATGTAACAAACAACTCACTGTGCATCCTAAATTTTTGGGCTCAGTTGTAGTTATAACTTGTGGATTACCTGTATTGGTTTTCCAGCCTCCTTAGTGATTCACAAAGTTGTATAACAACATTGCTCAGGGCAGGAGTGTCAGCACTTGGACTCTTTGCCTGAAGTTATCCATTAAACAGAGTTTGCAAAGTTCACCACCGATCCAGCTAAGCTGTGATGGGGGTTGTTTTGTTGCGGCCTTGCAACGGGGAGATGCAACATTTGGGTAGCCCCCTTTACAGTGGGAGAGTTGGGGGCCACAAAATAGACGTGGCTACATTTGGTGGAATTCGGATTTGGAATTTGAAATTAAGAATTTTCTTCATTTTGGGGACTAGCCTTGTTTTTAGGGTTTATAACTGCCCACTTGGGAGCACAGGAAACTGCCATTGGTTCTTAGCCATCATGGTTAGGGGGGAGTTTCTTGACAATTGAAATGTTAAAAGGCGGGGTTGGAGTAAAAAGGCTGGGTCTGCAGAATGCCTGAATGCTTTCAAGGAAATGTTTTCCAAACTTGGCAACTTTTAAGAAGGATGGACGTCTACTCCCAGAATTCCTCGCCATCTTAAAATTCACAAGGTTGAGAAACATCAGTCTAGTAAGTGCTTTATGTTTCCTATGCTCTAAATTTCAATAAACCCCTGGATCCTAACGTGAGATGCTTTGTGGTGTGTTGTCTGTTCAATTTCTATCACTGTGTTTCTCATAAAACAGGGTTTGGGAGATAGGGTTAAAAAACTGAAGCGAGCTTATTTTGAAAAACAAGTTTTTTAGTTATATAAGTTTGCAAGGAAGAGAGTGCTTCAGCATGAAAAAAAAATCCTATTGGATGATCTAGTTCTCTCAGTCAGGGCTGTGATTCTTAATCTTTGGAATATGGAGATTTAGTTGTTTACATTCACTATATTGTTATAAATGTTGGCTATTGGGACAGAAAGTTTCTTGGCTTAGTGCCTAAAAAATGAGTTAGAATTGGATGCAGGAACAGAGCAGAACAGATACCAGTGGGAAAAGAGTGACTGTATAACAGATCAGCCTTTTGTTAGATTCTGAACTACTGTATCATTTAATACAACATTGGCAGCACTGCAGATCTTAGTTGCTATAAGCTCATAAACGAAGTCTGCCACCCATGGTCAACAGCCTATAGACATTTCAGCCATTAGCTCCACCTACTTTATATTTATTTTTTAAAAAAACTTGTAATTTTAAAAACTTTAAACAAGAGGTGGATATATTGCTAAATAAAGCACCAACTTCCCAAATTTTATTTTATTCTATTTTATTCTATTTTATTCTATTCTATTCTATTCTATCTATCTATCTATCTATCTATCTGTTGTGATTGGAAGGATCGGTCCTGTTAGGAGTTTTGAATCTGATGACTTTTAGATCGTGGATTGACGTCAGAACCAGGAAACGTTAATCTGAAGGGCAAGCCAGTTAATTAGCACGTTGCCTTAATGGGTATAAAAGGACACAGCTGAGCTGGTGCCTTTTGCCAGAAACAAAATGACTATTTTGAATGAGGACGTTACTGCAAAGAGATCTCTGTTTGTTTGAATTTTGAAGGGGAGTCCTAACAGTTTCTGCCAGCCGTTATCTTGTTATTTTCCTTCAGTTTGATTTGATTGTGAAACGGCTGCTTTGTGTTTGTTCGTTTGAATTTCCAAGAGGAGACATAACAT
>NW_020769360.1:7793480-7910583 GCF_900518735.1 Pseudonaja textilis
AGCCGTGTTCTGATTGGTTGGAGGCGTGTTCTGTTCAGGTGGGGGCTTGGTTGTGCTCAGGTTAGTCTTAGTTGCTGGGGGATTTGAGCTGGAGAGTTGTGATCTTGCTGTTTGGCTTCTAGTTCGTGGTCCTGCTGCATCTTCATAGTGGGTGTCGGTTTGCTTCATGTATGGCTCAGAGGGGTTTGAAGTGGGTAGTAATGCAGCTGCAGTGCAGCTTCTGGTCCATGGTCGTGTCTCATTTTCTGAATGGGTGGGAGTCTGTTTTCTACATGGAAGTGTGGTGGTGGCATCTTGTGTGGCTCTCATGGGTGTGGGTCCGGTGTCCTTCTTCATGTTAGGTACTCGTCTGTTCATGAGGGCGGGTTTCCAAATGGCTGGAAGGCGGGAGGTGTCATCTCGTTTGTTCATGCTGTGTGGGCGTTTTTCTATCTCTATGGCTTCTCTGATTATTCTGCTGTTGAAGTGTTCGGTTTTGGCGATAATTCTGGTATTTTTAAAATCAATTTCATGTCCTGTGGCTTTGAGGTGTTGGACCAGGGAAGAGGTCGTTTCTTCTTTTTTGATTGAGTTCTTATGTTCTTCAATGCGTGCACTTATTCTTCTGTTAGTTTGTCCAATGTATGTGGTAGGGCAGGCAGTGCAGGGGATTTCGTATACTCCTTGGTTTTCTAATTCGATTTTGTCTTTGGGGTTTCTTAGGATGGTGGATATTTTTCTGTTTGTGCAGAATGCTGTTTTGATGTTGTGTTTTTGGAGGATCTTGCTAATTTTGTCTGTAGTGCCTTTTATATATGGGAGGAGGGCTTTGCCGTTTTCTTGTTCTCTGTCTTGGATTTTGGTTGGGGTTTCTTTTTGGATTAGGTGGGTAATCTTCTTTCTTTGGAATCCATTGGCTGTAAGTACGTTGGTGAGAGTGTGTAGTTCGGTTTTTTGGTGTTGTTCATCGGCTAAGCATTTTGTTCTGGAGATGAGTGTCTTGGCTACGGAATTGATCTGTGCTGGGTGGTGGTGTGAGAGTGCATGTAGATAGCGGTTAGTATGTGTTTTCTTCTGGTAGATGGTGTGTCCTAGGGAGCCATTGGATCTTTTGTATACCAAGACATCTAGGAAGGGAAGTTGGTTGTTGGCTTCTGTTTCCATGGTGAATTGTATTTTGGGGTGTAGGCTGTTGAGGTGTGTGAGGAAGTTGTTCAGTTTTTCTTTCCCATGTGGCCAGATTATGAAGGTGTCATCTACGTATCTGAGCCAGAGTTTGGGTTTGTGGTCGTATTTTTCTAGAGCTTGTGTTTCAAAGTGTTCCATGTAGAGGTTTGCGATGACAGGTGAGAGGGGTGATCCCATGGGTGCTCCTTCTATTTGTTTGTATTTTTGTCCATTGTAGGTGAAGTAAGTATTGGATAGGCAGTGGTTGGTTAGATCTAGGATGTGCTTGGGGGGGTTGTATTTGTTTTGGATGGCTGTCAAGGCTTCTTTTATTGGCACTTGGGTGAAGAGGGATATGACATCGAAGCTTACTAGTAGGTCGCTAGGTTGTAAGTTTTGTTTCTTTATGATCTCGATGAACTGGAATGAGTTTCTTACGTGTGAGTTGATGGATTCTGCATAGGGTTGTAGTTGTTTGGCAAGAAATTTGGCCAGGTTTTGTAGAGGTGAGCCTATGGAGCTGACTATTGGTCTGAGTGGGGTTCCTTCTTTGTGTATTTTGGGGAGACCATAAAGCTTGGGGCATCTGGATGATTTTTCTCTGGGTATGATTCCTTGCTGGATTTCTTCACTGATGGGGGAGGCTTTTATTTTGGATTTGGTAGTTTTTTCTAGGTAGGTGGTGGGGTCTGTCTTTAGGGGTTTGTATGTGGGGTCTTGGAGTAGGTTGGTTAACTTGGTTTGGTAGTCAGATGTGTTCATTACCACTGTCGCGTTGCCCTTGTCTGCTGGTAGCCCCCACCTGAACAGAACACGCCTCCAACCAATCAGAACACGGCTAACCCCCTAACCAATCAGAACACAGCCAAACCCCCTACCAATGAGAACACACCCCCACCCAATCAGAACACAGCCAAGCCCCCACCCAATCAAGTCCCACCCCCACTGGCAGTTAAAAGGAGGAAGCAGCTGCAATCTCCATTACTCTGAGAAGCACAGAGCCGGAGACAGAAGCCTGAAGATGATGAATGAGACTTCATCGAAACGTTGCCTAGATACTTCGAATCTTACGCGGGAGAAAACCCGAACAACCAAAGATCCACATACAAATACCCGCGAGAACCTCAGAAAACAAATATATATATATATATATATATATATATATATCCATAAAACAATTAATATAATATTACAACTAAAAATTTTTTTCCAAAAGGGGGACGTGGTTCAACTACAGGATATCTGTCCTTTGTTGTAGATCGAACTCCTACGCGTGCCAACCGCCTCATTGAGTATTACCTTTCTGTATTTCCTACCTTCTTTACTATGGCAGAGGACAATCCCAGAGGACCTTCTTTGAAGGCCAAGTCTAAGACACACCATTTGCGCAGGCAGGCCAAGGAGTCCTCCAAGGCTTCTCAAAGGGACAACCTAAGGCGCCATAAAGCCTTGGAGAAGGAATTTGACAGATGTTCAAAGGATTCTCAATCTGTAACTTCAGTACCTAATATTCCCACCCCTTCTGCCTCCACTCAACCCCCTCCTCTGCCAGAACAGCTTTCTCTTTCCAGACGCAGTTCACCCACTCGCAGCCTCCAAGCTGCTCGGACACCTGAGGCTACATTCACACCGACCGCCGCTGGACTGCGACCAGAGAGACCATCCACAGATATTATTCCAGACAGTATTAAAGAATGGATGCAGCTGGCCATCCGCCAAGGAATCGCGGAAGGTATCCAACAGTTGTCCAGACCTGGTTCTCAAACGATGGCACCCGAGGTCGAATCCGTCTCTGGCAGATCCCTCCCCAGACCGGAACATCACCATGGTCAGGTACTTCCTCAAAGGGAGATCCCCTTTCCAGAAGGGGAGGAGGAGGAAGAAGAGGAAATGGGCCTTGAACACTTCGGGGAAGAGGAAGGATCGGATAGGGGGTCCTTACACTACTCTGAACCTCTTTCAGAGGTGGAACCGATGGAAGGAGAAATGTCAGAGGATGAGGGGATTTCTAGGGATCAGCCCACCTTCGTAGGCCTGTTCAAACCCCATCTGTTCAAGTCCTTGCTATTCAAGGCAAAGAACATTTCGGGCCTGATGGCCCAGTCACCCTCTGATTCTTCCCCAGCAGCCCCTGGAGACCCAGAGGACTCTATTTTCAAGCAGCTGGTTGTGGAGACCGAGGTTATTCCTACACCACCCATTTTCTCCGACTTAGTAACAAAACAGTTGGCCTCATTGCCCCCCCACCCCCGCTCCCTCCAGTCAGGACGAGAGATTTTTTAATCTCGATGCGGATTTCTCTTCCTTGTTAGACATTCCTGAAGTGGATGACTCCATAGTAAGATTAGCATCATCTTCTACCCCAACTGACGCTCTGGAAGCTCTAAAACCAGAGGACAAACGGGCCGAGATGGCACTACGCTGGGCACATCAATCCGATGCTTGGGCCATTCGATCAGCCACGGCCGCATCCTTTTTCACTCAATCTTCTATTAGATGGCTCCGCCAGTTAAAGCAGCATGTCCCCCCCATCTAACACCAGGGCACACCAGGACATTGCCAAGCTTAAAGCTGCAGCGGAATTTGCGGCCGATGCCACCTTCCATTCTGTGAAATTTTCCTCCCGGGCCATCTCCTCACACGTTACAGCCCGGTGTCTGCTTTGGCTTAAACACTGGCAAGCAGACATTAAGAATAAAGCTAAATTGGCTTCTGCTCCCATCTCGGGAGGCAAATTATTTGGCCCGGCCCTGCAACCACTGTTGATGGAAAGCAGAAAATAAAAAGAAATTCCTCCCATCTCTTTTTCGCAGACAGGAGTCCAGAGTGTCCCAGTCCTTTCTAAGAGGCTCCTTTCGTACCCCGTATCAGACACCCTTCTCCCCCAGGCTCCAGAGATCCCCGCCCTTTCGCCCGGCCTACCAGGACCGGAGCGACCCGGGTGACAGGAATAGGAGAGGGGCCAGCTACAGGAGACCTTTCCAGGGCGCAGGAAGTAAATCCTCCCCATGCCCCAGATAGTCTCCCTACTATCCATCCCATTGGCGGACGCCTCAAATTTTTTGCCGACCAATGGGAATCATCCACTTCTGATAATTGGGTTAGGAACACTGTCAAATTCGGCCTCTCCCTTGAGTTTCAGTCTCCCCCTCCGGAGCGTTTTATGGTTTCTCCCCTTTCCAGAGACCGCACCAAGAGTGCTCTCGTAGAGGCCGCTATCAAACACCTTACTGAAATCAAGGCCATATAACCCGTGCCATCCTTGCAGCGAGGAAAGGGGTTTTACTCCCACCTTTTCTTAGTTCCTAAACACTCCGGAGGCTGGAGACCCATCCTAGATTTGAAGAGGCTTAATCGTTACATTGTCTGTCATAAGTTCAAGATGCATACACTTCAGTCTATTCTTCAGGGAACCAGGAAGGGAGACTGGCTCACCTCCATTGACCTCTCAGAAGCATACTTTCACATCCCCATTCATCCCTTGTTTTTCAAATTTCTGAGATTTTGCTTTTTGAGCGGTCAGCATTTTCAGTATGTGGCACTACCCTTTGGTCTAGCCTCGGCCCCAAGGACCTTTACCAAGGTTCTGGCAGCCCTGGCGGCTCACCTCAGAAATTTTCCCATCCGCATTCACTGCTACCTGGATGACATCCTCATCCTCTCTCCTACCAAAGGCCAATCCGAGAGGGACACCAGAACCACCCTCTCGGTCCTTCAGACCCATGGTCTCCTCGTAAATTGGGAGAAGAGCCAACTTTCCCCCTCCACCTGGATAGCTCACTTAGGGACAGTTATTGACTCAGTTAAAGGTAAGGTCTTCCTTTCCCCTGAAAGGCTTCTCAGCATCCGGAAGTCCGTCAGGGAAATTAGACGAGCAAGAAAGGCCTCTTTACTGAGCTTATCAAAATTACTTGGCAAATTGGTCTCATGCATATCCATTGTTCCCTGGGCCCGGCTACATACCGGATCTCTGCAGTGGTTCCTGCTACCCTATCAACGCTCTGGAAGAAGCAACTCAAGAGCCGTGGTGAAGGTTCTGCCAAAGGTTCTCGCTTCGCTCCTCTGGTAGACCAGGCCCGCTACCAACAAGGGACATCTCTTCAAGGAGCCCCAAAGAGTCCTCACAACAGACGCCAGCCTATCCGGATGGGGGCTCACATCCATTCACTTTCAGCTCAGGGCACTTGGTCAGCAATTGAGCAACGTTGCATTATCAACTGGCTGGAGCTTCATGCAGTATACCTGGCTTTACACTCCTTCCTCCCCCAAGTGTGCGGGCGTCATGTACTGGTCCTGATGGACAACATTACGACCAAGGCTCATATCAACCATCAAGAGGGCACACATTCCATCCGGCTCATGAAGGAGGCCAAGCGGCTCTGTCGCTGGGCAGAGACCAACCTCTTATCCATCAGGGCAGACTACATCTCGGGGGTCTCAAACGTTCAGGCAGACTGGTTGAGCAGGGCCAGCTTAGACCAGTCAGAATGGTGCCTGCACCCCTCCCTGTTCAAGGAGGCCTCAGTGATATTCGGTCGCCCACTGGTGGACCTGTTCGCGTTACCGCTCAACACCCAGACTCCGAGATTCTTCTCACGATACCCCACCCAGGGAGCGAAGAATCACGATACCCTACTCTGCCCCTGGCCCACAGGGCTATTATAGGCCTTTTCCCCCTCCCGTTAATCCCCAAGGTGATCCAAAAGATGATCCTCGAGAGGGCGGAAGTTCTCCTGGTTACCCTGTACTGGGATACCAGGAGACCGTGGTTGGCGGACCTTCGCAGCCTGTCAGTGGCCCCTCCTTGGAGGATTCCGCCAGACAGGATCTCGCTATCCCAGGGACCTCTTCAGCACCCAAATCCGCAGTGGCTTCAGTTAGCCGTCTGGAGGTTGAGCGGGACCATCTGAGAAAGACCATCCTGGTAGCTAGACGGCCTTCGACCACCTGCATATATAATGCCACCTGGAACATCTTTTGTAAATGGTGCCACAAGTCCCTCATCAATCTGCTTTCCCCATCAATTGCACAAATTTTGGCCTTCCTGCAAGAAAGGCTGGACAGGGACCTCTCCCCCAATACTTTGAGAAGGCAAGTGGCAGCTTTATCAACTGTTGACTCTGGCAACTCTTCTGGCTCACTTTCACACCACCCTCGTATCCGAGCATTCCTTAGAGGTGCCACCAACCTGCACCCTCCTGTAATTCACAGATACCCGACTAGGGACCTTAATCAGGTACTCACGGCACTGACTAAACCTCCCTTTGAGCCTCTAAGAGAGGCATCACTTCAATTCCTTACATTCAAAGTGGTGTTTCTTGTAGCAGTCACATTGGCACGGCAGATATCTGAAATAGCAGCTCTATCCGTTAGAAAGGATCTCTGCGTTTTCCACGCTGACCGGGTGCTCCTGCGACCAGATCCTTCCTTCCTGCCCAAGATCATCTCGGCCTTCCACAGATCACAGGAACTTATCCTTCCTAATTTTTGCCCCAGACCTTCTCGAGAAAGGGAAAGGCAGTGGCATACTCTTGATGTCCGACGGGCACTTCATATTTATATCCATTGTACTCTTCCTTTCAGGAAGTCAGAGTCATTGTTCCTGTCATTTCAACCTAAGACGCTGGGTTTCAAAGTATCCCCGTCTATCGTAGGCTCTTGGATCAGAGCTACAATCTCCAAGGCCTACTTAACTCAGGCACTGCCTGTTCCTAGTGGAATAACTGCACATTCTACAAGGAGTGCGGCTACCTCAGCAGCCTGGGCTACCCAGGCACCGATAATTGATATCTGTCGAGCGGCCACCTGGACGTCTCTGTCACCTTTTATTCGCCATTATAAAATTGATATGTTTGCTTCAGCAGAAGCGTCCTTTGGCAGGCGAGTCCTTCAACAAGTGGTTAGAGACCCAGAGGGTATTCCGACCCAGACAGAGTCCCTCCCGTAGGACAGGCCATGCTTTGGTATGTCCCACTCTGGATGCTCGAAGCAGCTCTATGGAGAATGGGCGTTGGTCCTTACCTGATACGCCCTTTCTGGTCGAGCTGCGTAGAGTATCCAGCCCCACCCTAAATTGTCCGTCTGGTGGGGGAATCCTGTTTCGGCCAATGATTCAAACAGTTTATAGTTGAGAGTTGTTGCTCAAGTTAAGATGAGTTGATAGAAGTTCATCTTCTCATCTTTGTAAAACTGGGGAACGCTACGGAGGAGTCACGTGGAGGAGGAGGAACATTCCTCAATTATAGCTCAGCCTGTGAGAGCGAAGACTGGAGCACCTCCCACTCTGGATGCTCTACACAGCTCGACGAGAAAGGGCATATCAGGTAAGGACCAATGCCCATTTTCTTTAAAAAATACACTTGCACTCCATTCTTTTCCTGTGAATGTGCCTATTGCCATAAGAAACGCAAAGGAAAGTGGAGGGCAAGCTCATTAATCTGACTTCTGATAAACTAATATTTGTGACTGGCCATCCCATTGCAACCATAATTTTGTAAATGGTCATTCTCCTACAAAACAGCTACTTCCCCTGAGTGCTCACCACATGCTTTCAAAGATAAAAGATGCCTCTGGCACATAAAAGTTAAGGAGCCCTGCTCTAAAGTCCCAGGCTCCTTGAATGAGTATGTTTTATTGCTGTTAATTCTGTGTGCTGGTAAAACATACAGGTAGTTCTTAACTTATAACCATTTGTTTAGTCAAAGTTACGCAAAACAATACTGAAAAAGATGATATATGATTGTTCCCATGGTCACATGATCAAAATTAAGATGCTTGGCAACTGGTTCATAATTTGCAGTGTTCTGGGGTCATGTGATCACTTTTGTGATCTTCTGACAAGCAAGATCAGTGGAAAAGCCAGATTCATTTAGCAACCTTGTTACTAAATTAACAACTGCATTGGGTCACTTAACTGTGGCAAGAAAAATCACAAAATGGGGCAAAGCTTAACTGTCTTGCTTAGGAGTGGAACTTTTGGATTTCAGTTGTAGCTGTAAGTCAAGGACTTCCAGTAGTTTCCCTGCGCTGATCTCTGAAGCTCAATGAGATCATATCTAGTTACTGTATTTTTCGTACTATAAGTATTTCCCCTCCCCAAAGTGGGTGGAAAATCTGTGCATCTTATAGAGTAAATGTTGCTGAAGCCCTGCCCATCTGCCAGCCCTCACCCTTCGGCCTCTATGCGCCCCATTTTCAGCCTCCACAAACCCCGTTTTCAGCCTCCGTGTGCCCCATTTTTAGCTTCTGCTCATCCCGTTTTCAGCTCATTCCAGGTGGCGGGGATTGCCAATCACCACCGCCGCAGAACCCTGGTGACTACTGCCGCCGCATAAACCAAGAGGCAGCAGTGGCAATAGGTGGCAGCAGTGATCAGTGGTGGTGATAGGTGGCGGCAGCAATCCCTGCTGCCTGGAACAGACCAAAAATGGGACGCGCGAAGGCCGAAAATATAACATCTAGTGACGACAATGGTGATGGGCGGTGGCAATCCCTGCAGCCTGGAACAGCTGATTGGTGGTATTTTGGGAGGCAGATCCAACCGCCAATTAGCTGCTCATGCTAAATCAGGCTGTGATAATGTGCCTAAGCTGACCATGCTGTTTGCTTTAAGGTTGCTAGCCAGATGGATGCTGGGAGCCAGAGGCAGATTTTTTCCCCTTCTTTTCCTTCCCAAAAGTTTGGTGCGCCTTATTTTCTGGAGCGTCTTATAGTGCAAAAAATACAGTAATACTTAGATAATGAGGCAGAAGGCATTGGCTGTTGACTATACTGGAAAACCAGAAGAACATTCTGGATGGGAATGGTGACAAAATACATCCGTTACGTCTCAGCTGCAGTTATCAGAAGTCAACTCCAGTTTGAAATTGTCTTAACTGGTACATATCTAAAAGTATGAAAATTTGTTCCCTTTAAAAAGTGACAGTTTCACTTGTCTCCCTGTTTTATGAGCATTTTACATCTTTTAAATATTAGTTGTAACTTTGTGATTTCATGGCAGATAGATTTTTTTTTCACTTCTCTGATCTGTACCTTTTACAGGCTGTCTTTGGGGGGGAAAAGTGAACTGCAGAAATAAAAAAATACTTTCCAGTGCTTTCTATAAATCTGCTTGAAAACTTCCTGGTCCAGATCCTTATATACCAGTATTGATTAATCTTTTTGGCACTGAGTGCCGAAACGAGAGCGTGTGTCCATGTGGGAGAGCACCAGAAACTGGAAGAGCAGCTCCGCGGTATGCATGTTTGCACTGGAAAGCTGTGCTTCCGGTTTCCGGCGCTCCCACGTGCACGACCTCTGGCTGGCCAGCTTGCATGCATGCACCAGAACACAGAGGATCAACAGGCGATGGCTGGCGTGCCCGGAGAGATGGGTCTGTGTGCCACTTCCAGCATGCGTATCATAGGTTCACCATTACAGTTATATACTAATTCAAAAAGTATTAAAGGCTTAAGTGTTTCATTCACATGCTTAATGTTTGTAATCTATTTTCGTTGGATGGCCTATATCTTCTTTTTTGTAGGAGCAGGAAAAACCAAATGCTTAGATGTAGAGTAGATGGTACCTGGCTCAGTAATAGTGACTGCAAGAGGGATCTTGTGGACAATCCCTTAAATATGAGCTACCACTGCTCTGCAGCTGCCAAAAAAAGCCAAGAGCAGCAGTCCTAGATTGCATTAACAGAGGGATAGAATTACACAAACTCCGCTAGAGAGAGGTTCCCTGAAGATGGGCTACAGCATGAGCCTGAAAGCTTGGAAGACTAAACCTCTGGCTGAGGTGACCGACCCAGATTGGACAGAATCAAGATCACATTGAAATGTTAGTAACACTTTATAATGCCAAAGACCACACTTGGAATATTGCATTCCTGTTTTGTCGCCATGATATAAAAAAGATGTTGAGATTCTAGAAGGAGTGCGGAGAAAAACAACAAAAATGATTGAGTGGACTGGAGGCTAAAGCATACAAACAATACTTGCAGGAATTGGATATGTGTAAGGACTTACCTCTCCTCTCCTCAAGAAAGCAAAACTCTTGAAACAAATAACATTTCAAAAGGAAACTTTTACTGGGAGTGTCGTGGAAAAAACCCAATGAAAGAAACAAAAGACAGCCCCCACTCTGATCTTCAGCTCCACCCTTTCAATACCTTTTTCCTAACCACATAGATGGACAGTTTCTTCCTACATTTCACAATCCATTTCCTTGTTCTTTCTTGCTGACCATCAGTTTCCACATATATCCATGTACATCTGAAACCTCCGTCCTTCTGTTACTTTTAGTTCCTTATTTTTCATGGTTTCATCATTCTAGTTCCAAATACACTCTCGAAACTTTGCAGCTGCTCAACAAATTACACATAGTTTGGTATTATTATGAAATCAACCTACCTGAAGACTTTAGGTTCATATCTCTTCTGGGGTCTGCTACTATCCACTTCGGCCATATAAACATCCAATAGATCAATAGGTCATATTTTTGTTTCCCACAGGAGATAATGATAGTAAGAAGATGGAGGCAGGGAAGGACTGGCCTGCAGTGTGTCAGCCCGGCCTAGGCTGACTGGGTGCTGGGGAGGGAAGCCCTGTGGGTTGGATCTAAAGCCAGGTGTAGGAAAAACACTGTCCGTGGCCTGGGTTTGCTCTGCTTGCATGTCCACAGTAGCCTGCCAGCCAAGGGGCTCTGCAGCAAGTGCAGTGCAGGTGGGTCTGGGGCGCCAGGCTGGCCTTAAACAGCAGGCAGAGGCATGTGGTCCGTCCCATTAGAAGTGCTGCCCACCCCACTGCATGCTCCATCCCACTGTCTTTCTTTCCTTGTTTGCTGCCACTGTGGCTAGGATGGGGCAGGCAACTGGCAGCTGCCCAGCACGTCTGGCGGGCTGGACTGCATGCCATGCCTCTACCTTTGTCTGCTGCCGGTGCTGCTGCCACAAGGTGAGGGGAGACAGTTGGTGGGGCAGGGGTGGAACCATTCATCTTCTAATGCCGCTGCACATGCGGGATGAGTCTTCTGCCTGCCACCCAACTCGCGAAGGCCCCAGCGTATGGGAAAGGTGGAGAGCCCATCCCCCAAAGGCAGCTGCAAGTCTGCAGCTCTTGCAGTGCAGGTGGGTCCAAGACCCATGACTACGGGGCTAATGCTCCAAGCAGCAGGCAGTGGCACCTGATCAGGCCTGCCAGATGCCTGGGTAGCCACACAGCCTGCCAGATGCTCCCCGCCCTTTCCATCACCAGGGGTGGGGGGGGCAAGGGGTGAGCTTGCTGAAGAACTAGGTTTGAGGGAGGGGGCCGAGCGCACAGGGGCTGCAGCATGGCGGTGACCGGCTGGTCTGCCTCATCGCAACCCCACCCTCTGTCTTTGCCCGCCGTCACCACTGGGATGGAGCAGGCAGCTGTGTATCTGGTAAGCCATCTGGGCATCTTGAAAGTCTGATCAGGTGCCTCTGCCTGTTCAAGCCCTGTGACCACCAGGAGCATCAGCCTGCATGATCAACCCCTGTGAGCTGCAGACTCCCAGCTGTCTCTTGGGGATGGGGGCTCCCCGCCTTTCCCGTTTGCGAGGGCCTTTATGGGGGGCAGGTGAGGGACACGTAGCAGGTTTGCTGAAGAACAAGGTTTGGTTGTGGGGGCAGAGCATATAGGAGTCATGGCATGGTGATGATGGCAACTGGCTGAGCTGCCTTGTGGCAACCCCTCTGTCTCTCTTTGTTCCTCCAGTGGATCAGACCCCAGCACCCTTCCTGGCCCCTCCTTCTGCCGGAGACCCCTCTATCCCCCCCAGCCCTGCCCAATCCCCCACAGGGCCTGGCCCCAATGCGAGCAACGTTGAGCTGCCATTCCCAACCTGGCCACTCCCACCCATTGGGCCTCGTCCAGCCGGCCATGCCTCATCAGTCCCCTGAGGACAGCCACAGTGCTGATGTGGCCCTCAATGAAATTGAATTTGACATCCCTGCACTATAAGATCTCCAGGGTCTCCTCTGTTATTCCTTTTCCCCAATATCTGCTGATTCTGTGCTCAAAGAATATTAATTTTTGTCCCTGATAATCTAACCTTTCTGCAAATATTTCAAAAAATGCCATCATTTTAAAAGATAGCTTATACAAAATAACTTCTGATGCAACATATCCTGAAATGATTCTGTGCCAAATATCTAGTCAAGTGAAAACTTTTAGTAAAAATACTATCCTGAAATTAAATGAAACTATTGCTGGATTCACTAAATATTGTAATACAGAGATAATTTGTAAATCTTAATCCATAGGTATAGTATGCAACCATCATGACTGGATGTGTATACCATCAAATAAGTCAAACTGCATTAGCTCATTGTGGAAAGAAAGTAATTTAATATGTGCCCTATAATAAGTGATATCTGAGAGGTATTTCTAACCAATAATCATGTTTATGGCACTATTTGTTTTTACATATATTATGTAAGAAGCTGTCTATTATGTAATGGCTGTGAAAGTGACTTCTTAGTGAGAGCCTGGAATTCCCAGAGCTACTCACGCAATTGCTATTCAGGGATTTGAATCTGAATAGTTTTTCCAATTAAAGGCTTAACTTTAATTGTGCAGTCTAAGTAAAGTGGTTATTCATAATAATAACTCATAATGAATTTTAGGGAGATTAATATATTAAATCTTATTTCATTCCACCTTATGAAGTCTAAAATTGGCATCTAGCATTTCATCATTCTGAAAAAGCTGAAAGAAGTGATAACGTGTCCATGGCTCATTTGCTAAGCCTGCTTTTCAGAGGTAATTGCTTGCTTGAAATACAAGATAAGACATTTCCAGTTTGGCTTTTTTCACTTCCAATTTTTTCTTGAAATAATAGTGTTGGGTCACATAACTATTTTTTTCTATCCTTTTTTGGAACTTGTTTTTCATGTTTGAGAATATGTGTGTGTGCTGGTAGTATCTTCTTTTGTAGAAATTAAAAATATGAAATCACACATATTCCGTGCTTATTTTTGCTGTTTTTTTTCTTATTCTGTTTAGAAGAGAGAGAGAGGGAGGGAGGGATTGTTATTGATTTAATCTTCAATTCGATTTACAATCTGGGACTGGTAAAAATTTAACAGTTCAAGTCCTGACCAAGGACCTAAAAGCTATTAATGTCTGAGTGTAGAGGCAGTTCCAGGTAAGGTGGGTTTTTTTTTGCAAAATCAGAATATTTAGGTCTATTAAGTTCAAAATTTCCATGTATCTAGGCAACCTTTTGGGTATTGTTCCAAGGGCTCCTATTATTATTGGTACAACCATTGATTTTTTTCCTTCACAATATTATTATTGTTATTATTATATTCATTAAACATGAAACTCAGTCAACTGAACATTTTAAAATGTATCACAAAAGGCTTCCGGTTGTAATTCTGGTGCCGTCGGAAGTGAGGACTGCGAGCTCCGCAGTCCTGCTCTGAGCTCTCCCCATTGGAGGGCTCCGAAAGAAGCCATAACCACCCTATGAGGTGGTAAAGTAAAGGGGGGCATCTTGCAGGTTGAAGAGAGCCACACCTGACTTGGAAAATCATCTGAAGATGAGCAACAGCAGTCAACATGGAAATGTATAGAGAAGGAAAGGAATATTTGATATTTGGTGGCTGTGACTTTTCAATGTTTATTGCCTTATACCTACCAGAGGTGGAAATAAGAAAGACATTTTATAAAGGAGACTCTGAGAAGCTAGAATAAAAGATGAAAACCACAGAGCAGGCTTAAAGATCTTGGAAAATACCTCGGACTTAGAGTACTGAGTAAATGCTGGAACTGACTGATTTAAATAATTGTTGTGGCCCGCTAGTGGCCTGCGGAGCTGGCAGCAGAGTCGGAGAGTGGGAAGGAACATGAGCCAGTTCTGGAGTCTGGGGTGGGCTCGGACAAGGGATCTGCATCCAACACAGAGATGGGTCCAGGGCAATCTGAGAGTTATGTGCTGACTCCAGAATGTGATATCAACAAGGCAGAGGAACAGGGGGAGCCTGATCCCAGTGCACACTTGCGCAGAGCTGCCAGAAGGCAAGAACAGTTAAGACAAAAGGGGCAACTTGGAAGTAAGTCTTGGAGATGATTGGCTCCTCCCATAAGACATAAAAGAGGAGCAAATGGACATGAGCCTTTGCAGGAAGCAACTTTGTTTGTTTTGGTCAGTTTAAAATCTGAAACTCCTTGTTGACCTTGTGCTCTGTTTGACCTTGTACAGCTAATTGGCAATGTAGTCAGTGGCAGCATTTCAAGGGAGATAGAGGTGGGTGCTTATCAGCCTTATCCCGAAAGATTGTGGCAGACTTCTGTTGGACTATTCATAAACTGTTTGGGACTCATTATGGGCTGTGAATGCATATAATTCACAGCCATTGAAATAAAAAAAAGGTTTTTGGAAACAGCATGTGATTGTTACTGTCTCATGAAGTCTTGGTCAGAACAATAATTGACTTTGTTTTTAAAGGAATGGATTTTGAAGTTCACTGGGGCTTCTCGCATACATTTTTAAGTCATCCATGTGAGATTTGATATGCCAGTTTTGTGTTTCATAGGATTATTGTCAGTGGATTTAATGCAATGTTGAACAGTAATGGCGAAAGTGAGTCCTCTTGGAAGATTCCTCGTCTAATGTTGACTTCACCATTTGCTGTTAGAACTCTTTTCCATTTTTGCATATTTGCTTTCAAAAATGTGCAAATATTTTTGCTGATTCCAAAGTTTTCCAGACAGGCGTTAATCCAGCTGTTGGATAATGAGTCAAATGCCTTCTTATAATCAATCCAAGCCATATTTAAATTCATTTTTCTTCGTTTTGCATTTTTTAGTGCCATTTTGTCAATGAGCAACTGGTCTTTTGTTCCTCTTGATTTTTTATAATTTTCTTTTTGTTCTACTGGATACAAACTGTTTTCCATCAGATGATTGAATTTGCCAGTATTCTAGTAAAAAATTTGAACGTTGTTATTATTGATATTTTTGATATTTTTATACATTTTAATATTTATATTGTAGAAGTTTTCTTCTTGATTATCATATGGCTATTGTTAATTGCACTAAACGTGCCAAGAGGAAGGTACTTGTTCATCCACAAAATAGCTGTACAGAACAAAAATACCAGGAGGAATATAAAACTGGTAGTGCCAGGGGATGATGGACACATTGGTATCTACCACACACTATTGGAGTTTCCAATTATTATAGTCTTTGTGGATTTAAAACTATTTAGGAAATAATTTTAAAATGTTGTATTAAGTCCATTTCATTGCCTATCCTCTGAGTTCTATGAAACATGTATAATTCAAAATTGAAATGTTTATTTGTGGTATCTGAGAATAAGAAATCCAAACCAGCTAACAGAACAACAAGGAAAGAAAACAGGTGGAAGAGATAGAAGAGAGAGGAAAAAATTGCTCATGGATTGCTACCACTATTTCCAGATTGCTGCTGATTTCCCATTGTGTGTATCTTGGAGCATTGTTCCCTCCTAATTTGAGAAAGCTTAAGGGAATGTACAAGGAAAATACCTGTTAGTCTGGAGGAGTATTAGAGAATACTTCTATGGAGAGATTCAAGGATTTATATTGATTAGTTGGTTGGTGGTCATTCATCTGAGGAATTTGAGAGATGGAGGGAACTATTCTTATGACCTGCAGGGAATATAACATGTTCTTCTTTGGCCTTGAAAATAATCACACCTTGGTTGCACCTTGGTTACCCTTCTGAAAGGGAAGGTGAAGAGACTAAGCAAACTGTCCATTCCTGAAGAAGGCTGAAGAAGGAAGGGAGGGAGGGAGGAAGGAAGAAAATTAAAAAGAAAACAGTTAAAAAAATAGTCCAGTGCCAAAGGTACTGGCAGGGGTACACAAAGCATAGAAACAACTAATATACATACAGAAAGAAATGGGCCAAATTATGTGGCCCTCGAGTTCCAGAATCTTTGTACGAATGTGAAGAAAATAGAGAACAAACAAAAAGAAGTTGTAATGCAGGAAGGTGAATATGATTTTGTAGACATTACTGAAATATGATGACTTCCTTGCTTCAGACTTTTCTCCAAATAAGAACTGTTAAATGGATTTCATCAGAACAAGAATTAACCCAAGGCAGGAGTGGCAACCAAAGATAAAGGAAGTGAAGATAAGGAAAACAAAGGAAAGCTGAAATAAGACCATAAGCACAGTTATGGCTTTACGTAATGACTGAGTTGCTGGTCTCAATTGGGGTTCTTAAACAAGGACTACTTGTAATAAGCTGTGTCTAGATCAAAAGAAATATGATCACAATTGAGCCAAAAATTTCTGCTGCTTAACAACAGAAGAACATTGCAGTGTTCTTCTCCTCCTGAAAGACTTTCAAGGCAGAGCTGCAGTTTGTTTGCTGTAGTTTAAAGTACAAAAACCTGAATCGTTTAACTCAGGGGTGTCCAACCTTGGCAACTTTAAGACTTGTGGACTTCAACTCCCAGAATTCCTCAGCCAGCAAAGCTGGCTGAGGAATTCTGGGAGTTGAAGTCCACAAGCCTTAAAGTTGCCAAGGTTGGACACCCCTGGTTTAACTTTTCAGCGGCCTGACTTTAAAAATGACAGGTGGGGGAGGAGAAAGGATAATTAAAATACAACAAGATGTGTGGATTCTAAAGAAACAAACACTTGCTGTATGGGGTGGCTTTTTGAGGTTTTTTTTTTTTCCTGGCCAGGTGAAGAGCCATATGGGGGAGTGAGGGAGACATCAACAGTTTTTACAGGCAATGGAATCATAAGAGATTCCAGTCAGAATTCAGGGTTTGGAGAGTTATGATGATGTTCCAGAAGATGACATAACTGTATTTGAAAAAATTGTGCCTGTATTTGAATAAATTGTGGATTTTAAATAAATTGATTTATTTATTTATAATAAAATGGTGGTTTTTTAATAAATTGGGAGGTTGCTTTGTGGTTCCCCTGTGGGAGGCTGGGATTTGGCATGCAGTTGGTCATCATCAGGGTTGTTTATCATTAAGATCTGTTTTGTGATCAAATAGGGGGCAGGCAGGGGTGCAGAAAAAAAAAGGAAGGGAAGAGAAGCTACAAGGGTTTGAAACAAGATGTAAAGAAACAGGATTTATTTAGAGATAATGGGTAAAAATATAACTGAAAAAGATTCTGCAAAGGTACATATAGACTGTATTGTTGTATTTGTATTAGAAATAATGTTAGAAAATTGGAACAACATATGATTATAAAATGGGATAAAATATTCAATGTAATTTAGTGAAACTTTTTCTTTTTTGAACAAAACAAATGAAATATGAGAGAATTGAATTAAAAAGGAATGGGAACATTTTAATTACATAATGTTTTAAAATATAAGTGAAATGGGGGGGAAGTAACTACATAAAATTTATAAGGGTTCCCATAGAAGCATGATACTTATTTGAAAAGGAATGTGTAAAATGTTTAAGATTTAAATGAATATTAATTTTAACGATAGAGTTTAATTGGAATGGATTGTTGTTTTAATTATATTATATATTTATAATTTTTTCTTTTTTAAAAATATAGTGTGTAGCTTTAGAATGTACTAAGCAGAATCAGAATGAAAATTATATATTATTTTAAGTGTTAAATTTAGGGGAAAGATAAAGGCATCATACTTCAATCAGTGATAACAGAAGAAATTTTGTGTTAATGAGAAAAGATAATAGATAATTGAAATAGAACAGACAAAAGATACAAGCATAATGATTTAAATCGAGATGAAAGAAACAAAATAGAATTAAGAGAGTGAAAAGAGGGGAGAAGCTATACAGAAAATGTAGAATGGTAAATAAGATATGAAATGGTATATAAAGTGAGCATGAATTTGATTTATGTCTGTACAAAAAGATGTAACCCGGGTCTAAGCTGCTTTCCAAAAAGAAGTTTTATGTTTTCATGTTTTGTGTTTTGTTTGTGTATGTTCGTTTACTGAAAATTAATAAAAAAATTATTTTTTAAAAAAAGAGGCGATCACATGACCCCGGGACATTGCAACCGTCATAAATATGAGTCAGTTACCAAGTGTCTGAATTTTGATCAGGGATGCTACAATGGTTGTAAGTGTAAAAATGATCATAAGTCACTTTTTTTTTAGTGGTGCTGTAACTTTGAACTGTCACTAAATGAACTGTTGTAAGTTGACTGCCTGTACTGTTTCTGATTAATAAATCAGATTAAAAGGCAAACGTTTTGTAGAGCTCAAATTGGGGTGAGATGAGGGAGGAAAGAGAAAGGAAGATGAGTTGGTTATGATTACAGCTACCTTATCAATTAACAATTATGTATTAAAATGGTCTTTCTTGATAGCTTCTGAGATTGCCTGAAACCCTACGACAAAGGGATAGCATCCTCCTCCTCCTCCTCCTCCTCCTCCCCCCCCTCCCTTCTCCTCCTCCTTTTTCTTTTTCTTCTTCACCTTGCTGGTGCTCTTCCCCCTCCTTCTTCCTTTATAATGTGCATATCCGTAAATGTTTATGGTAAGTTCCCCTTCAGTGCCATTGTTTTGATCCTTGCATTTCCTGATCTTTTTAGGGCCTTTTCAATGGTTTTTCCATCCCAGCAGAAAACATGACAGACGGGTGGGTGGATTGTCCCTCCTTGGGCCCTGGCTGGAAGCGTCGTGAAGTCTTGCGCAAAAGTGGAACAAGGAGCGGCCATTCAGACACTTATTATATAAGGTAATTCTGTTTGGGATCATATTGGGAAAAGGATGCTGGTATCAATTTCTTATCCCTAGGCAAATGCGTTCAATAGTTCCCAAAACTTATTTGGCAACCTTTGAAGATAAGAAGCATTCTGGAACTCAATTTATTCAGAGCAACAATTGTCATCTGGTCTATTTACAAACATTTGTTTACTCCATTCAGTGAAATACTTGTCAGTTTTTACTATGAACTGTTACTCTTGCTTGTTTTTTCTATTTCGTCTAAGCACATATATGTGAGATTTTCAGAAATTCTACAAGCAGTTAATTGGAACAAACAATATTGCATCAGCAAACTTAAACTCCTGTACCTTTTTGACTTAGAATGTGCTAGATTACCTCCTGATTGTTTCCCTACTCTGTATGACAAATATGCTTACCTGTAGAATTGTTGTAATGATTATTGGGAGATTGCATGTAAATATTCTACAAAAGTTCCATTATAATTACCAAAATTATATGCCATATCTGCAGAGAGCATGTTAAAGACAGAAGTATAACACTTTTTAAAAATAATTTTATTAAAAGATATAATTGCAATAGTAAAGGTTAATGCAAACTAAAAGAAGAGTAGAAAAAATGTAAAAAGTATAAAGAAAAAAAAGAATAGAAAGAAAAAAAGAAAAGTAAGACTATAGTGAAGAAGAAAATAACTATACAGAATTCCAACCTTTATCTTAAGTATAAAAACCTATAAGCAAATAAAGCATTGTCTTGCCAGTTGTGTTGTCAGCAACAGTTCATTAAATATTGCCAAAAATAACATGTCTATGTTAATTTTAATCAAATAAAACAATGTTATGTTTCTTCCTTTTATTTCTAACAACAGTAATCTTTAGTCCATTCAAAGTATGTCAAAGAACTTGATTTAATTTGATTATTTTTACCCCAGGATTCATCCCAGCTTTAATAAACCCTTTTTTGTAAATCCAATGTAAAAGAATTATCCAGTTCATTCACTTAGTTTTTTATAATTGTCTTTTGATTTTAAAAAAATCAACTGATTTCTTTTGTATGTCTGAACAAACATCTTTTTCCATGTCATTCAGGTAGCCTGTAATCTGTAGATGCCATTTTACTGCTCACCTAATCACTGTCTTGTCAGATAAAACTTTTTTTTCCCCAAAACATCTTTTGGACATACAATAGAAGCCAACATAGTTTTTGACATTGTTGATATTAACTTTTCAAAAGTATCCTTCAGTATTTCCAATATTATAATATTTTGCATCTTTCAGTAGCTGTTAGTCAGGTTTATGTATTCTTTAATTAAAATCTTCTGTTCCCTCTAGTTTCCAAGTTTTAAAATTGTTTATCTTCTTTATATCTTAGAAAAATTTCAAAAAGTACACTTTCCCAGGAAAGGATTTATTTATTTATTTTAAAATAATAACAGAAAAAAAAAAAAACACAACATTAATCGTCACCATCACCAAAGAAAAAATGCAGGATAAATGCTTTTTAAAAGGTGAAAAAATACAACAAAAAAGAAAAAAGGAAACAAAACATAATGTATTGTTATAATGATCAACAGTTTTGATTTATACATAGTTACATAATGCAAATATGCAAGTATGCATTCATTTCCTTCTAGTACACATTAAAGATTAAAGGCAGATTCACTTGGTGTTTTCAGACTTCAATCCAAAAGTTTCTAATAGGTGAAAAATAGTTAATAAGCGATTTCCTAGGGTGATTAGAAAAAGAATTAAACAAACTTAGTCTCCTTTTAAAAGTGCTGGACCATGGTTTGAGCAATATGGATATTCTCTCATCTCTCAGTGCTCAAAACCTGCCAGAGACCACTGTTTTGCAGTCTCCTTGGGAGGAGCAACTGTCTGGATCTCTTGTGGGTGATTTCTCATCCTCTGCTTGCCTAAAGAATTTCAAATACCCGGTCTACTCACCAGGTCTTCGTTGCTCACCACAGTCCATTTTCCATGGAGCCATCTTAAGTCTGCTATTTCTTCCTCTGGAAGTCCACATAGAACATAATTAAGAATACATTGATTTGCCTAGTGATTAATTTATCCTGCTTGTCAGCATTTGATGATACAGCCTAGGTCAGCGGTGGGCAACTATGGCCCTTTTATGAATTATGGACTTCAACTCCCAGAATTCCTGAGCAAGCCATGCTAGCTCAGGAATTTTGGGAGTTGAAGTCCACAAGTCATAAAGGGGCCATAGTTGCCCACCTCTGGCCTAGGTTCTCCTACTAGAGAGTCAAAATGTTGGTGGAAAAAAAATTTGCAATTTGCAAATCAACTCTCTTCTACCTTTATGTCCATCATCACCACTGAGAAAAATAACCAGTTAATATTAGCCAAACATAAGCTGAATTTAATTGAACAAGATAAAATAGAAGTTAGCTTGAGAAGGTCCAAACAAAATTATTTTGAACACGCCAATAAACCAGGAAGATAGCTATCTTATAAACTTAAAAAAGAAAAAGAAAAGAGACTGATACACCAACTAATAGACGAGAAAGGCATACCACAACATGAGATTGAGAAGAAAAAAGATATTATATTAAACTATTTTCAAAGATTATATAAAAAAGAAGAAATCAATGAAGACAAAATAAGAACTTATCTGGAGAATACGAATGATAAAACAATAGGGGAAGGAGAGAAAGAATTATTAAATAAGGATATTACATGGTCTGAGTTGAAATCTGCAATGGAGAATCAAAGTAATAATAAATCCCCTGATCCAGACGGGATTCCAGTAGAATTGTACAAAGCCACAATAGAGTTAGTAGGGCCACTGATGCTGGAAGTGTTTAACGAAGTACTTTTGGCAGCCAAAATGCCAGACTCATGGAGGGGGGCGTTGATTTCGTTAATTCCGAAGGAGGATGTAGATGCCAGATATATCAACAATTATAGACCAATCTCAGTTTTAAACCCTGATTATAAATTATTTACCTCAATTATAGTGAATAGAGTAAAACAAGTTTTAAATGTATACATTCATGAAGACCAAAATGGTTTCCTTCCATCCCGCCAAATCAAAAATAATCTAAGAACCGTTATTGACGTCTTAGAATATTATGAAGTTCATCCAGAGAAACAATTTGCACTCATGTTCTTAGATGCGGAGAAAGCATTTGATAATCTACATTGGCACTTTTTAATACAAAAAATCTATAACATGAGTCTGGGCACTAAATTCGAGAACATTATCACAACAATTTACAATACCCAACAGGCCAATATACTAATTAATGGTGAACAAACAGGCCCATTAAACTTTTAAGTTTATCTTGACTCCTGAACATTTTATGAACATGTGAAGCTCTCTAGAAACAGTAGAACCTCCAGTCACAAATGCTTCTGACCATGACCAACTTGGGTTCCGATCAAAAAATTCACGAAATTTTTGAATCTTGGGTGGCGATCAGACACGACCCCTGACCCAGAAATTCCTGAAGACGAAGAAATTGCCAAAGTTATAGAATGAATTATGGTTGTGACAAGAGGGTCTACTATATGGGGTTACCTTCTAACCTCCCAGTCTAATCTCTATCCATTGTACTTTTTGATCTCCCATCCTATACCATCAACCAACCCAACTCAGCTTCTGAGCCGAGATGAGGTCAGCCAGATATAATTGGGTATGAAAACTAAATAAGAGATTTCCAGCCAGGGATTGATTTGCCAAGGTGGGGTGGGTGGAAGTGCAGAAGAGGTAGGCATAGAGAGAGTCTACAATTTTGGTGGGGGGGGTTCCCCCTATATCTTCTGTGCTAAAGATTTTTTTTTAACAAATTTTATTCAGTTTTTCACATTAAAAACAAAAATCTCTTTTTAATGGACAACATATTTCCGGGTCATCACCTTTACGTACAAATATGACAGCAGTTATACATTCATATATGCATACTTAATTCTATTATTACCTTTTCCATTCCAAATTTTCAGTAAGGAGAGAAACAAACACATTAATTCTAGCCTCTTTCATTAATCTCAATCAAAACATCTTTTTGTTTCATTTCAATTATTTCAAATATAATCCTTTAATATTTATTTTAAAAATAAAGATAAACAATATGTATTTGCCTAATAATAATGATAATAATAATAAAAAGTTACCAATGTCTCTCCTTGCTTTTAATAGTCTATATTAACTTATTAATTTAGTTGGTTCTTTAGTGTGTCATATTCCCTTTCCATTCCATATTCTTTTTATAAATTCTAGATTAATACAAATTTTAACACTAAAAAAAAGGAACAAGTATAGGTTTCCCCCCTTTTACTGTTTTGAGTGTGACACCTCAATGATTAAAATATACCTTTATTCCCTCATCTTAATTCCCAGTAAACCATTATTTTTAAGAAGTTACAATAATAATCATTATATCTTTTCACTTGGATTCCACAGCATATTTCCCCCCCTTGAATTTTAATAAGAGTTATCAGTATCAAGCCCAGGAGGGGAGATGCGGCTCCTTTCAACCTGGCTTGCGGCTTCCCCTTACTCCACTGCCCCTCCAAGGCAGCTTCAGCCCCTAATCGTAATGATCGGGGTTCTCCAACGAAAAGCACGGACCATAGCCGCAGAGAGATGCGATCTACGGTCTTTCAGCGACGAGGCTCCGCCTTCTTCCTCCTGTGTTAAAGATTCTTAAAGGCTGTGAGGATAGGAGATGTTTTTTGAAAATCAAATGAATTCTGAAAACACATTAAGTTAGATGCTCCGACTATTATGTCGCTGGGAACAATAAGACAGAACTCTTGGTTACTGTTGCTAATACATTAGGTGACCTGCTTCCCATACAGCCTGAAATTACATATACTAAGAAAGAACTTGGTTCATTTTTAGCATCCACGTTGGTCTTGTAATGGAATAAGGAGGCAGCAGCAGAAAATGGAAAGGTGGTGCCTTGCATTTTATATAAGGTGATGCTCTTATTTTCATTGATTTTGTTTTCTGAAAGTTTCTAACAATAGCTTCACTTTCTCTCACAGCCCGAGAGGAGAGAAGATCCGCAGCAGAGTGGAGCTGTTGAGATTGCTGGGATGCTCACGGGATCTGACTGATTTTGATTACAAGAGAGGAATTTTTGTTGAACCAAACACAGAGGTATTATTATAGGTAACACTGGCTGTGATAGCTTAATTGGTTGCTGTGAATTCTGTTCCTAGTCATATTGCAAAGGTTTTGTGTTGATGCCCGCTTCCAATTAATCCCAGCTTTTAAAGTATTTTTGGTTGTTCATTTTTCCAAAGTAGATTTCTTTATGTTTATTTTGTTTATTTCCAGCCCTTCCTTTATTTTATCGTCATAAAATAAAATAATTGTCTCACTTTATTTTGTGAGACAATTTAATCTGAGATATACAGATAATTCTCAATTTAGGATTACATTTGGACCTTCCTAAACTAGGAATAAATAACTAGACTATAATGCCTAGTAGCAGTACTAGTAGTGTATTAAGTATTAAGTTTAACTGCCTCTTATCTCCTCCTTGCAGGCCCTGCCCTCAGCACCCTTCTCACCTACTGAAGACAGTCCTCAGAGGGTGAGTGTACACATATTTTTAGTCTCCCAAAAAACTAGGGAAGATCCTTTTTGAGACGCTTTCACCGCTCTTCCTCCTCAAATTTCAGTTTATCAAGCCATTGTCTAGGCCACAGGTGAAACTCATGGCGTCAAGTTATCATGTTACGTATTGCGATGTTTTTTCCCTTCATGGAGCTGGAGTGGCCGTGGCCTGTGTTTGACACATTTGGCCTGTGGGCCACCAGTTTGACACCCCAGGTCTAGGCTCCTATCTACCAAGGTCATTCCCACATATAGTTACAAATGGAAATCCATGTGATTAAAAGTACCATAAGGTAACTGTTTACCACTCTTTCCATGCAAAGGGAAGATTCTAATCCTTGGTTTTTTAAGTTGTACCCTACAATGTTTTGTTTTAGTGTTTGAATGAGAAAGCACTTAACAGGTACCCTTTGCCTGGGTGAAGCAATGTAAAAGCAGATGGACTGGACAGATTATGGATTGGCTTGTACAATTGATTAATTTCCCTGAATTTTAGTCCTTGGTAAAACATTTTCATGGATGGAAGGATTTGGTTACTAATTGATATATAGGAATTCTGTCTTTTTGGTTCAGAAATGGCACTTGGGTGAAAGTGAAGCATGGATCTTATATAGCCATTAACCCTGAAGTAAGCTTTTATTTGTAGACAAGAGTCTACCTGTCATAGGGCTGAGACCACATTCTGTTTCTTCTCCAACAGATCAAAAAGAGCAGCAAAAAGCACCTACTGCATCTGGGAGCAACCACCTTACCATGCAAGAAACCACCTTATTTGCAGGTGTTTCTAGAGCCTCAGCCTTCTCCGGAACACAGGCTTCTGGACCAGAAACCTTCAGAGCTGGAATTAGAGTTTCTGGGAGAGAACCAAGCCAATATGCAGAGTCAACACTCAGAGCTTCCTGTTACTCTGGATCAACTGGCACCAAAGCTGCGCAAACAACGTTGTCGGCAGCATCTTCCACCCATTCCTTCTCCAGATAAAGTAGAAGATGTGACATTGCAGGAGAGCAATCCAAAGGAAGCTATGGCGTGAGCAGTTCCCTTGTCCTATTACCAGCAGATCGTTGCCAGTTGATTGTTTTTCTTCTTCTTAAATTTACTCACAAAAAATCATAAATTCAAATATAGATTTTAATAGAGTGAGCTATTGCACTTTTCCAAAATCGGATAATGTGACTCCATTCTAGCTAAGGCATTACTAGCCAAATGCTAAGGCAGGGGTGTCAAACTTGTGTCATCATGGTGTATCTTGACTTTCCCCCCTTCGCTAAACTAGGCTTGGGCGTGGCCAGTGTGTGACGCATCCGGTCTGTGGGCCACGAGTTTGACAGCCCTGTTCTGAGGGAAAGAGTTCTCCTCTCTTTTACCCAAAAATAGCTCTGTTGCAGGTTAAAACAAACTGAAATTGAATTTAAACACTTACAAAACCATATTTGGAAAGCCAATAATTTGATCAGAACTGACATTTCTACATCAGGGCTTAAAAAAATAATTCTTACCAGGTTTATATGAAGTAACGGTGACCACAGAGTTACCGGGTTACCACAGTTGGGATTGGAATTTCCATCATTCAGCAATGAAGTCATAAAGCACAATGTCACATGACCATATCACTTGATTAATAGCAGTCCTAAAGTCTCAGTTGCCATTGTGGTCTCAGGACCATGCAGTTCATTAACTGAGGCTCTCATGTGACCATGATATGGGAAAAGGGGGGAATCCCAGGGCAAACAGGCCAATTGGCAAGAGTTCCAGGTGACAGCCACAGGCAGTTGGATGGATGCTCCAAGCAGGCACAACGGAGTACGGCAGGTGGGTGCCAGCAGCAGCTGCTGTGTATGAACGGGTGGGCAGTTGCTGTTGGCAAGCACTATGGAGTGTGGATGTGTGTACGGGTGCCACAGGCAAGTGCTTTGGAGCATGGCGGTTGTGGGTCAACGCTAGGGTGTGCTGGCGAGTAGGTGCCATGAGCGGGCAGATAGGTGAAAAAAATAGCAGGAATTATTTACAAGTCTCCTTGGCTTCCCCATTGACTTTGCTTATGGCAGGGGTCTCAAACTCAATTTACCTGGGGGCCGCTGGAGGCAGAGTCTGGGTAAGGCTGGGCCGCATAAGGGATTCCACAAAAAACGTTGTTAAAAAAATATCCTCAAATGTTATACTTTCATATCACGGTGGGGGCCACAGGATATCGTCCTGCGGGCCGCAATTGGCCCGTGGGCCGCGAGAATGTGACCTCTGGCTTATGGGAAGCTGGCAGGGAAGGAAACAAATGGCATTCATGTGACTACGATACACTGCTGCTGCAACCATCATAATTGTGAGCTTCTTGCTAAGTGTCTGAATTGCTCCCCTTTGACCTCTTTGCATCCCCTTGCTGGGATGGCTTGAATTTTGCAGGCAGGTGATAAGTTCCCCCTTGTTTAGTACCATTGTAACTTTGAACAATAGCTAAACAAGAGATTAAAGCCTGAGGCAAGAAGGCATAAGCTGCCTTATTTCAAATAGCTCACGTGGTTTCTGCATGAATGCCATTTTTTCCTGATCAAATTATTCGTAATTAATTCCCTGTGGGTGACAGATAAAATGATATAATGCTGTCTTCATTCCCAAATAGTGCAAGTTTTGTTTTTTTTAAAAAATGAGGAATACATTCTTTCGTTAGATTAATGTTGGCAAAAGCATATTCCATGCACTTTGAGATTCCTGTACCTCGTTTCTCATCATTTTTAAATGATTTCTATTGCTTTTTGTAGGGCTGCTATTTAGGAAACAAATTACAAATTGATAACTTTATTGGTCTTTTCTAACTGTGGCATTAACTCCAGACATAAAGTAATAGAATACAGGAGGGTATATTAAGACTAAATTATATCATACATTTGAATAGGATGAAGGCAGAAAGAATACAGTTTAGGCAAGGAATGTTGTGACTAAGAGAAGATCAGTGTTCGAGTCAGATAATCTCCAATAATTAGTCAGTTCTCTAGATATGTGAGTTTTAAAAACAGACAACTTGATTTTCACTCAGATAGGACACCCATAGACCTTTGAAGTTTGGAAGCTTTTTTCAGCTAGAAACTTTGAATCCTATTTCAGTGGCCTGTCACACTCTTGTTATATGTGTGACTATGCACACTTTTGAACAAATTCAGAACATAAACCTCAGCGTTCAAGGTTTAGTGTGTAATGTCTTTTGATAGCATGAAATGTTCATAACTTACTGCAGATACTCAGAAAGATACCCTCCATCCTAAGCTAAGCCATGTTCCCCCTGACCTGAATATCTTCAGTGAATTGTGCTGTTTAGCCAGTAATAGCCTGATAATTATGACAAAGCAAATCAAACATTGGATAAAAATATTGCCAAGTTAAATCATTGGCACCACATGATTTCTATGTTATTACTATTGGTGATAATACAGCCAATTATGGCTATATAGTGGAAATCTTTGGAGAGCAGTTTTGAAAATCTCTTGGAATGATAAAGCAGGTTGCAATAAGCAACTGAGTAAAAAAGAATTACAATATGGGTGAAAAGGAATAATTCTGTCCATCTCTTCTTCCAGGTGCTGTGCCAGCTGTCAGGGACAGTTCCCAGAAATAATGCTACCATCTCAGAGACGTTGTCGGTGGCTCTGCCCAGACTGCAGAGGTTGGTATTTCAAGTGATAAGGTGACAATGCAAGGATTTGTTTTATTGATGCTGTGCTGGAATGGTAGATTATTTATTTATGTTCCACTAAAGCAATTAAAGGATTAACTGTCCATTCTCTCAGTAGGAAGTGTGGAGGGGGAAAAGCTAGAAGTAGTTGTTGAGAAGGTGGGTAGGAATATTACAATGGTAACAGGCAGAGGAAGGTATGGTGGGAATCTGGAGGCGGGCCATACCTGCGGAATACCAGACCCAGTATTTGAAAGTGTACTCACTGTCTGGCCTTTGTTTCTACTCATTGGATCCTCAATAGCTCTGTTCTGGCTATTGCTGTGAAACCCCCTAATCAGTATGTAAAAAGAATGTCCTCATTCATGATTTTACCAAGGGTAAAAGTGTCAATCTGGCATGTCTGAGATGTGCAGGTGGGCTCAGAGGGATGTGTTCCTCTCTTGGATTTATGCTCACCTGGGTTTTGGGTTTTGCATTAACCAAGACCCGGGAGAGGATGGATTCGGGGCTGATACGCCTGAGTTTTTGAAAGCTCTCAGAGGCTGTTCTCTGCAGATAATTGATAATTGATAATTTTATGTGAGGATTTGACGGGTGGTTGATCAAAGCCTTAGTCACTGCTTGGAGAAGGCAGGTGGCTGAGTGTTTGGACTTCATTGCTTTTAGGCAATGTCTCACTGTGTCTCTCTTGCTTTGCAAGCACCTCTTTTTTTCTCATGTGACTGAATGCGTGTCAGATTGCTCATTAATATCTAGAAGGAAGGGGCTGATACGTATAGTTCTCAACAGTCGCAATTGGGATTGGAATTTATGTTGTAAGTTGGTGCGGTTGTAAGTCAAGTCAGACCCAATTTTATGACATTTTTTTTTATCCCAGTTGTTAAGCAAGTCACACGGTTGTTAAACTTCTCAAAGAACATTTTCGCTCTGTTTGTCTTTGCTGAACACAGGCATAAAAGATTGCAAATCATGATCATGTGATGCTGCAAATGGTCATGATTGCGAGCCAGTTGCCAAGCACTCAAATTGCAATCATGTGAACATGGGGGAGGTGTAACAGTTGTAAGTTCAAGTTACAGAGCGTAAGTCGCTTTTTCCAAGGCTGTTGTAACTTTCAACCATTATTAAACAAAGGGTCGTAAGTCAAGGACTATCTGTACTGCTGTGGCAAAGATGAAAATGCCACCCTTGACCCTGAATGATTTAAATCTTTGTAGACGAAGATTGCAAAGCCATGTCTTGACAGCTTTTGAAAGGATAGCTGCTTTTCTTTTATGTTATCAACAATGATGTGATTCCAGGTGCGCCCGTGCCACAGATTCCTGGATATGAGATCCAGTTTTTGAATTTGCACACTAAGGATCAGTTGGGGTCGCTATTACTAAATTAGCTTTCCTGCTACATAGGAGCTCTGTTGATAGAGTTATTTAGCTCTGAGGTAGTGGTGGAATTTCCTTCAATCTGTTTTTTTTTTCCTGGATGTGGAAGCAGAGATGGCTCACAGGCACTATGAAAACCATGGACCTTACTCAAATCATCAGTGCTCTGATGCACAGAGGAGGTTATGCCAGATCTAGTTTTTGTCTCAGGAGAAAAGTGACAAGATTTGGATATGAGGATAATTGACATTGGTCTTTTGTCATGATCAGTTGACCCTTTGATTGCTTTAGAGTTTTCCTGTGCTTCCAGCCACAGGGACCCTGTTAGGTTCCAGAGGGAACTTGGGATTGTCTCAGAGGCTCAGGGATATCGTTCAGTCTAAGTGTTAGTCATTACTTGGGATGAGTTATTATGACCTTAGACCTCATTGTGACTTGGAGGACTCTCCCAACTTGTGGTACTCGGAGAGTCTCTTGGTTTACTCTTTATCTTTTGCTAGAGGAAAAGGAGAGTGAACCTAACCAAAGGTGCTCTGAGTTGGACTTCGAGTATGCAAGTCCAATGGAATTCCTCCCGAGGGGTTTGAGCCTCTTGGTTTTAAGGAAGAGAACAGGGTTTTCAAGGCTATCAATCAGGCCCGCTTGTCAAGCCATCAAAGTAATCAAATGTCAGTAGGAAAAATACATTCTCTTCCTTCTTTTCTTCAATAAAATATTACTAACCCCTTATATTTGAAGGCAAGGTAAGAATCTGCAAAACCTTTTTTTGACCAGAAGGTTCTAGCGCATAAGTGTGCCAAAGCATCCATCTCCCTTGCTTTCTCTATTTGAACTTCTCTATTTCAGAGATAACAATTGTGTCAAATCAGAAAGACTGCTGGAAACCTTCCTTTGTTTTCTTCTAATCTAAATATTTGCTCATCTTCTATTCTGCCTGAGAAGCAAGGCAATGTGTCAGGTGTCTGATTCACTTATTGTGCCTAGTAACCTTTTGATTGATGGACTTCTTTTCTATGCTGCTAAACTAAGACAATGTTTTTGTGTGCCAGCTTTACTTACTCACTTGTTTTGCCTCTTTCAGCTCAGAGAAGAGCTTTTAACAGGGAGCAAAGATATTACAAGGTAAGATCTAAGACAGGGGTCCCCAACTCCTGGGCTGCGGCCCACAACTCAGCTTCAATCCCTTTGGAACTGGGCCACAGAAGTTGTGGGTGAGCATGTATGCACGCATCCCCGCTTGTGTGAGAAGTACACAAGCATGGGCGAGTGTGTTCCATTTGTGCGTCACTTGCGCAAATGAAGCTGAGCGTGTACACATGCTTGCCCACCACTCTTGTGGAACCATCCCCTCTTCCCCCCCCCCCACCCCCAAGCTGGTCCACAAAGCTGGAAAGGTTGGGGAACTCTGATCTAAGACACAGTCACATTTTCTGTTTTATTTAGAAAGTGTATTGAAGTATGTGAGTATAAAAGGTACTGTGCTTAGATCTAAGCCTGTACCAAAGAAAAATGCTACTGCAACATTATAAGATACAAGTATGCATTTTATTATTAGCCTGCATTTTTATGGATTGCACTTCTGTGTTTGCTATTCACTTTGCAATTGATGAAGGAACAGTTTTACCCCAGATAGGCAGAAGGGTAGACCTGGAAAATGGAAGAGCTGAAAAGCTACGATTCCATCCCAGATTTGAATATTGTTTGTTTGTAATTGAAACACAACTTGGCTGTATACTGGAATATATTAGAAGAGGCTTTCCCAATGAGAGATTCTTAGATGCTTTTGCTCTTCATTTCCTATAATCGGTAGTCAGCATGTCCAGCCCAAGTAGAAGGTGCTGTGTTTTGGATTTAGAGTACAGGTAGTCCTCGACTTACGACCACAATTGAGCCCAAAATTTATGTTGCTAAGTGAGACATTTGTTAAGTGAGTTTTGTCCCATTTTAACAACCTTTCTTGCCACATTTAGTCATTGCAGTTTTTCAGTTAGTAACACAGTTGTTAAGTGCATCTGGCTTCCCCATTGGCTTTGCTTGTCAAAATCACATGATCCCATAACATTGCAAAGTCATAAATATGAGCCAGTTGTCAAGGATCCAAATTTTGATCACGTGACCAATTGGAGGCTTCAGTGATTGTATGCGTGAAAGGTAGTCACAAGTCACTTTTTTCAGTGCCATTGTAACTTTGAATAATCACTAAATGAACTGTTGTAAGTCAAGGACTACCTATTAGCGTATTGCAGAGGTACTGAAGCATGTACTTTATTGACAGCAGCAGGGCTGAAGATTGGATTTTAAGATGAAAAGATTAAGATTTTGTTTGCCTCTTGGAGAAAGAAAGCTCCTAGGAACACGACAGAATATAAGATAGAGCTATAAAACAAAATAGTCGATTTGGCAGGTTGTGCGTTATAGTTGCCCCCATTTCCAGCCAAAATGTCCTAAATAGTGTGTTTTGCAGAGAATCTTAGCCCAAGATGGTAGAGGACCATGGGTTAATGACAACAACTTGAAAAGAAGGCAATACCAGGGGTTAGTACAACAGAAGACCAAACATTGGCAAAGATCACAGAATATCAAGATCTGAAAATCAAAATTGAAAGATCAGTTGTGGTGGTCCCAGTGGTTATCAGCATACTGGATGCCATAGCAAAAAACTTTGGCCAGCACATTGAAAAATCTTACATATTGACAAAATTTCCATCTGTCAGTTAGCTTGGATCCGCGCATAGGTTATGCTGATACATTACAACATCCTAGGTTCTTGGGAATAAGTTGACGCTGATAAGGCCAATATCAGTTGAAAAGAACTGACAACTGTGCCTTAACATTGTGTATGTAATAACAATTTATTAAATTTATTAACATGCCACCTGTCTGCATAGTGACCCTGAGTAGTTCACAATAGTTAAAAACACCCGATGTCTTTAGAGAGGTGGTGGGGTTTTTGTGTTTGGCAGTTTGATAAATTGCAGTTAAAGTCTTGATGTGAACATCCGGTGTGATGCTTTTGATCTGGTCAGTCAGATAGGTGAAGTGTGGTGCTTTTGAGGTGATGGGGCCACTGCGGTGATTGCTTTCCCTGGAACCTTGTTTATCCCTACCCCTCTGCCCTTGCAGCAAATTGGCTGTGGTGTGTGCCAGGCCTGCCAGATGTCTCAGGACTGCGGCATCTGCAGTGTATGTGTTCTGCGAGCCCAAAGCCCCAAGTTCCACATTGACATCAAATGCTTGCTACGCCGATGCTTGAAGATTGTCAAAAAGGTACCATAGGTTGCTTCCTGCTTTTCCTTCCCTTCCCTTCCCTTCCTTTTTCCTTGTTTTCTGCTGCTTTTTTCCAGCTTCGCATAGGCTTACACACGGTCTTAAGTTTTAACAGTTACCTCTTCTCCACTCTCATTCTGGTTTGCAGGGCCTTGATTGTGGCATATGTCAGGCCTGCAAGATAACTGAGGACTGTGGGACCTGTGCAATCTGTTTGCGGAGGCAAAGACCTGGCATGAAACGTCAGTGGAAATGTCTCAAGCGCCGTTGTCTCAAACGCAAGGTGTGTGTGTGTGTGTTTGATCCAACTAGTTTTGAACTTTTTTAAAGGGAGTGGTTGAAGTAGCAATAGCATTTAGACTTGTATATTGCTTTGCAGTGTTTTACAGCCCTCTCTAAGCAGTTTACAGAGTCAGCACATTGCTCCCAACAATCTGGCTCCTCATTTTACCAACCTTGGAAGGATGGAAGGCTGACTCAACCTTGAGCCGGTCAGGATCAAACTCCTGGCAGTGGGCTGAATTAGCCTGCAATACTGCATTTTAACCACATTGCACCACCACGGCTTCTAAAACAGTTATAAGAGAAAGAAAGCAACATCAGCCTATTTTATTTAGGGAGAAGTCCTTTGCAAACTGAAGTAAAAAAATTCAAGATATGACTAAGGGCATAATCTTAGAGGAAAGTTTCAACGTTTGTACTTCTAATGGATTATTAGAGGCTTGCTTAAAGCAAGAAAGCCAAATGGGAAGGACACATTTGATGTTTAGTTCTTGTTATGCAGGAATCCTAGGCCTGGCCTGGCATGAACAAAGAGTCCAGTTCTTTCTGAATCACATGATTATTCAGATCTATAAAAAGGTAGGTCCTCCCATAAAGCTGGAAGAACCCCAAGTGATTTATTCAGCATGCCTTTATAGTTTACTGGGATACACAAGCAGGAAATACAGCCGTTGGCATGAAAATAGATAAAAGTAGATAAAAAACAAATTGCTACAATGTTGTTGCTCACCAAGTACACTTAGAAAGAAGCATCTTAGCAAGTCCGTTGTGCCCTATCTGGTTTCCTGTCATGCCTCCCTGAACTATGGACAAGTTGGTGTTATTACAACTCATTTATTCTCTTTAATCCAGCTATTTCAATGCAAGACTCTCTTGATCATCATAATCCCCCTTTGATACTTGAGCAATATGGAGAAGTATCACCTCGGAAAATTTGAAGTTCAGTCGCCTTGTAGGATTTCTTAGGACAAGCCTGCATGGTTTAAGATGTATACAACAATAACAATAACAACAACAAAAAGAATCCAGAAGACTATGAAGAGTAAAGCTAAGAACATCTATGTAGGCCATCCCCACCAGGCAGCAATCCGCCAAGAAAATATCCCCAAGAATACTCCTGAGATGTCAACATCTGTGAATCTATTTGCAATCTTTCCCATGAGGTGAATAGTATGATTAACACCTAATTGATAATTAGAAATATAGTAAGCATGTATAAGTGCACAACTCCCTGTCCCCCCCTTTTTTTGTTTATTGCTAACGCAATGTCTACAGTATGCTGGTTCTGGAGAACAACCTCCCTAATCTCATCGTGTTCTTTATTTAGTTGGGACATACTCTGTATGATCAAATTAAGCATACTCTCTGCCCAGTTGCCCGGTTGTATAATAGATCCGTAATTAAGTTCTTGATTCCAGTATCATATGTTTCATAGTTGAAAAGGTTTTCCTGAACTGAATCCTGCACCAAGGTACACTTATTGCAGATCCAGTGGTTCCACTCTTTCTGGTATATTACTCAAACGGGGGATAACCATGCCCACTGTGCAAATTTCAGACCAGAAAGGTGACAAATATTTATAAGCACGCTTACCACATCAGAGCCACCAATTGGGATACGAGCAGCTCAGCCGGCTGTGGTTCTCAGCATCTATATTTTCATATGCAACAATTCCCATAGAGTGCCGATGAAATTGCATAAAATAGAAAGGTGGAGATCAGTATTTGTCCCAAAGGCCTTATACCATTTTATTCAATCGGTCTAATGACCGGTAGTATTGGCCACCCAAAAACTGTACAGTCCCACTGCTCATAAGCTTCCAACTTTGCCTTTGAGCTAGGATTTGAACGTTTCAGGCAGACAGCAGAACCATCTTGGATTCGTGCTCCAAGTTTAATAAGAGTCTGTTTGTTTGGGTGGGAACGTGGGTGCAAATCCAGCACTCAGTAACATTTAAGATTTTTACCCAGATTGTGGATATGCATATTATCACTCCACAATCCCAATGATGGCACAGGGTATTGTTCGCCTCTTTGAAGGTGGTCATATTCCTGTGTGTGAACTTGGAAGGTATCAATAAGTCTAGGTTGGGCTTCATCCGTCTTGGCTTCTGAGGCTTTTATGGCATTGTCTCTTCATGTATTTCTCTTGGGTCCCCAGAGAGGGTCAGAGAATCCTGAATATCCTTAATCACCTCTATGTCTATATCCCAATCATTTTCAGTCCCAGTCCCAGAGCACTCATAATCCCCACCCACCTACCCCGGTAGAGAAAGAAGACAAAGAGAAAGATGGAGACAAAGAGGAAAAAATAGGAGAGGCCATGGAGCACAAAGAAAAAGAGGAGGTAAATGACAGTAAAGAGCAAAACAAATCTGTATCAAGAGAAGAAAGAAGGACCAAAAGCACAAAAGTCCCTGGGCTGATAAGAAGCAATATAGAGCATTCAGCTCACATCACACAGCATCCTGAAATGAACCAACAACCACAGTGGTGTTTGGACGTATCACAACTCAAAGTTCATCATCAGCATGGAAAGAAGATGCCTTCAGATAGGTGTGATGAATCCAGGTCTAGACTCAAGTAACCAACCTACGGGTGGTGAGAAGAACAATATAAGGTCCCTTCCATTTTTTGGACAAAGGATTGCTGGAATGCCATGAGTTGACAAGAACCTAATCTCCAGGGCAGAATGAGTGCACTAAGCTACCCAGACCGGGAGGACAAACAGTATTAAACAGCTTCAGAAATGGAAGAAACATTGTTAATCAGAAAGTGAACATATTCTCAAAGGACATGGTCCCTGAAAGTGTCCGTAACTCGTGAATCGGGGAAGTTTCTTACCATCTTTCTGTCACCAATTCCCCCGTAAAACAGCACTCATTTTATGAGCTGTGCCTATCCTGAGTAGAAAGATACAATATAGGTAATTGGGAAGGAATGAGTGCACATACCAAGGGGAAAGGACCTGAAGCAGCAGACTTTGCAGTGAAGTCAGCAAAAGCATTACCTCTGCCATGTTTATTGTTATCCTTACATGCATCTTACTTGGAAGCAGGATGAATAGGGAGACAGTTGCGAGAGGGCCAGGAGACATAAGGATTTTTTTTTTTAAAAAAAACCCATTTTAGTCCATCTTTATTATGACATGTATGATTCTATACTTTTTGCCTTTCAGAATTTCTGCTGTTCTATTTCTGGACTACTTAGGCACTGAGGCATTTTCTTTCGATATTGTTGTATATAGTGTTATTCCTAATTGTGATCTTTGGTTTGTTTGGAATGAACCATTATTGGGTCCTCTAGTCTAAGAATACTATTAGTATGAACCAGATGGAGAATGCTCAAGTATATTATATTGCAATTCTGAAGGGGAATAAAAGTGTATATGGGGCTAAAATAGGTGTTGGCCTCCTGAAGCTCTTTGCTTTTATTTATAAAGATAAGAGATATGAGTCTAATTTATATTGAAAAACAGGAAGTCAGAGAAGAACTAAATTATTCATGAATATTTTCTATACAAGGCCTATTGGACTTAATATAACTGGTTATCAAGTAGTGGCAATATAACTGCAACCTCAGTTATGATTTTCAGAGTCTGAGGATAAATCGTTGATGCCTGGTGTATCTTTTTTTTAGTAACTAGAACATTGTAAATATGGTGGTGCTTGTTTGTGAACCCTATTAAATTTCCAATATTCTTGCATAAATATGATCTAAAATGCGATCTGTTCTCCGCATGTCTTAAAATTAAATAAACAGAACTCAATTAAGCAAATGAATCAAAAACAGTACACTTATCCATTTATATATTGAGCAAAATGATCCAAAGCTACATATAAACAGTCCTGATGTTCTTTTTTATGGACATCCAAGGGGAAACTACAATTGCTTGTCAAGTATACCAAGATGGAGATAAAATTTCTGCATGCTGGCTGGTTCCCTTTTCTCTGAAACACGCAGGCATAAAAAGAATCTTGGGCTATATAATCAATCCTTAAGGAAGAGTTATGTAAGGAACATTCTTTTAGGATATATAAACATCATTTTCAATTGTTGTTGCATTTGATATGAGTTTTAAAATCTGAGGGTGCCTGTGAATTCCAATATAACAATTATTTTGTGTGTTCTAATGTCTTTCTCCTGGATCTGCAAAAATCTTTGCTCTGTATGGAAATGTTCAGGAAATGTAAGAATGTGGCTGCATTAACTGGAAATGCTCACAGCTAGCGAACGCATGATTTTATCCTGAACTTGAGATCTCTGGTCAAAGACCCCAATGAATACAGATTCCCCAGGAGTGATTTCTAAAAAAATAAATGTATCTGAGATGTATGTTAACTCTGTCACTCTAGCACTAAATGACTCTTGATCCTTCTAGAAAAAAGTCTCATCCAAGAAGGACAGCTGCAGCTCGAAGAAAGTTTCAGCAGTAAGTACCTGCTGTGTGACTTACTGGGGCTTGGCATTTGCTTGCTTTCATTCCACTTCATTCCATTTGGTCTTTTTCTCCTCTGAATTGCTTGCATGGTTTTCTATCACTGCAAACTCCCAAGATGGTTTTTTTTTTTAACAAATTAGCAGCAAGAGACTGACAAAGCAGGAACAATGCTACATCCTGGCAAACAGGATTATAAAGGGAACTCTTTTTCTGCCAAGCCACAACATCGCTTTTCATTGTGGAGTGCTTCTTAGTTCATAGTGCCTGTGCAAATTGGAATATGGCATGTAGCGTGTCAGAAAGTGGCTTTGTGCATGGCTTTCCGTCTTTGTTTTGGGGAACAAACCCGTGCAGTGTGCGCATCTGTGCGTAGAATTTCTCTTTAACTTGCTACAACTTTGCCCTGCGTTTCTCGGTTGCTCCCAGGAATCTTCAGCAAAGAATGTCTTCACCCCAAAACAATGTGGGCAGAAAAAGCCAACTTTAACCACAGTGAGTGGCACTAGTTCTTCATGCAAATAAAAATGACAGTTAATGTTCCACAGGGATCTGGGTCTCCACTCCCAGCTCTGCCCTTACTTATATATGTTCATACTGGAAGCAGACCAGTTTATGAGGTGGAATTAATTTCAAGGATGATAAACGCTGGAAGCTTGTTGCAGCGCTGTAATGTAATATTTGGACCAACAGGAGCTTGGTTTCTGTGTCCTTCTCTGCCTTAGGTGAGGCACATTTCTTTAATCTAACATTGGATACTACAAAGTTCTTGGGAAATAATTATATTGAATCTGACTAATAATGAACCTGGAGCTAGAAGTTCTTCAGTTTTGTGTGTCTTTATCTGTTCCTTGTTTTCTCTCTCCTCTGTTTGTCACAATAAGGGAAGGGAAGGGAAAGGAAGGAAGTTAGTTGCTCCTGTTCCTGATGGCATTTTGCCTGCCCTTGGTCATTCTGTTTTTTGTTTGTTTGTTTAGGTAAGGAAATATCTCTGAAACGATGACCCAAACAGTATGGGTTTCTAGTTCTTTATAAACTCTCTTTATAAAGCTGCTAGAATTAGGAAAAGGGGTCTCACATTGTAAGGCTTCTAGGTCAGTATGGAATGCAACATTACATATCTATATCTATATCTATGTATGGCATTCAGCTTTGTTCGGGTATTTTCCCACGTCATTGTAGTTGTGCTTTTAAAGTTGTAGCAACGTTTCGGCAGAATCTCATCTGCCATCATCAGGCTTCTGTATAGTGTTCGTCTGTGAGTCAGACTTTTACAGTTGTTTCAATTTTGAAACTGAAACAACTGTAAAAGTCTGTCTCACAGACAAACACAATACAGAAGTCTGATGATGGCAGATGAGATTCTGCCGAAACGTTGCTACAACTTTAAAAGCACAACTACAATGACGTGGGAAAATACCTGAACAAAGCTGAATGCCATACATACATACATACATACATATATTTGAAACCATCAGCACACTATTAACCTGATGAAAAGATTGAAGATTTCTTATACAGATGTTTCAGGCAGGGTTCTTTTCAATATCTTTGAGCAATTTGACTATCTTCACTCTCATTTTCTTTGCTGTCTTCATTTCTTCGGCTGTCAGGGTAGGCCATTTCTAAAGGCTCACTTGGCCTCAGGCCAACCCCACCGGAGGCAGTCTGCTACCCCAGTAAGTGGCCTGCATTCCTGCTGTATTAGGCTTGTACTATAATATAAATTGCCTTACATAAAATCTATAATTTATGTTTGTGGGTTGAGCAGAATTGAATCACAACATATGCTGTACTCATTTCAAAAGATAAAATAATTCAGAATTATTTTTTTCTAATGTTATTCAGAAGGTTCAGTTGTTAAATTTGGTAATTGGGTGGAACAAATACGAGTGGAAGAGCAATTGAAAATGCTTTTTTTCTGAACTAAGTGCAATAGATGGGGTATTTTTAATATAATTATAAAGAATTTTTTTCTCATTTTAATTTCTTCTTATTTAGAAATTAATTTGCCCCATTTACTCATGGATAAAATTTTGAAAAACTCGTTTTCATTGATGTTAAAAGAAAATGTGTTTGGTTAACTTACAGGAGTTAGGGAAGGCAGCTTAGCCTTACTTCAGTCCTGTCTTTCTGTCCACTTCTCTCTTTTTTTTGCGGGGTGGGGGGGTTCGTTTATGGATGTCTCATATATTTCCACTTAGATCACAATTTCCAATTGCTAATTCCATCACTTGTTCTGTCCTGCTTTCTAATTCTAGAAATTGAAACCTACCATTCAAAGGGATCCTGGAGGCAATCCTCTTGTAAGGCATCGGGTATGTATGCTATAAGGGAAAAATACATAGCAAATAGGCTGGTTTCTCTTGCAGATTGAATAGTAAATATTCCTGTGGCGTAGTGCTTAGGGATACTCAGATCCACTTGGACTCAAGGATCTTGAATGCTTTCTAGTGAAGGAATTATAAAATAGAGCTATCTGCAGTTATCCTACTTGTACTATATATTTTTACTCCTTTGAACAGAGATAAAATGTTCTGGCCTTTTCTAGTTTGGTGAAGAATGAAGTTATTTCAGTTCAAAATGTTGAAAGTATATTTCAATCTGCTCCTTTAGAAATTATAATACCAGAACATGTTTCCCCAAAATGGGAAAAAGAAAAAGAAAGATAGAAAGTGTCAGTGTTCTTCAATGGAGAATGCTGAAGTAAAGAGCATTTCAGTACAGCATAATCTGGGATCTGAGGCTGAATTATTTTTGACAGGTTTGGAGAGAAAGCAATATGACAATTCTTGAAATAACATTTGATCTGGTTTGCTCTCTTATTATTTAGATGTATATGTGATTTAGGTTTAAGGAAAGACAACTCTTGTGTGTGACAAGTATTGCATCAGCTCCAACTAACTCACTCATTTGGATTTTTTGTGTGTTCTGACTGAAACTGAAAGAAGTTAGTATTGTAGAAGGATTCAGGTAGTTTCATAGAGCAATTGGTGGGACTTAAGATACCTAGAGTGACTGGACAATGTAGTGATTAGAGTGTCATCTGGAACATGGGAGACTGGGGTTTGAATCCTGGTTGATACCTACATTACTGGTAGTCTCTGGAAAAAGACCCTTGAATGTTTCATCTTCCTACCTCAGATATGAGAATTAGGTAAATTAGAAGAGTCACACTGACTCCGATGTTGCCTGGATTAATACAATCTGTGTCATATGTTGAGGAACCAGGACAATCTGATAATTAAGTGGGCTACTGGAACAAACTATACTTGGGTGAGACGAGAACCACAGGCGAGCCAGCTGCTAACACGAAGTTCTTATCCAGAGTGGCTAACATAAAAAGGACACTGCTGATTATGAAATACCCTCTCTTCCAAGGGAACAGTACCACTCAACTGCCAAACAATAACCAGCTTCCCCACAACATGGAAAATCCTATCAGGCATCATAGCTGCCAAGTTAACAGGACCATATGGGCCAGTACATGAACACAGCTCAGAAGGGCATTGAAAACAATACTAGAAGTTCAAAACACCAGTTGCTCATAGATAGAACAATCACCCAAACTCAAGGTCTAGAGAGACCAATCTGAGAGCAGCCTCAATTGACTACCGGAAAGCTTTGGACTCAATGCCGCACACATGAGTCTGTAAATTCCTTGTGCTATATAAAGTCAACATAACATTAAGGACCTTCTTCAAGAACTCAGTAGGACTGTTGAGACAACACTGGAAATCAATTCAAGAAAGCTTGCACAAGTGATCAAGTATGTCATGTATCAAGGTGATGCCCTGTCCCTGCTGCTGTTCTGCACAGGCTTGAACCCGCCTCAGCCAAATAATCACAGTGACTGGATATGAATACAAGTTCAAGAGTGGAACTACCATTGGCCACCTCCTCCATATGGATGACATAAAGCTCTGTGCTAAGAATGAATAAGATATCAACTCACAGATCCACCTGACTTTGAGCTACAAGGAGGACATTGGGTGGTCATTCGGAGAAGTGGCTGGATCATAGTAAAGAAAGGGAAGATGGTTAAGACTGTAGTGAGGCTACCAGTGGGCCATATGGCAGACATATAGATCAGCTCCATGTACATTGGTATCCCTCAGTGATATCACAATGAGGAGTCAAGGAAAATAGCAACGTCCAAGTACCATCAAAGATAAGACAGGTTATGAAGAGCCAGCTCAATGTGAAGAACAAGATCCACGTCATCAACACTTGTCATCAGATATTCTGCCAGTAGGCCAAAGGAGAGTATGGTAGCTGGCTATGTTGAGACCTGGAAGCTCTTCACAATCTATGGAGATTTCCATCCCAACTCAGAGACTACGTCAGATTGAAAGAGGTGAGCTGGGTCTAGTAGTCCACAATCTTGGATGAAACTCAGAGCATCCAGGAATACCTCCGTAATATTTCACCAAAGATAAGCTGCTGAGAGAATGCCTGAGGCAGAAGTAGATCAACTGGAGGAAGTGTCAGGGCAACACAAGACCATGCATGGGATGTATAATTTACGGATAGTGTGATGGCTGACATTGGAAAATTCTACCAGTGGCTGGAAAAGGCTGGAGTGAAAGACAACACAGAGGCACTGATATTAGCAGCACAAGAGCAGGCACTAAGACGCCATATCCAGAGAAGCAGGGGCCTACTACACTAAGGACCCAAGGTACAGACTCTGTATCTACTAAACAGCAGCACCAAGTAGCCTGGCATTGTAAACAGGAACATCTGCACAGTGTATAGCCTAGACCCTCCCAAGCCTGATGGAAGATTCCACAGTAAGTCATGGAGAATGACAGGGATAAGATCCTGTGTGATTTTACAGTTTCAGATAGGTAGGCAGGTAATGGCCAGTCAAGCAGACATCGTGATAGTAGACAAGGGGCAGAAAACAGTGATGGTGAGAGATGCAGCAGAACCAAGTGACAGTGACACCAGGAGGAAAGAATATGAGTAGCTGGAGAAGTATATGGGCATGAAGGAGGAGTTCGAGGAACTAGGATTTGGAAAAATAAAGGCCAAGTTGGTATCATTGGTACTAGGCATACTTGGGACTATGACTCCTAAGCTGGGAGAGAGTGGCTCCAGCAGGTCTTAGGAACAACAGTGTTAGGAACGGCTAAGAATAGCCAGGGTACGGTTGCCAACTGTTAAGAAGAAGAGGCATCCCAGTGTGCTGTACCTGAATCTAAAACGGCCCTTTTGTTTAAAATGAATATTAAAGGGGGAGAGGGAAGTTATTATCCGCAGAACATATTCTGTATTCCTTTGTGTCTGCATGTGTGTGTGGGGGAGATGGAGGCCTTTCTCCCCCTTTTTCTCAGTGGGACTGTGGGTTTCTCTAGGAACAAAGGAAGTGCTTTATAATCTAGCAATTTGCTTTGCACTATGTCCGTTTCCCATTGACCTTTTCCTTTTTGAAAGAATCAGAACACAAAATAAATAAAATAGCATGTGTTAAAGCAGGGTTTTAAACTATCTTGCAGGCTAAGAGATTAGAAAAGTCAAAGAGAAAGTTCAAGGGCAACAAAAAGGGGTTTTGTTCAGAAACAATGAATCTGAAGCGTGAGCAGTGGGCTCTCACAGAATTTGATACTTAAATTGTGTTACTTAAATTGTGAGGTTGCTCGTTCGTTTCCCATTAAGCATCTTTACTCTTTACCTCCAATCCAAGATTCTTTCTTGGAAGCCATATTCAGATGGCCTTTAATTTAGCTGGCTATTACAATTACTTCTCTCTTTTGCTCTCTGAGAGTAATTTTTCCTGGAAGGAAAAAAAATCTTTTGTTGTTGATTCGAAACAAAAATCTAACTATAAACAAGGCTTTGTTCTTCAAAATCAGTTACCTTATACAGGTAGTCCTAAACTTAAAACCATTCATTTAGTGACCAAAGTTATAATGGCACTGAAAAATGTGATCATTTTTCAAACTTTTGACCATTGCAGCATGCCCATGGTCAAGTGATCAAAATTTGGATGCTTGCCAACTGGCATGTAATGGTTGCAGTGTCCCAGGGTCATGTAATCACCTTTTGTGACCTTCTGACAAGCAAATTCAGTGGGGCAAGCCAAATTTGCTTATCAACTTAACAAGTTAGTAAGTTAAGTTACTAACTTAAAAACTGCAATGGTTCACTTAATGACTGTGGCAAGAAAGATCATAAAATGGGGAGAAATACACTTAACGGTGTCACTTATCAACAGAAATTTTGGGCTCTGTTGTGGTCGTAAGTCAAGGATTAACTGTACATGATTAAAATCTAGATAGTATTAATAAAAGGCGTCAAAATCACTGCACTGCTCCATAACTCTTCTTGGAATCCTCTTTCGTAATTAGTCCTTTACTCATTTCATTTGGCTATGCTATGATACAAGGCATGTAATGCTGGGTCTTTTTTGTACTTCAAAGTACACCACACAAACCGCAGAGAGAGTCTTTCAGTGGGAGAAGAACGCCGCAATGTTTTCCAACTTTCTGAACTAAAAATGTCTTGGGGAACAAGTAAGAATTTCAAGTCCTCCCAGCCACTAACTTATGTTGGGTTCCTCCCAACAGAAGAAGCAATTGGGAGTGGCGAAAGAGAGGAAGAAAGTGGGCCATCCTCCCAAGCATCCTGTGACTAAACTCAAGGACAGTGTGGTAAAATGTGTTTCTTTCTTTGGTTTTTGGATTTATCTGGAACATGGCCAATTTTGAGTTAACAGGTTGGGCAAATGGGTTAAATAGATGAAGTCATTAGCTGATGAGGACTAGGTGAATCCACTACAAAGTGAATCCACGCCCCCAGGTGAAGTGCAAAACAGATTCTTTATTGGGATCCAATGGGCTATGAGGAACCAGAGTGGGAGGAAGGAAAGTGAGTAGCTATTGAACTTGCTTTATAGAGTTTTGTAAGTCTGTCACTCTCCAAAGAGGCAGAGACAGCAATAAAATGATCTAATTTCAACAATCTTAGAACAACAATTCTTGACAAATACATAACATAAGAAAGAAAAGGAAGATATGAGTGTACAGAGTAGACTCCTACAGTCCTTGGAGGTTGTCACTTTTTATCTTAATATTTAGGTGATTCTTTCAGGTAGCACCCTATGGTTATAGTAGACCAACTAGTATGTTCAACCAGTTGAATTTACATAATTCTGAGCAGCTAAAACTTGATATGAAGGTCTGTGATCTTATCTCAGTGATCACTGGTATAACTATAGCAAGTAAGGAATATTGCAGCTATCTTCTTCAGAAATACAGATTTGAATCTCTGTTTCTTGTTAGACTGTAAGCTATGTTGGTCATTCTGGGTCCAGGGAACAATTTCCATTGCCTTGATTTTCTAAAATTTACTATAACTGGCTTCATAATTTAAAAATTCCTGCAATATACAAGATTTCTGAAAAAGAATAGAGTTGATTGAATTGCCTATGGAGATTCTCAGTCATCCAGGTCATGGTTTCCCAAAAGTACTATTTTAAGAGGCAACTGGGCTTTCTTTGTTTTTCCTTGAAGACGTTTCGCTTCTTATCCATGCAGCTTCTTCAGTTCTGGACTTCTTAAATGAGAAGTGAAATGTCTTCAAGGTGAAACAAAGAAAGTCCAGCTGCCTTTGGGACAACCATGGCCTGGATGACTGAGAATCTCCATAGACATTTAGTTATGCAAGTTGGTTGAATTTTTTATGCTTTGATTGCATTTGAGATAGATTTATTTCCTAATTCTCACATAGTACAGAGTTTATGAACGGTTATGCTTTTTAGAAATAACTGGATTATTTAGCCACTGTCCTAGGCTTTGCAGCATATACTTCCTGGCTTGATAGCTCCCCTTTTCTCCTTATAGCATTCCTCTAAAAATCAGCAAAACCGGAAGTGTGGTCAATGTGAAGCCTGTCTGCTGAAAACAGACTGTGGCCATTGTGATTTCTGTTGTGACAAGCCCAAATTTGGAGGGCAGAACCTGAAGCACCAGAATTGCCGGTGGAGACAGTGTCTGCAGTTTGCAATGGTTGGTGCACCTCCTCATTTGTTTTATTGTGTTCTGTCTATCACCACTTTGCTACTTGCTATCAATAGAGAGTTCTTTTCATTGTATACTATGTTGTAAGCCATGTCATACTTCTCTATGCTACGTGTGGGTATCAAGTGCTCCTACTAACAAAGGCTTGTAGGTCTTGTTGCAGTAGGTGCATTTTGTTCAGAAGCATGTTGCCTAATTGTCAGATCTAATGCCTATATTGTCAAGATTGATCAACTCAGGTTTCTTTATTCCAGGGGTGGGCAGACTGAAATTGATTGTTTATAAATACCTCCTGGAGATGAATAGCAGATTCGAATTGATTTGTGTTTGAAATGTTTTGTTTTAGGGTTGATCTGGTGGCAGTGACAAAATAACACAACAGGAAAAAGCCATAATAATTTATTTTCCCTTGTCATTAGATCATTTCCTGCATTAACGTTGCCAGACAATATTAAGTGTGTTATAGGGAATGCAGTCAGTAATTCTACTATTTGTGTTCCTGTTTTAACCCAAACAGTATCTTTGATCACATGCACAAAGGGAGAATATGCACATTGATTAATAGTGGTGGACTTCAAGCAGTACTGCCACTGCATGCGTTTCCTGTGGTTTATATAGATTGATCACATGAATTTGAAGGAAGTGAGGATTTATTCATTTATTTTATTTTCTTAACATTTTTGAACCACCCATCTCTCTTGGGGAGATGCTCTGGGCAGTGTACATTAAACTGTTAAAATATAAAAACACTATCTAACAATTATGCATTTAGATAATGTAGAATTTAAAAGGAGTCAAAGATTATTAAAATCTGTTAGAAATTAATTAAAAAGATAAAGAGAAGGCTCTCAGAACTCCAATCAAAATGGGACAGAGACAGTTCCATAGGTAGCCTGGCCCCATGCCTTGTAGGGCTTTATAGATCATAATTGACACTTTGAATTGGATCTAGAAGCAAACTGGCACCAGTGGAATTCTTTGGATCAATACTTTTTATACCATTTAAGAGTGTATGTCTTTCTTGATAGACTAAAAGCTACTGTGGGAGAAGAATAAATTTTACCTGTCAAGATTTGAGATTGATTTGAAGGCTACAAGACATACAAAAGAAACTGATGTCTTAATGATTATAAGCGATGTACAAATAACAAATTAAAAAACTAAGAAAGTGACCTGGATAATTTTCCTATATTGGATTTATAGGTTTGTTAAAGCTTTGAAGAATTTTGTGAGAAAGGGCAAAGAAAAAATAAAAAAAATCAAATTCTAGACACTATTTAAAGGAATATTGTTGTTTTTTACTTCCAGCTTCACTTTGTCCTGCACTGGTGGGGACTCTCTGAGTTTGGTCACACTTCTCTGGATTTGATTTGTAGGGTCTTTCTTTTAGATATAACAAGCTTTGCTTCTTTTACATCCAGGACTTCCTGCTATGAAGCAGTCCCTGCTGATTTGGCATGGTATGATTAAATGAATGCATAAAATGGCTTTCAAAATAGTCCACTTTTCTTTTTATTGATGCAAACTCTTGAAAGATTGAAATTAATCATTTTTGCAGCAGTCAGTAGACACTGCCCAGTTCAATGTGTTTCGAAGAGCAGGAATTATGCTTGTCATTCAAATTTAATGTTCAGATACATATTATGGCCCAGTGTGGTACCAGCTTCATAATTAATCAGGAGCTATGATTTATATTCTTGATGCTTTTTTAAACACTTTATTCCCTAATTCAGTTATAGGAACACAAACTTTAAAAAATTAGATTAAAAACTTCAGAATTTTTTTTTTTTGACAGGTTGCCTGACTAATAAGATTTGGCTCAATAAATGAGGAAATGGAGATATTTGTGTTGCAACCGATCATTCCAGCTTCTATTCAGAGTTTTCATTTTGATGGACAAAGCTCCATTCTTCAGTTGAAGGATATAAATGGACATCTCAAAGAGTTATATTTGTTTTGGAACTTAATTTTGTTATCAGTAAAACAGAAGAAGGAACCATGGAGTTTTATTTCTTTTGTAAGTTAGGTTTGTTTTCAATAAAACAGAATAAGGAACTGTTGGGCCAAGTCATCTTTATAGTCTTTTCAGTTAGCTGTTACCAGTGCTATAGATATTAATGAATTTCATTCATTAAACACAATTGAGGGGATTGACAGATTAGGCTGTGCCAAATTTGGGTTTTTAATGATCTGTTGATGTATGAACCCAACTATATGTGATTTCTCTAGAAGATTTTGTGCAGATAAAGCCTACTTGCTTTTGACTCTACCTTGTGGTGTCTTAAATCTGACCTTGGACAGACAATAAAATATTTCCCTTGTTTGTTTAATAAACCTTATACAGTGGAACCTCAGGTCATGAACACTCCTGTTCATGACCAAATTGATTTTCCTGTTCGCGACCACCTGATTTCAAAAATCAGGTGGTGAACAAAATCGGTACAAATTTCTGTGCCAATTTCCCCTTATGCCATTTTTTTTTACTGCATGCATGCACAGTTGGTCATGCTTCTGGATGACTGGAATACAGGTCTCTTCCTGTATTTTAATCTGTATTCAGATTAATCTGTATTCAGATTAAATATCTCGCTCCAGAACTGGCAATACTATAATACAGTCAAATCTTCACAGGATTAACCAAAGAACATTATGTTAAGTGGCATAAATATTATAAAGAAAGCAGCTTGACCAGTTGTTTCAGCGCAGTTCTTATTCCTGAATGTAGCCAATATTTAGGTTTGGAGAAAAATTTCTTTTTTTCAAGCAAGGATTTTACTTACCAAGGTTAACTCAAGTTTCTTCCTTATGGAGAAATGAATTCAACACCCATTTATTAGACTGCAATGGTGGGCTTTTTAACTCTGAGCTAAATAGCTGTAAAGTTTGAAAGTTTTAAGAATTAAGGAAGAGCCAGCAGGAAAGAGTTTGCTGTCTTGAACTTAGACCACATAGGATTTTTATGGGGGTTTTTTTGAGCAAGCCGATCATATAAGTGTTAGTGGCTTGGGTTATAACTTGAGTTGGCTACTTGGAAATGTTTCTTTTTGCACACGTGCTAAACAGTTTTAATCTGCTGAGAATAGAAGGCCTAGATTCTTGAAATGATAAATTCTTTACATTATGAAACATCTGCACCTGGCAGGATTTTAGAATGGTTGTTTGCCTGCAAGACTAAGCATTGTATAAGCTACATCCATAGTTATAAATGAAATGAGTAAGCAGCAACATAGAGGAAATGCAAAAAGAGATGCATGGACGCTTAGATATCTGCAAAGATGAATTGGATACTGTCGTCTTTTTCTTCAGCCATAGAGACGGAGAAACCCAGAGAAGTACTTGAGCAAGGACATATTTTTCTAAATAATCTGTTGTTTTACGACCCGAGTTGTGTTTGATATTCCATAAACTTTGCCCTGGGTGGCTTTGCGTTGATATGTGTTTGATCACTAATCCTGACTTTATTGTCTCACTCATTTGCTATCCTACATATAAACAAGAGATCTGTTCCAGTCCATGATAAAAATAAAGACAAATAGTTAGCTGTTTTGAAAGATAGATGAGTTGGAAGAAAGAAAACGGGCATGCTATCTAAGTATTTACAGAAAAAGACAAAGAACTGTAAAAGAAAAATACCATGGAAGGCTACTTCTGGCTTTTGTTTAAAAACAAAATTAGTCTTCTACTATTCTTATTTCTATTATTCTTAGAAAACTAGTTCTATTTCTACTATTCTTAGAAAGCCATTCTTATCTTTAGCAACAGAAACTGAGAACTTCTATTCCACATCTTTGTTGTAAGAGTGGCATAAAACTTGCAAATTAAAGAGCTTGTGTACAAGTTCCCTCACAGAGTGTGTTACAAGTTTTGGGGAAAGATTTTCTTTTAGAAATAGATGTTTTATCTAAGAAATTTTGTGGTAATTCTATGGAGAGCAGAGGAATATTGATTGTTGGCTATAGATTTCAATTTTCAGTTCAGTCTACGGCATTTACTGTCTTTATTATAAGATTAGGGTATTGATTGCCCGTCTAGAGAAGAGACATTAAGGATGCTTTACCAGTCTGAACTGTTTGTGAACTCTAATCCAAATTACCCATCTGAATCCTGCTTTCTAACTTGGAATTGCAGGCAATTTGCAATGGTCAGGAATAACAACAACAACAACAACAACAACAACAACAACAATATAGTTTATAGGGTGCTGCCTTGATGTAGCAGGGGGCTAAACTGCTCCAATGAAGCTGAGAGCTGTGCTGGCAGCAGGTCCAACCATGTCAGAGAGGTCTCGGCCGAGGAGCAGAAATGAGTGCACCCAACAACCCATGCAATAAATCATGGTGAAACACAACCAAGTGAAGCCTATACCGGTTCGGTTGTTGCCTGGGTTAACAAGGACCGTGTCAGGTGTTTGGGAACCTGGGCATCCATTGACAAGTGGGCTACAGGCCACGGTTCCCATAGCTGAGCAACCAGGGCATGCGCCTGCAGGGCTACTGGAAGTTGAACAACCTCAGAAGCGGCAGAAAAACACTATGTCAGAGAACCGCACTGTAATGAAGTGCTACTACAAAGCAGAACCAGAAAAATGAGGCTACCAAAAAAGGATGTACAAATTATGGAAACAAGAATATCCAAACTCAAGGATAACTGGATTACGATTAGCCGATCAGTGACGATTCATCACTCGGAACGAAGTGCTCAGTAAAGTCGAACTTGAAGAAATACGGAAAAATTGTGAAATGGGAACACAGACTATTGAACAGCAGACTGCTGAAATGGCAGCAGAAAATACTCCAATAATTTTTGGAGCAACTGAACAGCCTGAATTTGAAGAAAATGCAGATATTTTGCAAGAACAGGAACAGCAAGGGCCTGAAGTCACCATTGAAACACCAGGAGTACTCAATGCCAGGCAGCAAGAACTGAAAACTAAAATCTTGGCACATGCTGCATCAAATTCAGAAAGAAGAAGGCTTCCAACCTTGAAGACTGTGCCTAGAAAACATTTGGCACCGTTGATGATAGATGTGAATTATGCACTTCCAGCAGTCCAGATAACACCAATTGAACAAACAAATCAGCTTGCCTACAGTACAGCAGTCATAGTAACTGAAGAACTGGGGATTCAACAGTCCCCTACAAAATCGACTGGAAAACCACAGTGGAAAATCAGGTTGGAGTTGAAAATCAAGAGCCTGCGAGCAGATACAAGCAACTTGAAGAATTTGCAGGAGAAAAAGCTGAACAGCAAGATCAAGAAACATCTGATAAAAAAATACAGGCTCAGCACAAGAAAAATTGATGAAGCATTGGAAATTGTGAAGCAGCAGTTAACAGCAAGAAAAATTGAAAGATACGAAGCCAGTCATCCAGTACAAACAAAATCAATTGTTCCAATCAAACCAAAGATGGTTCTGTCTGAATCAGATGGGGGATACGAAAATTGAAAAACCTGAGAAAATGGTAGCTACTCAGTTTTGGGAAGACCCGTGGGAGACTGAGAAATGTTACAACAATAATGCTGGGTGGATCAGAGAATGGTTAACAGCTGCGAAAACCTACTTGATACAGAAGGATCCAGCAAAAGGGGCAACACCCGCAAATTACAGGCCAATAACATATCTGCCAACCATGTTCAAGTTGCTGACCAGCATCATAGCTGACAGGATCCAGGACTACCTAGAAGTAAATAACATCTGGCCAGTAGAGCAGAAAGGAAACAAATGAGGAAGCAGAGGCACAAAAGATCAGCTCCTGATCAACAAAATGATTCCAGAGAACTGCAAAAGCCGAAAAACAAATCTGCATACAACTTGGATTGACTACAAGAAAGCATTTGATTCGCTACTGCACAAGTGCCTGGATGTCATCGGAATATGCAAGTGCATTGGTACTTTTACTGCAAATGTGATGAAGCACTGGAAAACAGAACTGTTTATTGGAAGTGAAAGCTGTGGACTAGTCAACATCAAAAGAGGGATTTTCCAGGGTGATTCTTTGTCACCTCTGCTGTTCATCATCACCATGACCGCTCTGTCAACAATTTTACAGAAAACAACCTGGGTTATCACACTGCTAAAAATTCACAGAAAATCTCTCACCTGCTGTACATGGATAATCTGAAGTTATACGGAAAATCAGAAATTGAGTTCCAGTCACTGACCAATACAGTTCGAATTTTCAGCACTGACATCAGCATGGAGTTCAGCCAAGACAAATGTGGCACAGTGGCACTGAAGAAAGGGAAGATTGTAGAAAGTGATGGAATCGAAATGCCCAATAGACAAACCATCAAGTGCCACCAACCCGAAGCCTACAAATACCTGGGCATACTACACCTGGACAATATTAAGCATGGGCAAGTGAAAAATGTGGTCAGCAAAGAATACACAGAAAGGGGTCAGAAAACTTCTAAAAAGCAAACTGAATGGCAGCAACACCATCAAGGCTATAAATACCTGGTCGTACTTGTCATCAGATATACTGCTGGGATCGTAAACTGGACACAGGCAGAGCTGGACAGCCTGGATAGGAAAACGAGAAAACTGATGACCATACACTATGCACTGCACCATGTAGTGATGTTGACAGGCTATATTTGCCCAGAAAAGCAGGCAGCAGAGGACTTTTGCAAGTGAAGCAGACAGTCGAAGAAGAGAAGCATGCTCTGGCAGATGAAAGACAGTGTTGACCCAGCTTTGATGGAGGTCAACAGTAGGAAGCTGCTCAAAGTGCAGCAAACCAAGGATCAATATAGGAAAACAGCAATGCAAACTCGGGCTGACAGCTAGTGTAACAAAGCACTGCGTGGACAGTTCCTTGAAAAGATCCAAGGAAAAATAGATAAGGAAAAGACCTGGTTATGGCTGACCAACAGAATACTGAAGAAAGAGGCAGAAGGCCTGATTCTTGCAGTCCAAGAACTAGACATCAGAATGAATGTAATCAAAGCCAGAATAGAAAAATCTGTTGACCCCAAATGCAGACTCTGCAAAGAAGCAGATGAAACCATCGATCACATACTGAGCTGTTGTAAGACAATCGCTCAGACTGACTACAAATGTCACAACACAGTTGCTCAGGTGGTCCACTGGAATTTGTGTCACAACTACCATGTGCCTGTAGCAAAGAACTGGTGGGATTGTAAGCCTGAAAAAGTGGTCAAAAATGAGCATGCAAAACTACTGTGGGACTTCCAAATACAGACTGATAAAGTTTTGGAACACAACACCCCGGATATCACGATTGTGGAGAAGAAAAACATTGCCATACCAGGTGACAGCAGAATCAACGAGAAACAACTTGAAAAAATCACCAGATAACAGGACTTGAGAATCGAACTGCAGAGATTCTGGCATAAACCAGTGCAGGTGGTTCCAGTGGTACTAGGCACACTGGGTGCTGTGCCGAAAGACCTAGGCAAGCACTTAAAAACAATTGGCGCTTACAAAATCACCATTGGTCAGGTGCAGAAGGCCACCGTACTGGGATCTGCTCGCATAATCTGCCGATACATCACACAGACCTAAACACTTGGGAAGTGTTCGACTAGTGATTTTTGATACGAAACCCAGCATAGTTATCTTGTTTACTGTGTACACTGTTGGGTTTTTTTTTTGTATAATAATAATATAGTTTTCAGGTCAGCAATTTCAATTTTTTAAAAATAGAAAAAAGTAGTGGTTTTCAGTCAAAAGACATATAAACTAGCACCCTTTCCTATGGGTGTATAGAGAAGAAAATGAGGCCAAGGACTGAAAATGACATTCATCTTAATATATTTTTAATGGGCATTGTGACAATTTGTAAAGGTAGATTTCAGTGTATGTTAATTGAATATATAATTGTGAGATGATATTGCTTGAAATCATTAAGAAAGAACCTGTTACATGCTGCTTAGGATAGCATCCTAGCCAATAGGATCCTTTGGCTTTTACCCTCTGAGTTCGAAGTGGTAACTAGGGCCTTATTCTTCTCTGGGCTCTGGTAGGCAAGGCTGTCCAAAGTTAGGGCAACCTCAAAGGGTCTATCAGCAGAGATGAATGGGTGGGGAAACCGAAAACATTTTCCGTGTGCTTGGGAATAGCAGAAAGGCAAATTTAAGAACAAGAGCTGTTGAAGAGACTTTCAACAGCTGCCAGTTTTTTTGCCTGCTTGATTTGTTACACGAATTTCCCCATGGTTCATTTCAACCAGTATCCTGAAAGGAAAACAGTGGCAGTGATTGTGATGATTCACAAAAAGTAATAATCTGGCAAGGTCTTAAGAATAAGGTTAAAAGGAGTTCCGGTTTGTCAGGCTTCGGTGGTGGCAGGAATTCGCGTTTGTGCGCAATCCCTCCCGCGCTTGCTGCTGGAGTGCCTCCGATCCAATTGGATATGGAGGCTATAGTTATCCTGTAGGGATAACTGAAGACAGGGAAGATCTGGAGAGGGGTTTGGGGACATCGCAATCCCCTTCCTCAGCTGGCTAAACTCCCTTTTCCAAAGGTGGTGGAGTGGCGGTCAGCAATGGCCTCCACAAAGAACCTCTCAGCCGGACAAGTTTTGTGCAGGAGGAAGTGGAGAAAGTGAAAGTCTTTGGCTGAACCGGGACAATAAGTAACATCTGAACACCCTGGAAATTTAGCTCTTTAAAGGATACATTGTTCCCAAGAAGATTGTAAAAAGGTGCGGATGAAAGTGAAAAGGGAAAGTTTTTTTCTGCTTCACTCTCCTTCCCTACGGAGATAGCAGTGGAAATCGGAAACACCCGCTTTGGCAACAGAAGCTAACTAATTTTGAAAATTAAAGCCAAGGGGACAAGATTTCTGAACATTGATATTTTAAAATCTTTTTTTTTTTTTTTTTGCTATAAGTGGGAAGGGAGAGGCAAATGATTTATATTAAAATTCTGCTGGAGGAGACTGCTTGGAGTTTATAAGATCAGAGATTAAACTGTAATAAGACTTCTAGGAAATCATTTTGGAATTGTGTAATTGAACTCTACCCCAGGAAGAGAAAGTATTAAAAGAAGAAAGTGCTAAATGAAACAGTTTGGGTTGATTTGGATTGCTTGATGACTTTGGAACTTTTGCAAACTATTTTTTGAAAGTCTAAAAACACTTGGATTGTTTAAAAAAATAAAAATAAAACAATGGCATTATCTGTGGAAGAATTGAAAATGGAATTTAAAAAGCTAAAAGAAGAGGAACAAGAAGGCAAGGGCTCTTTTGGATCTGTTTTCCACTTAGAAATGGCGATTTCTACCTATCAGGAAATACAGCAATCAGAAAATTGGGATGAAGAAGGAGAAGCCATCTTTAATGGACAAATTATTTTAGTTGATGAAGAAAAGGGAAAAGGCGGAAAGAAAATGGAGAATTCAAGATTTTAAAAAAAACCAAGAAAGGGAAAATAAGGTGAAAAATTGATATAATGTCAGAAAGCAACAGAAAAGAGAAATACAACAGAGAGGGGAGACTAAAAGGGTGGAGACTGAGAGATGGGGGGTAAAAAGATTAGATTTGACAAGAAAGGAAGGGAAAAAGGAAAAAAGTTATAAAGGCTTAAAACAAGATGCTAAAAAACGGGGTTTTTTTTAGAGATAAAGTGTAAAATACAATTTAAAGAGATTCTGCAAAAGTACACAAGATTGTATTGTAGTATTTGTATTTGAAATAGAGTTAGAAAACTGGAATATTATATGTGTTAATAGAATATTGTAGGGAATGTGTAAAATATCTAAGATTTAATAATACCTAATATCTATGTGTAAAATATCTAAGATTTAATAATAGAGTTTAACTAATTAATTTGTTATGGAATATTGTTTTTGCTATATTATAAGCTTATTATGTTTTTTTTAATTTTAAAATGTTATTTAGAATGTACTAAGCAGAATCAGAATGGAAATTATGTAGTATTTTAAGTGTTAAATTGGGGGAAAGATAGAAAGGCGTCATACTTCAACCACTGATTACAGGAAAAATTTTGTATTAAAGAGAAAAGATAAATAGACAATTGAAAAAGAACGGATAAAAGATACAAGTATAAGGATTTAAATTGAGATGAAGTAAATAAAATAGAATTAAGAGAGTGAAAAGAGGGGAGAAGACATATAGAAAGTATAGAATGTTAAATAAGATTGAAATAGTATATAAGGTGAGCATGAATTTGATTTATGTCCGTACAAAAAGATGTAACCTGGGGTTAAGCTGCTTTCTAAAAAGAAGTTTTATGTTTTCATATTACATGTTTTGTTTGTTTATGTTTGCTTATTGAGAATTAAGATTGTTGGATGAGAACATATGAAATTGTAAATAAGACAGATGAAAGTATAAGTTTAATGAATAAAATTGAATAGAAGTAAACGGAAAAATAGTGAGAAATTGGAAAAAGAGTAATAAGATATGAAGTTGAACATATAAGATGCATATTAAATTGTGTTTGTATGGAAATGGGATAATTTGGAACTATGCTGTACTTAAATAAGATGTTTTATTTGCTTTCTTAAAAGATGTTCTATGTTCTTACGTTTTATGTTTTGTTGGTTTGTGTATTGTTTTTGAAAATTAATAAAATTTGTTCTAAAAAAAAAAAGAATAAGGTTAAAAAAAAACAGAGGAGTTTTTCTCCCCCCTCCCCCCCAAAGTAAACTTTTAGCTGAGCTCTGCCTGGAGGGATGTAAGGGCTGATGGGCTGATAGAATATGTCTTCATTCTCAAGTTTGCATAAACAATAAAAGAATGAGCTGATTCATCTGTACTTCTATTTTTTCTCTTCCCTCTCCATTGTCTCCTTTTCATATTTTTATTAGAATTTATTTTCTCCTTTTCCTCTCCTCTAAGCTGGCTCCGATAAACTATTACACATTTTTCATCTGTGTAGACACCCGTTGTTACTTTGGCATTGTTTTTGTGTTGCCTTCCCTGGTGGACAATTGAGTGTAATAAAACTTTCCATGTTGTCAATTGAACTAAAGTTTCCCTAGGGCTGAATGGGAGGAATCAGTGCTGGTATTCTACCGGTTTGGTCCGGTAGCGGTGATGAGCAGCAGAGACTGAACCAGTTCTCTCTGCTTCTCTGCTGTTGGGCCCAATACTCACCTTTATCCTCTGAATTTGAAGCGCAGCTTGTTTGCGCAGCCCAGCAGAGTGCTGCATGGCAGCTGCTGAAGCAACTGGGAGAGTGCAGGTTTTCAGGAGGCAAATTAGAACACCTCTGCACCTGCACAAATCCCTCTGCACCTGCACAAAGTGCACATTTGGCGCAGCACGCAAAGTGTGTGCACACGTGCAACCCACCAAGCCACGCCCACCAAGCCAGTGGCAAAAAATATTTGAATCCCACCACTGGGAGGATTTGATGATCTGGGCCTCTTTCCCTTTTCTCAGGTATGGATTCTGTAAGTGTGTCACAATTACTGGAAAGGAGGAAATCTCAAGGACTGATTTCAGTTGGCGTTGGGCAATCATAGGGTAACCAGCCATGGGAGTTGGAAACTTTATAGGAATGTTGTCTTTGTGCTTTTCTATCAACTCTTCCCACTTTTTAGGAGGGATTATCTTAAATTTAGTATGGGTATTCCTCGACTTAAAAAACCACAATTGAGCCTAAAATTTCTGTTGTTAAGTGAAACATTTGTTAATGGAGCTTTGCCCCATTTTACAACCTTTCTTGCCACAGTAGTTAAGCAAATCATTGAAGATGTTAAGTTAGTGATACAATTGTTAAGTGAATTTGGCTTTCCCATTGACTTTGCTTGTCAGAAAGTCACAAAAGGTGATTGCATGATCCAGGCCACTGCAACTGTCATAAATATGAATCCGTTGTCAATCATCTGAATTTTGATTACATGACCATGGGGATGCTGCAACGGTCATAAGTGTGAAATGTGGTCATGTCACTTTTTTCAGTGCCGTTGTAATTTTGAACAGTCAGTAAATGTACTGTGGTAAATGAGGATTACCTGTAATGCTATGTCATCTGATTTCCAGTGCCAGCCTTGCTTACCAGCCCAGCATCTAATGCAAAGGTCTTCAAATGTGGCAAGTTTAAGACTTGTGGACTTCAACTCCCAGAATTCCTGAGCTAACATGACTGGAGGAGGAATTCTGGGAGTTGAAGTCCACAAGTCTTAAAGCTGTGAAGTTTGAAGACCCTTGATCTAATATATCGGTAACTATAATCAGACAAAAAGCAAGATAATGCAAGAAAAAGGAAAGAAAAAAAGAGAAATAGTTTCCCATTTTTGCTACATCTATAGATAAAAAATACATCCAACTCTTATTCTAAAATTAACAATAGTCCACATTACACCCATAATCGCATATAATTCTAATAATCCAATTGCAGAATCAAAATTATATTTTTCTTAGTTTCTCACAAAAACTCCAAAACTGGCTTCATTGTTTTCTGGATTCACAAAATATGCTGAACTTTAAAGTAAACATTAATTGATGCTCTGAGCAAAAATTCAAAGCTACCCAAGTTTAACTTGCTATGTCTATGCATCTTCCGTGTACTTATTGGCCAGACTAAGTAGTGTCTGTATTAGCTCTGAATACTGTACAGCGTACTGTACAAGAGCATGATGAAGCTCCTCTCATCAGATCATTTAAAGTAGCTTTGTTTTTTTTCAGGCTTCTGTGTGCATTCATGCCGATTTTGTCGCCCCCCCCCCCTTCAACAAATATAAAAGATGTTGCCTGGTTAGGAAATTGTGAATTGTATTAAAATTGCATGGAATTGAAACACTGCCTTCTCAGTCATTCTTTTATTTTAAAAAAATCAGAATAAAAGACACTATTGAAAACAAGGGAAAATAGAAATAGACAGAAGTAAAAATAAGCATGGAGAGATGAAAAGCCTGGATACTTTTGAAGATTAATCTTGATGCTTTGGGTGCCTACTTGTTTGCTGAATTTTACTCTTTCTGTAACAATAAATGGAGATTGATCCTCCCTCCCTCCCATCCATCCATTTCACTTTTCATTCCCCTTCTGTTCTGTCAGGGGTATAGATGGGAATATGTGTTAGAATATCTGGTATATACAGATGGAGATCAGTTAATTTAAAAATTAGGCAACATTAGGCTTGTGAATCTCAAGGGAATGGCGAGCTAATGAGATTGCTGCATTGTTTTTCACATCATATTTCTTGGCTTTTGTATTGCTGTTGTCATTTTTTAGTCATAGTTCTAATATTTTTATTTTATGATTTTTTTATTGTGGCAGACTTAATGTCACTTTTCTGTGAGATGGGCGAAATAAATAAATATCAGCTGTCATGCCCCTGGTGGAGACTGACACTGAGGAAGAGGAGGAACAGCCAACAGGGAGTGGGAGTGTGGCTCCAGAGGTGTGGAGGAGGCTGGGGAAGGGCAGAGGCCGTCTGAGCAGACAGAGGAGGACCCAGGCCCATCCCCTATCCATCCTAGGTCACGCAGGGAGGAGAGGATCAGAGAAAAGTGAGGTCTACTCAGGAGGAGATTACCATGATCCTCCTCGTGGCTTGCAGCTGGGAGCTACGTATATAAGTTTGTAACTACACAGTCAGAATTGCTGGAGTCAAAGTTTAGTGTTATTTTATTTTTGCTTTTTGTGGGATGACCGTGGATCAGCTCAGAGCAGAGATTGCCCAGTTAAGCCAGCAAGTGGCTCTTTTGACTGCACAGGTGGCACAAATGCAAGCTGCCCGGCCACACCGAAAATGCCCAGTGGCAGTGCCAGATAAATTTGATGGTTCGCTGGCCCAATTTCCAGCATTTTGGGGGCAGTGCCAGCTTTACATGAGCCTTCGGCCTGAGGACTTTCCCACTGACCAGGATAAGGTGGGATTTTTGATTAGTTTGTTTTCAGGCTCTGCAGTACATTGGGCGATGCCTCTGCTGACCCAGCCCAACCAGGTGTTGGACAATTACGCCAAGTTTTGCCATCAGTTTCAGGCCATGTTTGAGGACCCTGTTTGAAATCAAACAGCGAACAGACGTTTGAGAGAGTTGAAGCAGGGGCGTGGCTCACTCATTGATTATATTACTAGTTTTCGGGTGGTTGCTCAGGATGTACAGTGGAATGAGGCAGCACTATTAGACCAGTTCCAGGAGGGTTTGTTGTTGGAGCTCCTGGATGAGTTAGCGCGCACTGAATGCCCTCGCACCCTTCAGGAGCTCATTCATCTGTGTCTTCGTATCGGTGCTACGCTTCAGCAGCGACGTGTGCAACAATGGACAGAGACCGTATCTGTTTCCAGCAAGATGGCACCCTTGGTGGAAGTACCTTTGGAGGAACCCATGCAGTTGGGGGCTGGCCGCCCTCGCCTGACTCAGGTAGAAAAGGATAGACGTCGTCGTGATGGTTTATGCCTCTATTGTAGCAGTCGAGGCCATTTTGCGGCCAAGTGTCCTGTTAAGACATCCACAGTGGTGACGCCTGCTGTGGCGGGAAACAAGCATCGCTCTGCCTACGGGGGTCTGTAGGTCAGGGTGTAAAGTTCTTAGGTCTGCCATCTTCACCAACCTTGCCATCCTCGCCACCTTTGACATCTTCACCACAATTGTTATTGGTGAAGCATCTTGTGCTGACAGCAAGTGTGTTCGTGCCTGGTGTGGGAGTGGTGGAGATCCAAGCCTTGGTCGACTCAGGGGCCACAGCCAATTTCATGGATGCTCATTTTGTAGAGCAGTGGTTCATTCCTCAGCAACAGGTGTCCCTGCCAGTAATGGTAGAGATGATTGATGGTCGGCCCCTTTGTTCGGGACCTGTGGTTGCTGCAACCAAACCCCTTTGCATATGTATTGGGCAGCATGTGGAGAAAACCATGTTCTACGTTACTGCAGTGCCTCATTTTATGGTGGTGCTGGGTTTGGTGTGGTTACCGGCCCATGATCCACAGATTGTCTGGTCATCTAGAGCTGTGCAGTTTCTTGATAGGAAGTATGCCAACCATTGCTTGCGCTCCTGGGCAGGGAGTGTGGCTACACCTGTGGACCTGGTTCTACCTGCAGAGTTGGTGGACTTTGCTGATGGATTTGGGGAGTAGGAGGTGGATCAGTTGCCTCTGCATTGGGCGTATGACTGTCCAATCGACTTGTTGCCTGATGCAAAATTGCCGGTGGGTCGGATATATTCCCTGTCGGAACCGGAGTTGGCTGCATTGCAGGATTTTATTGACAAGAAACTCCAGAAAGGGTTTATCCGGCCTTCTTCCTCACCATTGGCAGCACTGGTGCTTTTTGTAAAAAAGAAATCAGGAGAGCTACGTTTGTGTTGTGATTACCGCAAGTTGAATGCAATCACAGTGAGGAATTGGTACCTGCTTCCCCTCATCCCTGAACGGATTGAGCAGCTTCATCAAGCTAAGATCTTTATGAAGTTGGACTTGCGTGGGGCTTACAATCTGGTTCGCATTCGTGCAGGGGACGAGTGGAAAACAGCTTTCCGGACGAGGTACAGGCATTTTGAGTATACTGTGATGCCTTTTGGATTAACCAATGCCCCAGCTGTGTTCATGCATTTCATGCACAATGTTTTCCGTGATTTGTTGGATCAATTTGTGGTCATTTATTTAGATGACATTTTAATTTACTCAGACTCCCTGCAGGAACACTGGCAACATGTATGGCTGGTGTTGCAACGTTTGTGTGACAACCACCTGTTTGCTAAGCATGAGAAGTGTCAGTTTGCACAAACCACGATTGACTTCTTGGGACATCGTATTTCACCTGCCGGGGTGGAAATGGACCCAGAAAAAGTACAATCGTTGCAGGCATGGGAACCTCCACAGTGGGTTAAGGATGTGCAACGACTGTTGGGGTTTGCGAACTACTACCGCACATTTATTCCCTGCTTTGCTGCCTTGACTGCTCCCCTTTCTAATCTGCTCAAGAGGGGGAAAAGTTCCATTGGGGTGCTGAGGAGCAGGCAGCTTTCGAGGTGTTGAAAGTCACCTTTGCTTCTGAGTCTATCCTCAAACACCCTGATCCAGGCCAGCCATTTGTGGTGGAAACAGATGCTTCCGATGTGGCTATTGGTGCAGTGCTCCTCCAGGCCTATGCTCCCGCAGGCACCTTGTTCTCGTGCGCTTATTATTCCCAGAAGTTGTCGGCTCCAGAGCGCAACTATACGATTTGGGACAAGGAGCTATTGGCGGTTAAGGCCGCTTTTGAGACATGGCGGCACCACCTGGAGGGGGCTCGTCACCAAATCGAGGTTCGGACAGATCATCACAATTTGGAACACCTACGTACAGCTCGGACATTGAACTAGCGTCAGGCGAGATGGTCTTTATTCTTTGCTTGATTTGATTTCCGGGTGACCTATGTTCCGAGTGGAGGGAATCAACATGTCGATGCCCTATCTCGGAAGCCTGAGTATACCTGAAGGGAGGATAAAATCTTGCCCCAGATGGTGATTCTGTTGGAGCGGTTTGCGGCCACCGAGGAACCTGTGGACCTCCAAGTGAGGATTCAGGAGGCACAGCGGCAGGACCCATTTGTGGCAGCTTGATGTTGAAAATTGGATCAGAATGGGAGACAAGAGACTCATTGGAGACCTGTTGCAGTTCCATGATTACATTTATGTGCTTGGAGGTCCTCTTTGTGGCCTTATCCTACATCAATGTCGTGATAGTCTGGCGGCGGGACACTTTGGGGTGTTCAAAACACTGCACCTCATCTCTAGGACATTTTGGTGGCTGAGACGTAAACATGATGTGTTGGGATATGTGGCGTCCTGTGGGATCTGTCGCTAAGCCACGTATGCTCCTGGTACACCCCCTGGTCTCTTGCAGCCCTTGCCCACACCAGAACGACCATGGGGGGCAGTTTCATTGGATTTCATCATTGAGTTACCACCATCGAATGGTGCTACAACCATTTTGGTGGATATGTTGACTAAAATGGCCCACTTTATTCCATGTGCGGGTCTTCCATTGGCCAAGATAACTGCTCAATTGTTTATCTCCCATGTTTTCTGGTTGCATGGGTTACCAGACTGCATGGTATCAGATTGGGGGGATATAATTTATGGCACACTTCTGGCAGACCCTACTCGCGAAACTGCAGGTTCAGGTGTGTCTGTCGTCTGCTCATCACCCTGAAACTGATGGGGGGACAGAGAGAGTGAATGCTACTTTGGAGCAGTACCTCTGGTGTTTCAGCAATACTCAACAAGACAATTGGGTGGAAGTGCTGCCGGTGGCAGAATTCACTTATAATAATGCTTAACATGCATCCACCCATATGTCCCCTTTCTTTGCTAACAATGGGTTTCATCCACGACTTTTCCCTTTAGCCCTGTCTGATTCTCCAGTTCCGGCAGTGGATACGTTCTTGCAGGAATTAAAAGCCGTGCACCACATGGTCCGCGATCAACTAGAGAGAGCAAAGGAGGACTGTAAACGGTTTGCAGACCGACATCGTTGCGATGTTCCGCCTTTAGCGGCAGATGATCAGGTTTGGCTCGATACTTACCAATGACGCGACCATCAAAAAAGCTCAATCACCATTACTTAGGACCTTTTCCGGTCAAGGCGGTGATCAATCCTGTGCCTTATCGTCTATCCCTGCCACGGAACATGCGTATCCATCCTGTTTTTCATCGTTCCCTGTTAGTCCCTGCCTCGGCCGAGAGTCCGCATAGACCGGCTCCATCACAGCTGGCCCCAGTAGCCCTCTGGGAGAGGAGGAGTACGAAGTGGATAGCATCTGAGATTCATGCCAGTTGTGAGGCCGATTTCAGTATTTGGTGGCATGGAAAGATTATGGACCAGAGGACTTCACCTGGGTCGGTGCCACTGATGTTTACGCTCCTTGTTTGGTCCAGGACTTTCACGCTCGGTTTCTTCAACATCCTCATCCACCTGGTCCCGGGGGAGGGGGACCCTGCAGGGGGGGATAGTGTCATGCCCCCGGTGGAGACTGACTCTGAGGAAGAGAAGGAACAGCCAACAGGGAGTGGGAGTGTGGCTCCAGAGGTGGTGGAGGAGGCTGGGGAAGGGCAGAGGCCGGCTGAGCAATCAGAGGAGTATCCAGGCCCATCCCCTATCCATTCTAGGTCACACAGGGAGGAGAGGATCAGGGAAAAGCTAGGTCTACTCAGGAGGAGATTACCATGATCCTCTTCGTGGCTTGCAGCTGGGAGCTATGTATATAAGTTTGTAACTACGCAGTCAGAATTGTTGGAGTCAAAGTAGTGTTTCCTTTGAAAGAGGTTTATCTTTGCTGACATTCTTCCCATGGACTCTCCTCAGTTATTTTCCTGGAATTTATGATTAGTTATCCTGACTTGCTTCGGAACTCTCGTCAATGTGGTTTGTTTTGGTTTTCTTTTTGCCTTATTATTTACTTTTGTGACTTTAAACTGTGCCTAATAAAACAGTGAAGTTAAGTTGAAGGCCTTACTGGACTTTAATGTATGTTTTGGGTTATTTTGAGAGACTACGGGTCATCACATCAGCATAGATATGTTTTTATCAGTAAATAAGCCTTAACTGCTGTCCTTAGTTTGAACTGATAATATTTTCTGAGTTTTTAAGACAGCAAGAAACTACCAATTGCACAAAAGCCATTTGGAATTAATTAAAGTACTTAGACTAAGATTTATTACACAATCCTTTGGTGCAAAAGAAAAAATAAACTGACTCGGACTATGCAGGTAACATGCAGTTGGGGGTTAGGAAAGAAAGAAACGGTTGTAGTTTAAACTGAGAGCAATAATTTTCAGGTGGCTATAAGAGATAGCTTCTGTACTTTCCGCTTAATATTTGCAACAGTAATAAAACATTGTTTGCATATCCTGTTCCTCATTTAGGTGTTTTCTTGTACTTTTAATGGTTGGAATGTTGAAAGGTTTCATCACATTTTTATGAGTTTATCAAAAGCTTGTTAAATTTCAGACGATTTTTAGAAATAAGATGAGAGGGTTGCCTGGGAAATAGCATGAAAATAGCACTTTAAATCTTGCTGATTTCTGCTCAATAGAGGTAAAATAAAAAAAGATATTTTTGTCCCTCCTTTCCCCCTCTTTCCATTCAGTGACAAACTTTTGGCTTTTGAGATTTCCTAGGCTTAAAAGGTCAACAGCTGAAGCAAGTTGTGGCTAATGCTACTGCCTAGCACTAAATTTTGGTTTTATACATGGAAGTACATCCACTTGTTCAGCAAGTGTTCAAAGCGTTATAAGTTATGATTGTGGCAAGGTTAACACAAACAACAAAGGTGACAGTGGGCACCCTTGTCTTGTTCCTTTTCTTATATCAATAGAGTCTGTTAATTCTCCCTCTATCATTACCTTTGCTGTTTGCTGTTTGCAATAGAAGCTTGGATGAATTCTTTACCAAAACCCATCTGTTCCAGCTGTAATAACATGAATCGCCAATTCACATTGTCAAATGCCTTCTATGCATCTAAGAATATCAAAGCCATTTGCTTTTCAGGGTGTGCCTCATAGTATTCCAAAGTGTCCAAAATTATGCTCATATTGTCTTTAATTTGTCTCTCTGGCAGAAATCCATTTTAATCAGGGTGAATAAAATTATTTAGGTATTTTTTAAGTCTTTCTGCCAACATTGAAGCAAAAATTTTATGATCTGCATTTAGTAGGGAAATAGGTCTATAATTCTTGATTTGTAATGGGTCAGCCTCCTCTTTTGGGACAAGTGTAACATAAGCTTCTGACCATGATTTAGGTATCTTATTCTTTAACATAACTTCATTCATAACTTCTAGCAATGGAAGATTCAACAATTCTTGTAGTGTTTTATAAAATTCCGCCGGAAGTCCATCTGGGCCTGGTGTCTTTCCATTGTTTTGCTTCTTAAGTGCTTCAGTTAACTCCATTATCGTTATATTGCTTTCTAACATTACTTCAATCTCTTTAGGTATCTGGGGTAGGTTAGCATTCTGTAAGTACTATTTAACTCTTTCATCATCAATATTCTCTTGTTGTATAGTTTCCCGTAATAGTCTCTTGTATAATTTCCTTCTTCTCTTTACTTCCATAGCAAACTTGGCCTTGATCATCTATTAATTGCAATATTTTCCTTGATTCTTTATCCTTTCTCAGTTTATTTGCTAACCATCTACCTGGTTTATTTGCATCTTCAAAATAGTTTTGTTTCACACCTCTGATTTTCTGTGCTAATTCTTCTTTTTCCATTAGCCCCATTTTATGTTTAATTATTTCCATTTTTAACTTAATGTCCTTTTTCTGTGGTATTTTCTGTAACTCTTTTTTAAGTTCTTTATACTCATCCTCTAATGTCTTAGAGGCTAGTCTTTTCGTGGTATTTCTTTTCCTTGTATAGTCTATTATCAAGCCTCTGGCATATGCCTTCATTGTATCACATCCATTCTGCGTTGATGTGTCTTCTTTTTTATTTTCTTTAAAGAAAAAAGGCAGTTCTTTCTCCATCCTCTGTATGAAGTCTTTTTCTTTTAGTATAGTATTATTTAACGTGCATCTAGATCCTCTTCTTTGTCCTTTCCATTTAATTGTCATTGGATTATGATCTGCCCAAATACTTGTTTCAATATTTATTTCTTGAATATTGGCTAACAATTCTGTTGACATCCATATCATATCTATCCTGGACCATGATAAATGTCTGTTTTAATAGAAGGTGTATTGTTTAGTCTTAGCATTTCTTTCTCTCCATGTATCTTTTAAATTTATTTCATCTGTCATTTTAAAAAAGGATTTGGGGAGGGTCTTTCTGTTTTGCTTTGTTGTTTTCTGTATTGTATAGTCCAATTTATTGCCTACAATTCCATTAAAGTCTCCCATCATAACGATATTAGCATAGTCCAGTTCAATTATTTTCATATGTAATTTTGTATAAAATTCTTCTTGATTGTCATTCAGGGCATAGATTGCGATCAGGAGTGTTTTCATATTATTGTCCATTATCTCCATCATTAGTAATCTTCCATTGTCATCCGTATAGATCAATTTTGCTGGGATAATATCTTTAATGTATAACACCACTCCTCTTTTCTTGCATTGTGTCAAAGAAGTAAATGTTTTCCCTAATTTTAGCTGTATCAACACCTGTTCACATTGCTTTTTAATATATACTTCTTGTAGTTAGATTATATCAAATTTTAATTTCTCTATGGAAAGTTTTCCTTCTTTTAACAGCTAAGTCCATTTGTATTAATTGTAATCGGTTTTTTCTCTTCCATTATTATATTTTATAGTTAGGTTTAGCAGTTCTCATAGATCTTGGTTCACATTGTTCCTTAACTTCCACCTTTCCGCCTACTGCACCTTCTTCTTTTTCAGTCGCTATCTGGCAATCCTCTTGGAATTCAATTAGTGACATTTCTTTTGTCTGTCTCCTCTCTCCCTCCAAAGTATTCAGTATAAAATAATTCAGCTTTCTCAATTGAGTCAATTCTGTGTCTCTGTTCTTCCCATGTGAACATTAAACCTTCTGGAATCAGCCATCTATAATTCACCTCTTTTTAAAGTAGAATTTTAGTCAGGAATCGGTATTCTCTTCTCATCTCTCTCACTCTTCTGGGTACTTGTTTTAGGACCACAATCTCCTTATCTTTATATTTCAATATTTCCTCTCTTACTATCTGCAATATTTGTGTTTTAATGGCTTTCTTTGTAAATCTGATGTGAACTTCTCTTGGTAAGCTATTTCTCATTGCATATCTTGTGAAGACTCGAAAAACCTCATCTATTCCATTCATCATCTTCTCTTTGGTTATTTCCAGAACTTCAGCCAAGATTTCAATCATTATCTCAGTTAAGTTTTTTCCCTTTTCTTCCTCTATGTTTTGAAATCTGAGATAAAATTCTGATCTATCCATCTCCCATCTCAGCATCCCACTTTTATCTTGTTCAACCACAGTTAATCTGCTATATATATCTCCAATCTTCTTATTTCTTTGTTTATCTTCTTCAATTTTTTTGAATTTCTCATCATACTTCATCATTTGTTGAATATTCTCCATCAGTTTTTTCTATTCTCTTTTCAATATTCTCTGTTCTTGCTTGTATGCTTTGAATTCCTTGCATTATCATCTGCAATGTCACCTTTTCCTGTTCTTTTTCTTGCTGTAACATCGTCTGTATTGAGCGTTGTCCTCCAGATGGTGAAGAGGAAGAAGTAGGAATTGAAGAACCAGCCGCTGTTAGTTTCCTGCTCATTTTAGGCAATTCCAAATCTTCAGGTTCTTCTAGACCCTAATCCACTCGTGAAATAACCAATTTTAAATCCAAGTAAAAATAGTGGAAAAAAAGAAGTGAGATAGAAAAGAAGTGAGATGAAAAAAAAAGATATCTTCAGGTTCTTGTATACCTTAATCCAATCAATTAGTTAAATAGCAGTAAAAACTCAAAAAAGGAAGAAAAACCATAAACAGAAAAAGGAAAAAAATTGTTAAATCTTGTAGAAGGCAGAAAAATAAAAAGTAAAAAACTAAAGAAATTTCTTCAGGTTCTTCAACACTTTAGTCCAATTAAAAAGTCTCAGGCATGAAAAAGTATACAAAAAAAGGGAGCCACAAAAAAAAATATGGAAGGTAAATAAAAAATGCAGGAGAGGGAGAGAGAAAAAAGACTACTCCCTTAAAAAAAGAAGAAGGAAAACATTAATACTAAGACTCTTCCTTTAAAATAAGATACAAAAGTAAAAATTAGGCTCCAAAAGCAAAAAGAAAGACAAAAGCAGGTTCCAAAAGTCCAAGAGATCCAAATGACTATTACAAATAATAAGCTGACAAGGAGGGGGGGGTGAGGAATAGCCCAACTTAAAAAAGAGAAAAAGAACACATTGCACCTATTTAGTTATCCAAGGCTTTTGTTAATTTTTATAGCTCTCTTTTCTAGAGTCTTATCATCTTTTTTCTGTATACTTCAATACCAGACTCCAGCTACTGATAGAAACCCAGAAGAGCACCTGCAATAATACTCTCCCATGCTCTTCCCTCTATCTTATCAGACAGGCTCAAAGTCCTTGAAAAGAAGTCTGAATTCTTTCTCAGCTTTGTCTGGTCGAGAGAGAAAAAAAGAGAAACAATATTTCTAAGCCTCTAGTTGGCAGTGTTACAAAGTTTCCTCTGTTTTCACTTGCCCCCTCCTTTTCCAAACAAATTATTATAAAAATTAATTAAAAAGGGAAAAAGATTTAGAAAAAAAGGCTAAAAGGGAATCTCTAGCCTAAAATATTGTAAAGACAAAAAGGAGAAGAGACAAAAAAGAAAAAATAAGGTAGAAAAAAAGATCAGTCAGGTTCAAAGTAAAAAAAATCATATATGAAGAGTCTAGCAAAAAAAAGGAAAAGATTAATTTGACTTCCTGTTTAAAATTACCGCTTAATTACTTCTGTCTGAAATTTTACAGATTCTTTCTTAGGGTGTCCTTTTAAATCTTAAAGTAAAGAAAAAATTCTCACCAAACTGGCACACTTTCTCTTTCTATCCTCTTCCGTTTCGGAGCTGTCCCAACTTCAGCAGCTTTAATGGCTGCCTCTTTGCTGCTGGCAAAAAAGAGCTTCTCTTGGATCTACCAGGGACTTTGTGGTATCCCTGGGATCGACAGGATGCACTCTTTACATTCACTGTATCTTCGGGACAGTTTAGATCCGTTTGGACTGTCCAGGAGCAAAGATCTCGGCAGCGATCTCAGACCTCCAAGATCGCATGCCGTATCGTCGTGACGCCAGCTCCGCCCCACTAGAATGTGTTGAACTTTCTTAAGGCAGCAGGAGCTATAAAGCTGTTCCAAAGAGGGGAGAGGGCAACCAATGATCTTCTGGGCAATGACATTAACCCTCTGGAGTGCTTTCCTATCTGCCACTGTGCAATTGGCAAATCATACAGAGGTACAGTAAGTTAAAATGCTCTCTATGGTGCAGCGGTAGAAGGTCAACAGCAGTTTTTCATTCAGTTGTTTTCTGAGAAGTCTCAGGTAGTATAATCTCTGCTGGGCCCTTTTGACCAGGGCTGCAATGTAGGCACCCCAGGTCCTCTTTTAGGGTAACACCCAGAAACTTAAAATTGGCCACTTGCTCCACTCGGTCTCCATTGGTAAGCAAGGGCTGGATGTCTGATCTGTTCCTTCTATAATCCACTATAAGCTCCTTGGTGTTATTGGTGTTGAGGACCAAGTTATTGTCTGCACACCACAAAAGCAACTGGTCCACCTCATCTCGGTAGGCAGACTCATCCCCTCCTGGAGATGAGTCCCACCACTGTTGTATCATCTACAAATTTAGCAATAGTATTACTAGCGTGAGTGGGAATGCAGTCATGCACATAAAGAATATAGAGTAAGGGACTTAACATGCAAGTCACCCTGTGGTGTACTAGTGTTAAGAATAAGGGCTGAAGAGGTATGATTACCTTATCTGACCCTCTGTGAGCGGCCAGACAGGAAATCCATAATCCAAAGTTCCCCTGCTTAATAATTTTCACTGTCAGGAAATTCCTCCTTATTTTCAGATTGGGTCTCCTCATAACAACTTCCACCACTGCTTCTTGTCCCATCCTTGGGAGCTTGTTGCAGAATTTGTTTCCCGGTTGAAGTCAGTTGATGCCCATTATTACTACTCTGGTGGAATTATTCACAGTAATTGTCCTGTATGATTCTGAATTCGATAGACAAGTCGGCTATAATAAGGTGGCTTATGTCTCTTCCTTTCCTTTCCTGTGGCACTGAAGGAATCTTCTTTGACCAGTGAGTGGACTGAAGTGCCCAAATCCCTGGGCTTCGAGATGCCTAAGCAGGAGAAGCTGCAGCCGCCGCCAGTGAAGCTGAAGAAGAAAACCATATCCTCTGCTTCCCACCAAACTATAAAGGAGTGTTCCAATGTGCCACCATATATCCAGCAAGAGCAAGATATACCTCCCCACCCCATCGTTCCCATCTCAGTCATAAGAAAGGTGGGTGAAAGCTGGTACCTTCTAAGACACATACGACTGTTCCTCCCCTAAATGGTTCCTCCTGTTTCGCCAATGTCAAATGCTTGGGGCAGGAGGAGTTGCTATATTTGTTAGACCTTCTTGTTTGCACTTGCCTGAAAAAGGGAGCAACGGTGAAATGAAAACAGAAGGTTACTTTATAGGGTAGGTGCTGAAAAAGATAAAGGCATGAGTAATCGAGGTTAAAAACAAAACTGAATATCTGATCACTGAAATAGACTGAAATAACTTACTAATAAAGATCACTGATTCATAGGTTTGGGAAAGTGTCTGTGTGTGGGAGGAGAGCATCGGAAAAGTTGGGCGGCAATATCCTGAAAGTCTCATGCTTTGTAAATTTTTAGAAGATCGTTGTTGTTTGACTTAAAGAACACAGGCATTCCTGGATGCACTGGCTTTTCATCTTTAACGGTGTTCATTTGGCTAAGACAGAGATTGGGACCTGGCATTCTTGTTCATATCATTTCCAAAAGCTGCTCTCGCTTAGCTTATTTGGCATTGATTTTTCTTGAAAGCACTGCATCGCAGATGCCTTTTAGTACAGTACACTAGTATTTTATTGATTTTCTTCCTTTAAAATGGAGGAGGGACATGCAGAAGCCACACATTTAGTCCCCTCCTAAATTTGTTGGCTGTACCAAAACTGGTTTCAAATTGCAAACAAACTTGAATTTTTCAAGTATCTTTCCTTCTCTCTCTCTCTCTCTCTCGTAATATGCAGGAAAAAAATGTAGATTTTGCTGTGCATGTATTCCTTTGAAACTGCAAGGCCTTTGTTGACTTTCACACCCACTTGGTAGTTTATTTAAAATATGTTTTATCTTTTTTAATTATGTTTCTATGCGACACCTAGTTTTCAAAAGTCAAGCAGAGAGTGATCTCACAGGTGGGTGTGTGTATTGTGTCCTGAGCAAGATTTTTTCCAACAGTAATGAATTAAATGAACATGTTAACATGGTACAATTAGACTTGAGAAAGAGCAGCAATGATATACTGCTGGTGGTAGAGAGACCACTTGTGTCTCATTTTGTAAAAACTACAACTTGTATGTAGCTTGAAACATTAGGTTTAAAACCTCCCTTTATAGGCTCTGATATTTTGTATCTCATAGGATCCAGATACCAAACTGCCTGTAGTCAATCTCCTTATTGCCACCTCTCCCCAAAACAAGCAAGAATATTCAGAACCAGGTGGGAATTGTCAGGCATCCAGTGACTCTCTGGTAAGCTCTAGTTTAAGGTGACTTTCCTTGTCAAATTACCTCAGTGTTCTGATTGCTTGCTGAATTTTTTATTTGTTTATTTAGCGTATGGCATACAATGTCCGGGAAATATACGCATGCTAGACACAATGTAACCCTGACAGCCTAGATTGCTATCCTTAGTGCACCATTGGAGGTGAATTAGTTTTACACCAATTAAGTAACAGCGCTCAGGTTGCTCGCTCTTCCAAACTTCTCTACTAGTCTCGCCTTGCCTTGTGTTGTGATGCCTCATGTCTGGCCAGGTCCGTTGCCAGCTTCTACACTCTAGTTTTTTTCCCAGTGAAGTGGTACCCATTTGTCTGCTTGCAACGTTGCATGATTTTGAACTGCTGCGTGGGCAGGAGCTAGGGGGTCAAGCGACAGGAGCTCAGTCCGTCTCACAGAGCCAGACTCAAACCATTGGAGTGCAAACCATTTCTGGCCAGCAGTTCCAGCATCATTAAGTCCTACCGGAACATGATGGCTTAGTGAAATGATTTTCAGTTATAATTCAAGTCTTTCTCCTTACCTAGAGTATGGTATGAATATGAAACTGTAGGACAAAAGGAAAGGATATCACCCACTTAATTGAAATAATAGATTTTGTATAGACTTAGCAATCCTTCCAATTTAGAACTGAACAAATTTGAATTACAATTTGATGCTTGCCAAATTTTGACCTGGGAAAAATTTAATTTCTCAATCCTTATTCCACCCAGGTTTGGCTGGTTTCAAAAAACACTTGGACCAATTCTTAGAGGTCAGTGACTATTAGACTTGATGGCAGTGTGACTGCCCTTGAAGGCAACCTCCTGAGAGACAAGTGGGATTTGTGTGTGTGTGAGCGTGCGTGCACGCGCGCAGTTGATCGGCCACTATGAGAACAGACTACTTGATTAGATGGACAAAGAATGCAATCCAGCAGGGAACTATTTAACGTTATGTTCTTATGGCTTTATTTTAATGGATTTCCAACCATATAAGAAATATTTCTGGGCCCATGCATTTAAAGAGATGTTTCAAGCGGTCTCTTGCCTGCCTTGTAATCACATGTATTTTAATTTCTCTATATAATCTGTGCTTCAGCTTCCTTTGAAATATCTTTTGTGCAAATCTGATGTCAGATTTGCTGTCTGAAATAAGGTTTGGGCACCGAGAAGTCTGAGAAAGTCCTATTTGTTGGCATTTCCAAATTAAACCTTGTTCTTGTTGCTACAGGTATCGGCAGGATTCCCTCAATTTAAGAAACTATCAGGAACACAAAGCACAGAAGTGGTAGTTCTTGATGATCCAGAAGACAATGAAATAGGACTATTGCAGCAAATTCAGCCTCCAGTGGTGAGTAATGGGATGATTTTGGGCACTGTGATAATCTGCATTCTTTGGAGGTTTCTTTTCTGGTTGTTGATCCTGGCCAAGTTTGTTCCTGAATCTGGGGATGAGAATCACAATACATATGGCCAGCAGAAGGTGATAGATATGCAACAACAGATATTGAAATCAGTGAGGTGAAGGAGAAATTTTTGACTGTTTGTAGGGTGTTTTTTTTTAACAATAAGTGATTTAGGGAGAGGTGGATTGCATGGAAACCTTGTTTTGAAAAGTTTATTATGGTCCTTGACCAACCATAATACCTGATAAGAGATAGGATACATATTGTTGTTCCAGCTTGCCAACCATCTTTGTTAAACAAGGATGCTGTCCATTCAATCATATCCAGTTCTCAGAGACTCTATAGACCAGCTGTCTCCACATTTTCCAGTCTTTTACAGCTTCTTTCGGTTGTTTTATGCTCTGGCTGGTGTCAGCTTTGATTATGTCTAGCAACTGTGTTTTTGGGCGGTGTTATTTCCTTTTATCACTGACCATTCCAAGCAAAACTGTCTTTTCCAATGAGTTTGATTGCATGACATGGCTGAAATAAGTAAATTTTGTGATTCTGCCTTCCAGCAATATGCCTGGTTTTACACACTCCATGCTACTTGCTTGTTTGTCCCTTTTGCTGACCAAGGAATGTGAGGAGCCTTCTCCAGCACCACAGCTCAAACAAACTAATTTTCTTCCTGCCTAATTTTTTTTTTAAATACTCCAACTTTCGCAATTGTAGGTAGCTGTGGGAAACCTGATAGTGCAGTCTAATCTGCATTTAGTTGCCAGGCAATTCATGCTCATCATTGCTGTGTGACCCAGTACAATTTAACTCTTATTTCTGGTCTGCGCTCACTGCTTTGATCAATGTGCGATCCTAGAGAAGTGTACTTGCACACTTTTATTTTTATTTTAAAAACATTTTTATTAAGTTATAAAGTATTATAAAATTCAAAATAAAAAGTAAGTAGAAGAGCAGTGAGGGGGAAGGGGAAAGGGGAAGAGAAGTGAGAAAAGATAGTGGGGGGTGGGGAGAAAAAGAGGTATTGATTTCCAAGTTTCTCTGTTTTAGTAAAATAAGGCATTAACATCAAATCACAGCCTTTTGTTTTTCCATAATAGTATGAACAAGTCATTTCTATAAAGACCAATCAATCTAATTTGTAAAACCCAAAGTCAGAGTTTCATTCTTTTCCACATTAAGCATGAAGTTCAAGAAGTGGTTTCCATGTGGAAACAAAAGTACTTATGTTCTTTTCTTTAATCAGAGTAGTCATTTCAGCCAACTCCATCAACTTCTGCAACAATTCTTCTATGGTAGGTAGGTGTCTTTCCATTTTTGTGCATACAATAGTCTTACTACTGTCAACATATATAGTAACAGAGTTCCAATTTTTTTCTCCAATTCTTTTTCCTTTAGTTCCAAAAGGAAAAATTCTGGTTTCATTTCTATCTCCATTTTCAGGATTTTCTGTATTAGAGTGTGAATCGTGCTTTTTTTTTTTGCTTTATCACATATATCACATCATAGATGATAAAAACTAATCTCTTCATTGTCAATGTTATGTTCATTCCCCACAGTGGTCATTAGCTTAGTCTTTTTGATGTTTAGGAAGAGGCCAAATCTCTTGCTCTCTTCTTTAATCCCTTGGACCTTCTTTCAAGCTCTCTTTGGTTTCTGAAAGGAAAGTTGTGTTGTGAGCATATCAAAGATTGTTGATATTCCTTCCTCCAATCTTTACCCTGATTTTTTGTTTTTCAAATTCCAACTTCCTTATGATCACTTCGGCATACAGATTGAATACGAAAAATGAAGGAATGCAACCTTGCTACAGTTCTTTTTCTGTCTTGAACCTATACGTGTCTTTATGTGGTATTCAGACAATGGTTTCCTGATCTGTGTACAAGAGACTGCATCAATTTAACCAGATGTGTTGACACCCCCAGGTCTTCTAGAACAGAGGCCCCCAACCTTTTGGACACCAGGAATCGGTTCCATGGAGAAAGGTTTTTCTGGGGACTGGAGGGGTTGCGGTTTTGCGTGCTGCCTGCATCCCGTGATGGGGCTTTGCTTGTTTGCACAGCCCAGTTTCTGGCATGACGCGGACCAGGGCCAGTCCATGGATTGGGGGTTGGGGACCCCTGTTCTAGGACTCTCCAAAGCAAATGATCGATATAATTGAAGGCTTTCTTATAGTAAATAAAGCAGATGTAGAAGTTCTTTAGATGTTCTTGAGATTTTTTTCATGATTCAGAGTAATTTGTAATATAGTCACTAGTGCCATGATCCATTCTGAAACCAGCTTGAATATCTAGTAATTCATTTTTTGATGGATGGCATCAGACACTATTGCATGATCTTGTTGGGAGTATTTTCCTGGGTCCCTTTTCTTCCAAGCTGGGAAAAGAGCGCAAGTGTTCAATGTGTAAGATGAACTGCTGGTAGGGAGGTCTCTTTTTTTAATTCCAAAAACAACAACAGAGTTCGTTTTTGGAGTAGCTGGCCATTGACTGGTACATTAGCGAGATTTTTTATGGGATTTGAGATCCTTTGTGTTATGTTTCTGAAAGAAATGTGAGTGTGATACATGCTTTTATGACCAGAGGAACTAGAAGAAATATCTTGCTTATTATCTTCCTTATCAGTAGATATTTTCCTCTGGGGCATATCTTATCTTTTCCTTTTCAGTAGAGAATTTCCTCTGGGGCATATGGTTCTTATTGCTGCCCTCCTTGGGTGTAAGAAATGTGGGCATAGATGTGAAATTCTCATGCTTTTTAATCTGATTCGCTTTCTGTAATCAGTCTGTGAGTTTTATTGCCGTTCTGTGGTTTTTTGAGGTCACATTATATCTCTGCCTTAATTGATCAATGAAACAATGTACCTTATGAATGGAGACAAGGTCTCTCCGGCAATAAGCTTTTCTGGCTGTCGGCAATGAGTGGTTTAAAGGAAAAGGGAGAGACGGGTATTTTCCCATGGGATTTCTCACTTAGGGAATTTTCTGGTGGGATCTAATTTTTTTGAGGGCGGCTGAGTCAAAGTAAATAGTACAGTCTTCAGGAGAAAATAGCAAGAAGGATGATGGCAGCTGTGCAATAATTGGAGCAATCATTGGAGTCACCCTTTTTTTGGTATATTGTGGCTTTGTATATGTTTCCCAAATCTTCCGACACAAGGCTGTGGTGATTAAGGGTGAAACAGGCCTAAGAAATTCTGCGGCCTTGCGGGGGGGGGGGGGCGGGGCGGGTTGGGGGGCAGTTGCCTACACAACTTCTTCCTGAAGGATGACTGGTTCTATTTCTGCTTCCCTTTCCTTGTCATTCTGAGAAATTTGGGCCTCTTTGTTGCTGGTATACAGCTTTTCTGTTTATTCTCACCATCTGTTCTTAACACCTTATGGGTGAGACAGTTCTTTCCCTTGCTAGTTTTTGAGGCCGCTTTTATGAGCATAAAATGTTCAGATCCTTTGGACTTGCGGAAATGCTTTCCTGAGCCTTTCGAGCAATCATTTTACCCTTGCTTGCAAGTGTAAACTTTGTTGCCTTTCCTTGATGAGCTTTGGAAATTTGCTTTTAATTTCCTTGCTTCCTCCCATTTGCCTGCTGCTTTGACTGCTTTTCTTTGCTTAGCTGTCCCGATGGTTTCATCTGAGAGACACTTGCATTTTTCTCCAGCTTCTTGTTTGTATGTGATCAACTAAATGCAAATTTCTGTAAGAGCAGTAGAACTGAAGCACTTTGTCTCTGGCTATGACTTTTTGAAGATGCCTTATATATAATCTCTCTAAAATTCAGAATCCCACATTTGATATTTAAAAGCCAATTTAGTGCTGTCTAGAATATAGAGATATTAAAACCAAAAGTAATTCTGTAAGACTCCCTTGCATTTTTTATAAGAAAAATAAAAATTAATAGAAACTAGAGCAGTTAATCTGTAACAAGGAATATATAACCTATAATTAAATAAATGGGCCCATGCCTACATTGGTTGCAAACTGTAAATAGGTTTTCATTAAATATTCTCAAAATCAATTGAGATGATAATTCAAGGAATTTTGGTTGAGCTACTACTCTGGCTTCAAATATCACAATTGCAGATGGTACATGATGATCCCTACTAGTATGACAAACTATTAATACCTCAATTGCAGATTAGTTTGCAATTGCCATAAGATGCTAAAGTGTTTTAAAATATTATTTACCAAGAGACAAAGATGGTGAACTTAAAGAAAAAGATCGACCTAACTTACTTCTATTATCCGAAATGCTGTTCTCTCCCCCCTCTCCCATTTAAAACATCAAAAGCTTTTTCAGTTCTGTTCCTGTTTGTTTGCCATCTATGTATTTGGAAAGCCAGGAGAGTCTACAGAGTAGTATGACTGCCAGCAGTTGCTAGCTTGTTTAGTTCACGATGTTGCACTATCTAGGGTGCACCACAAGGAAGTGAACTAGCTGATATTTTTAAAACTATAAATGATGCTGTGCTTCAATGGTTAGATGGCCTGGAGTAGACTCGCGGTGTCACGTTGCCGTCATGTGACATATCATGTTTTTCCTTCGCAAAGCTGGGGTGGGAGTGGACTGCCAGTGATGCATCTGGCCTGTGGACCGCCAGTTTGACACCCCTGGCCTAGACTTCGATATTTGACCATAGATCTTTTTAACATTTATATTTTATTGGGTTCTACTAATCTAGTTGAAATGTTAATTTATATTGCTAGTCCATGTATGAATATGCCATATGCTGAATAAATAAATGCGATCTATGTTAGGTGATCTTTTTTGTGAAGCTCACCATCTTTGTCTTTTGGTAATTAATGTTTTAAAATACTTTTGCGTCTTATGGCCAGATTGGGTGGATGAAAGTTAGTACTAGTTTGTAGTAGTCAACCTTCAACTGTAGAATTAACAAAAAAAGTAAAGGAGAGACAGATAATATCAATATTTAATTCCTTTCCACATTTATATAAGGATGGCTGTAAATATTAACCATATCTACCTAAAGTGGGGTTTCTTAATTATTGACACTGCCTCAATTGCTAAACCATAGTCTTATGTTGTCCCCTGTTACTGTGATCATCCACTTTCAAATAAAAATAAATCTGTCTTTGGGCCAAACCATTCCCCCCCTTGCAGATTAACACTTCTATTTTTAGATTGGCAAATAAGGATAAAATTAAACCCATCACTTTTACGGTGACTTATTAAAATGTGACTGTAAAGATCCTTTGGGGTGATGTTGTTGTTAAAAATCTCAGCTAAAATGAGAGAACTATTCATGGAGGCAAGACAATAAAACCTCTAGTTTGCCCTAGTTCTCTTCATTCTGCAGTCAGTGCTGAAGAAAATAAATATTAATACTCAATTCACTTCAGGATTTAAACATATACCAGAATTAAAGTTATACCGCAGAGAATGCAAAATGAGGATTGAATTGAAAATTAAATCTATAAATATTAAGGAGGCCTTACTTTTCAACCCCTTTTCAGTTCCATTCAGAGAACAAGTCACTTTACCTCAGTATATACCCCGGTTCTGCAGGAACTCATTCTCTTTCATGTCTGGGCACTCACTATATTAGTTTCCATAAGTCAGGAACCTTGCATAAATCTTTCTTAATCTATCTACATCTAAGCAATTGTATAGTTTCTTAGAACTGATTCTTGCTGGCCTTCTCAGTCTGAGGATTCCAAAAGCAAAGGGGACTCTGTAAAATTTAAGATTGTTAATAATAGCTTCCAAGTGCTTTGACTACAACCTACATATTTGTTGTATGGCTAAGTCTCTCTCGCTTTAGTAAGATTTCCAGTTCCTTCATCTTCAGTAAGGAATACAAACAGTTAATTGGTCTCATTTCTTTGCTGCCTCTTTCGATACAGTAGGCACCCTACATTTACTTAAGTTTTGCCTTGTCAAGGACTCAGATACAGTAACTGCTGTAAAATATTTGAAGGAATTGTTTTGAGGGAAGGATTTGAAACATTGTTGGCTAGCATGCCAACAGGTTTCAAATTCCTATCTGTCCTATTTTTGTCACTGTAGTTAATAGTTGAGTTTCCTTTTACTGAGCACCATATTAGAAAATTTTGAAAAGCAATTAACAAATCTGAAAGGCAAATGAATCTGTTTTTAACTTTTAACAGCAGTAGTGGAATTGCTGTGTAACTAAGTATGATTAAGTATTTACAAAATTCTCTCCTTTCTTGTTGAGCTTGGCAAACACGCCACTACAGTAGAATCAGGTCACGGTGGTCAAAATGTTCATGGGAAAGTTGACTTGGTGAATATGCAATTGTCTTTCTAGAACACTGTCCTTCATCAACTCTTTTGAGTGTAACAAGAATTATAATCTGGTTACATTTGAATGAGTGAATAATCTTTGTCTTGTCCAGGTTTTTTTTTAAATTATTTGATCCCTGCTGAGGCACAATCTGAATCTGTTATCTAGTTTATCTCAAGGCTACTTTTATACAGGAAGTCTTCCGTATTTCTGTTGGACAGTGCGATGGATATCTTTTAATTCATATATTTTGCTAACTGCCACGGATTGATCAAACAACAATTAGTCTCTTAATGTGAAGAAACACTTGTAGTGATAAAATATGATAAAACCTTTTTGGGAAGCATTTCTTCCTGATCACAGCTCACAAATAGAAGCTCTCTCAAGGTACATCAGTTATTCCCTCATATTTTGGCGGAGATTAGTTCTTGTTTAAATACCAAAATAATTTGTGATGGAAAATAGTTCCCTGTTTTCTACAAATCTGTCCAAGCTAGAGAAGGATTTAAATTGCAGGCAGTCCTTGAATACAGAGTACTGAATGTCAGGGACCTTGGAGGTCTTCTAGTCCAGAGGTTGCCTACCTTTTGGATCTCAGGGACCACCAAACTCAAATTTTTAAATCTTGCGGACCAGAGACCCTGGGAAAATCCCCAAAAAAGTCTGCAGGAAAATTCCCCACCCCATTTTCCTATTGATGGATCTTTCTTTATTTGCGATCACAGGATACTGTCACCAGCTCCGTTCTCAGAGAGAGACTTTTGGCTTCATGCAAGGAAAGCAGCAGAAGTCTTTCTTTCTCTTCCCCAAACTCCGCCAGAAATGAGTCTTTGCCAGCGCAGCCTCTTGGAGCAGGATGCCTTGCAGGGTCCCAAAGACTCATTTCCGGTGGAGTTTGGGGGAGAGAAAGAAAGGCTTTTGCTGCTTTCCTTGCGTGCAGCCAAAAGCAGAAGAAAGCTACCTGGTGGCCAGGCAAGACAAGTGGACCAAGTTCCCCCCACCTCCGCCTTGTGCTCCCGCGGGCCATGTGGGTGGTGCAGCCTGGATTAATTACTTTGGGGGTGACATTTCTCTGCAGACCACCAAATTTTTCTTGTGAACCATCAGTGGTCCCTGGCCCACTGGTTGACGACCACTGTTCTAGTCCACTTGACTTACAATTGTTTGTTTAATGAGAACTCTAAGTTATTGATAGCCTTGGAAAAAGTGGCCTATGAACTCTCCTTGAAGTTATAACTGTCCTACCACTCCCACAACCATGTGATTGCAATCCAAACTTTGCTGCAAGACTTTTCTTTGTGATGGTTGCAGCGTCTTGTGGGTCACATGATAGCAAGCTTCCCAGCTGGCACTTGGCAGCAGTCAATTGGAGAAGACAGATTCACTTTATGACTACAGTGACTTATAATGGAAATTCTGGCCCCAATTGTGGTTGTAAGTCAAAGATTACCCCTACCTATTATTTCCTTTAGTAAAAAAAAAAGTCCATCAATTTTTATTTGATGATGAATTTATCACAGGTAAGTTCTCTATGAGAATTCTGTAAGTTCTCAAAATATTAGCTTCTTCTGTGAGCTCTTATACTCATCAATCAAATCAATTGAATCTTGTCAGCATTAGTTTTGCCATTTGACTGAACATCGCCATATGCAACCTTCACTATTGGCTTCCAACAAACGAAGTAAATAAGAAAACGAGCTGGAGGTCTCAAATGGTGATCGTGTGACTATGGGATGCTGCGATCACACAGAATTCATCTTAATGACGATACCAAGAATTGCCTTACCTGTCACTGTAAGATGAGCCAGTCACAGGATATCATGCTTTATGACAGTGCCACTTAGCAGTGGAGTTGCTGGTCCCAAGTACCATTGTTAACCAAGGACTACCTGTAGTAGATTTGGAGCAGCTTTCAAACAATGTTTCTGATGTGGTGCATTGTAATGATCTGGTGTAGAGGTTACCAGGGCTTTGACTCACTCGATCAAGATGGAGTTGTATCTGGCATTTCCTGCCATAAGGATGCCCCGAAGCCAAACTGAGACAGGATGAATCCCCAGAGGGCAAAACTGGTTCTTTAGTGCAAATGTTTTCAGAATATGTAAAGCGTGATTTTCTGGGACAGATGGCTTGCATTCTTAAATTGGTTTATCCCAGACCCAAGATTAATTGTAGTTGATAACATATCTAAGGCTGATCTGCTACATTAGTTGAGACCTTGAGTCAATATCCCAATCATGGCAAGGAATGGCTTTGAAAAGGTGGGCCTTGTGCCCTATTTAATCCAAACTGGGGGAAATGGCAGCTTACCTAAAGTTATTTTAGAAATAGGGGAGTCCTTGACTTACAACAGTTCATTTAGTGACCTTTTGAAGTTACAACAGCACTGAAAAAGGGGACTTATCACTAGTTTTCACACTTAAAAAGCATCGTTGCATCTCCACGGTCATGTGATCAAAATTCAGATGCTTGGCAACTGACTCATAGTTACGACGGTTGCAATGTCTCAGGTGCCATGCAATCGCCTTCTGACAAGCAAAGTTAATTAGGGAAGCCAGATTCAGTTAACGATCATGTTACTAACTGCAGTGATTCACTGAACAATTGTGGCAGAAAGGTAATAAAACGGGCCCAAACTCACTTAACAAATGTCTCACTTAGTGACAGAAATCTTGGGCTCAATTGTGGTCGTACGTCGAGGACTGAAATATACTAAAGTGGTCTCTCTCTTTTTCTTTTTTTGCTCTTTCTCTAGATTATGGAGGTCTACAGCCTGGGTGGTGTGCAGCCCCTCTCTCAGTTGGACAGCGTCTTGCGAGAATTCTTGGCTGAGCTGAATGAGATCCCTCTCCCTGCTCATTGGGAGGTGCTGCCTCCATTTGGCAGCCCAGACCTGCGTCTCATCCAGCGCTCGAAACATTCCACCATGTCTGCCGCAGTCATTCACATCCGCCCAGGCCTTTTTTTCCACGTGGTAGTGCAAGATCTGCTGGTGCCTCAGGAACACGAACTTTATGCCAGTCACCCTGCCCGCCTGACCACGGTGGATGAGGTGGTGGAACTGATCTGCGATCTGGAGGCCTACCGACTTTGTTCGGGTTGGCCTGCAGGGTGGCATGCTAGAGAACGGTCTGAGAGCTGTGATGTTCTTGTTCATTCTGGCTGCTGCCCACCGTGCCGGCTCAACCCCTGGCCATCAGGAAGCGGCACTCACTGAGAACCAAGCTGGGCAAGGAATTTGGAGACAGATTCACAGCCCTCTGGTCTGAGAATGGGCAGTTAATTGGAGCTTAATTTTGACACTGGACATGGCTTGGATTTCTGAAAGGATAATTCCTTGCCATAAATAGCTTTATTTTTTCTCCTCATGTTGAATAGCTTGGCACGAAATGATATATTCCTCCTTCTTGTCTTCTTTCTGATTCTCTCCTCTTCCCTGCCTCCCCCCACAGCCCCCCCCCTTCCCCCCGGTAACTTCTGGTGTTCAGAGAGGTTTCTTTTGGCAACTAAACTCCAGTCTTGCTTTTAGTCATTTACTCATTTCCTGCTAGAGAAGTACCAGGTGGACACCGTGTATGACGGCAACTTGGGCTGACCACCAGTTTTGTGCACTTTTAAAACTTTTTATGTGTTTGGCAATGTAGTATTGTAGGTTGATAGGATGGGCATGTGGAGATGGGCAATGCATCCATTTGGGATCCTGTTTCCATTGTTTTTGCTTGCCTAGTCCCATTCTGTCATATCTAACACACTCCCGGAGAATTTTAGATCTACAGTCTGATCTTCACCAGACCCAGGAAGAATGGGATTTTACAATAGAACCTCCTTCTTCAAACAAATCCCGATAGTCTGGACATTTCCCCCCGATTTGTTTAGAACTTGAATTGTTGCCTCAGACATGTTTTCTTTTGCTTTTGTGCTGTGTGGTTTGGATGGGGGAATTCTGTTTGAGGATCTGGAAGACTTATGCTCTGGGGAGTAGGAATGGTCCCGTAAATGGTGCCTGGGAAGAAGTTGGGGAGCTGCCATTCTATATGCTGAGAGATTCCAGCATGTTCTGTTCAGGGAAGTTCTACAGAAGCCATAGCTGTATGTCACTTGCTAACTTGTTTTGTTTCATGTCTTCCTTCAGTGTAGTTGGCAGCAGCGTTAGTAGCACCCTCTATCTGCTCCTCCCCTACGCCTTTTGCAGTCTGTCTGACTTTCATGATGTGTGATATTTTTCTTTCAGAAGAAAAGAATGAAACTATCCTCAAAGAAATAACGAATCAGAACTGGCTTCTATTTTTTTTAACATATTAAAAATTTGAAAGAGCAAATTGATCTTTGGTTCTTGTTTCTGTTCAAGGTGAGAATCCTCAGAATGGTTTGTGAGAACATGGGGGAGAAGAGTAACTTAAGACTGCTGTGTAAATTTCTCCTGCGTCTCGATACCTTTATTTTTTCATGGCTGTTCAATAGGTATGCAAGAGTGACTCACTGACCATCAACTCACAAATTCCCTGCTGAATGCCCATGGACACAGAATTGTACCAAGAGGCTTTTTTTTAGCTTACATAAAGTGGTGGCAGATCTCTTAAATCCAACTGTGGGGTCTCACAAAATCATGTTTTCTGAATACAGTCCTCAGTTTTTTTTCAGATACAGAACTTCTTCATTTGTCTTGTGAGTTTATTTATTTGTCAAAGTTACAGCATTGCCCATTTCACAAAACAAGTGACTCTGGGGGCCATCAATCACTAGAACGGTTAATTAAAAATAATTATTTTGATTTTAAAAAATCACAAACTATAAAAGCAAAGATTTTTAAAAAGTAGTGGGCAAGAGGATGTTAATAATAATGGAACTACCTCACTAGTTCACCAGGCCCTTGGGAGGTACCCAGCTGGCCTGATAGCACAATCAGATCTCGAGGGACCTTTGGAAAGTCAGCAGTAATGGGGCCAGCCTCGTCTTGTGGGGGAGGGGGGGAGGATATTCCACAATGCGATGCCACAGCAGAAAGGCCCAATGCCTAGTGCCCAAAGCCTGTAATTCCCTAGATGACAGATCCTGTTACGTGCTGCCTTTCCTGGATCTGGTGAGATGGGCAGATGTAATTGGGAAGAGGCAATCCTCATACCATGTAGGGCTTTAAAAGTCAACACTGATAACCTGAACTGGACTCTGAAACAAACTGGTAACCGATGCAGCTTACAGCGGAAGTGTAATGTTTTCTTCCCCCCAAACCCCCCCACAGAACTGTTTGCCCTGCGGCATTTTGCAGCAGACAAGTTGCCAGGTACTCTTCAAGGGCAACCCCGTGCAGAGCAGATTACAGCAGTCCAACCAGGAGGTGATCGGTGTTTGTGTAACTGAATAGGGCTCTCAATCTTGGAACAGGCACAACTGGCACACAAATGAAGTTGTGCAGAGATCTTCCTAACTACTACCAACTGCCATCTACCTGTCAGGTAAAGATTGTGAGACCAGAGGGACCTTCAGATTCCTCACAGGATTTGTTTGGGGCTATGCATACCCACCCAATACCAAAGAGGGTATTTCCAGAACCAGAGAGCTCCAAATCCCAAGCTTCTCCGTCTTGCCAGGGTTCAGGTGAAGCCTATTGCTCCCCACACAGCCCCCAGGCATAAGATATCCATGGCACCATTTAATTCACGGTGGACAGAGATATATAACTGGTTATCATTGGCATACTCACCCCATGGCAATAGATGAATTCATCCTGTGGTCTGATGTAGATGTTGAAAGGGACTGGAGTGGAGTGGAGTGGGGAGAGGAGAGGATTGGAACGGAGAGGAGAGAATCCCTGTGGCAGTCCACACAATAGGGGTTGAAGGTGGGATCTCTTCTTGGAGAAGCGGGGGTGAACAAGCACAATACTCCACCCCCCCACCCACCCCAAATCCTTTCTGAGCAGATCCAGAAGGATATCATGGTTGATGGTATTGAAAGCAACTGAGAGGTCAAGTAAGGGAAGGATGAATACACCACATTCACACCAGATATCCAACAGTGCAACCAACGCTGTTTTTGTGCCGTTCCAGGTCTGATTCTTCCCAAATCTAATACAAAAATGTGTATTACATAGTTTCCTTTTTTCTTCTAAAAAACATGGCTTTTCTCAAGACTTTTCTCTCAACTGCACCTGACCTCGGGTCCTATGTTGGTTTTGCAGGCACCTTCTCAGATCTCAGATGACATCCAGTCTGTGCCTTTCCCAGAAATAGAAGATTCTGTACACAAAGGCTTTTGTCCTCTGATGTATTGTTCTGATAAGGCCCATCTTCCGTGACAACCTCCAAGTTCTAGAAGTTTCCTAGTGTCCCCTCAACGTTCTTAACATTGTTATGATATGGATGTTGGTTGTTTATGAAAATTCAGGTGGGAGTGCAGAAGTTTTTCAAGTTTGGAAGTCTTGTGTTGTTATTTTTAATATTCATTTTTAGTACTTAGAAAGTTTGCCGACTCTGGCTCCTTCCACACTAAGTACAATAAAATATTAACAAATGATACCAATTAGATTTTCCCCATTTTTTCTCTTAAAAGGGAAACCAAATCCAATCCTGAAGAAGTAATTTGAATAGTGAAAGATCAGGATATGGCCAGAAATATCTAACAGTCTTAGATTAATACACATTTTTGTTTGATATTGGTGATACTAAATGTTCTTGGCCTTTTATTCTCACAGAAAATGCAAAGTATCCAACCTATTTGGGAAAACTGAACAGAAGTGCAACTGTTGTAATTACTGGGGTCATCCAGTGTAAGATTAGAGACGTTCAAATACTGCCATCTAGAGGTTCCAGAACATTATAGACATTCCTCTAATACCAGGGAAAATTGAGGAACAGATCTTAAAATGAATTGAAATAATTTAAAAAATTAAGTGAGATGTATTTACATTTGTGTAAAAAAATTGCCTGGGTCTAGGATGAAGGATTGTGATCGTGGAAATTGCATGGGAGGATAATTTAAGTATCGATTCCTGTCTGATTATAGGACAGAAGTGTAGTACAGTTAGCAAAAAATGGGGGTGCTGAGGCAGCTTTAAGCTGCATTAACATCCATTGCTTCCAAGCTACTGGATGGATCCATTTTGTATTCTGCATGATTTAAACCTCACCTAGTCTACTTTGTCTGGTGCTACATGCTCATTTGAAGAAAGGTGGAACAGATCTAGAGAAGGAAACTTTACAGAAACATATATTAAATGATAAAAGAAACCGGTCATTAATTTAATTAAGATCAAAGACCAACCATCCATTCATTGCCCTCACGAAGCAACTCTGGGCTGTGATGTGTGTCAGGACCTTTACTCTTTTTAGCTGCCAATGTGGTCACGGAGGAAACTCACAGCTGGTAATCTAGATCTTCACCTGCTCCTTCAATAGATTATGATGCTTCCAGAAAATACCTATTTGCATCCCAAGGGATGACTTTCTTCACTACTCACCATTCTAAAATGGGAGTCAAACAGAGGGCATGCTTTTAGTTTTTCCACTAATTCCATGGAACATCAGTTTTACAGACACACATTATTTTGATGGAAGAAATGTTTATCGGGGTTCAGTTCCAAGTGTGGAGAAAGACACTGGAAGCATGGAGACTGCTTAGAAGGATGGTTTAATGGTGGACAGGACCACATGGTTTTGAGGTCCTGGGCAAAAAAACAGCATTTATACCCTCCCTTGGGCTTTGAACTTGCTTCCTGTTCCTGTGGCAAGAAATGTATCCTGATTGGTTGTCAGACTCCCATGGGGCCATGCAGGGGTAACTTTGTAGGTTGTCTTGAGTCCCAGCTTGGTTGAATCTTACTGAGTGATGTAATGAAGAGGCTTTGGGCAATTCCTATTATGGCTTAATGGCTTTGTCCTGATTTGGATCTGAGTGTGGGCTAACCCTATCCCCCTGGAGCGAAACATCTTTTGTCTTGTAGATAGGATGGCTCAGTCTTTCTGGGGCTATTAACAAAAGTAGGGGCTGCTTTCCAAGAACATGTTTCTCATTTTCTCATCCAGGGAGGTATAATATTCTGCCTTTTTAATATTTCCTAGAATATTTCATTCTTCTAGGAGAGGGGTGTGTGCTAACTTTCTACAATTTATACAGTGATTTTGTTTCTGTCCTCTCCTATACTGACCGCACCATCTTTCTCTCCCGGGTTGCAGATGGCGTTTAGCACAATCACTAAGCTCTGGCAACATTTTGCCATGATGAAAAGCTGGAAATTTTTCTTCAGAATTTTAGTGTGGGGAAAGTTACCAGCTACTCTGAGATTACCATTGCAACCTACCTTTCTGTTCTCTTCTTGCATGGAAACTGCATGATCTCCCATTGTGATTTCTTCTCAAGCAAAGAGTTTTTCAAGTCCTCTAAAGTTGGTCTTAACTGCCCTGCTATCAAAGGCTAACTGTTTCCAGGATGAATTTCATCTGTTTTACAGCAGTGACCCTTACTATTTTGTGGACAGATGCCATTAACGGAAGATAGCTCTTCTGTTTTTGAATGAATTTTAGCCATAACATAATTAAACAAATTAAAATTCTTTTATATTTGTAAGATATAAATATGAAATAATTTTAATTGGTATAATTATTTGTTTATACTCACATCATCAAGATATGTCAATGTTGGGATAATTGAAAATTTAATAGTCATATTAGATAACTGATGATCCAACAATGGTCAGAGTTTTGCATTTTTTTATTTAAAGCAATGTCATGTTGTCATACTATACACAGCCTTGCTTTTTCTAACCAAATCACTTTATCTAATTCTATTGAGAATATTATTTTCATGTATAAAGTATCACTTATAAATGAAGAGTATAATAAATAAATGACACCACTATCCCCAAATAAGAGTACTATGGATCCTTGCTAGGAAAAATTGTGCAATTTCATTGCACATTCATGGCAACTTTATTACAATAGTTGTTTTTTTTAAAATCTAGTTTTACTACTTGTTCTTGTATGCGTGGTTAAAAAATGCTGGGTTCTGTATCGTTATGTGATGGGACTGAATATTTTTTGGGATCAACTACTTGGAGGGCGGAGTTTGAAGTCTCATTGATGGAGGCCATAGGTTTTGGAGGAATCTTGGGTGGGATTACATTTAGGACTTCCCCTAATGCAACAGAAGGTTTTAAGGGACTATGAGTTGAAAGGGTGAATCCTGGAGGTTCTTTGACCGAAATGTTAGATTTTGGAAGATTCTCAGACAGGAAGGTGGTATTTGGGAACTCCCTTATAGAAGCTGTAGGCTTTGAAGAACCCATGGTTGGACGCTCAGAATTAGACCACTTTTTAAATGGGAGAGTAGGTTCTTCAGGGTGCATGTCTCGGAAAGGAGTAGGCAGAATATCTACTCCTGGATGTATAGTCTTTGGCCTCTGGTCACTAGTAAAGATTTTTTCTGGGACTGGTGGTGAAGAGGTGACTTCTTCCAGGTCACAGCCTGCAATATATTTCTTCAGATCTTGTCCTTTACAGTGTATCCTCCAGGCAGCCCTATAATTAAAACTCTCTGGTCAGAATATTGTTGCCATTCAGTTGACTAGACATGTACTGTACTTGGGAAGACAAAAGTATGAATGTTGCCACATGGAAGCTTGAGCCCCCAAATAACCGCCAAATTGTACTAGTAATCAAGGCATCATGCTTCATCCCTCCATAATTCATACAATTCCTTTAACAAATCTTTCCATTCTACCATCACTGAATATGATATGCAGAAGGGGTGGACAGCTTATAGCTCGAGGGTCTCAAACAATCTCTCAATCCCCTTTTGGGGTTTTTTACAGTCCATATGGTTATGATTGCTGAAAACTGATAGCACAATATCCTATTATGAGCTGAGAAGCACCTGATAATTGCAGTGTAAGTCCTAAAATAAGCGTATCAATAGATTTTTAAAAAATAATTTTCCCCTTGAAATGCTGATGTTGGCAGCCAAAAGCTTTCTTCCTCCACTGAGAAGAGCGTGCAATTCTGGACAAAGTAATGATGTCCTCTGTTGTCCTATAGAGATTGCTTTGTTCACCACAGGAGAAAAAAATGTAATTATTTCCTGGGTTTTGCACAGGGAAATGGATACCACCAAGAAAAGGGCCTTCACACAGAGGACAGGATTTCTCTCCCTTAAGTTGTATTCACTGTTGACATTTTGCCTGCTAGGGCAGGTGAACAAATGACTCCAGTCTCAGATCCAAAAATGTTGGATGACCTCTAGAGTTCTGGGAGTTGCATCCCAAACTTTTCTGGAGAATGCCAGGCTAGAAAAACTACAATAATGTTCTAGCCAAAATCAATCTGATGGCAGTACTTTCCTTCTCCTCTGATGAGCTTTCTTGAGTGAATTTGCCCTTCTTGCTTTATTTTACTTTAGGTATAGGCAAAAGTCAAGAAGGCAACATTTAAAGGAGAAGCAAGCACAATTCCTGGCTTTAGGAGTAAGTTCTATTTTTGCTTTGCTGCCTTTTTGGGAGAATAGGAGCAATTTCAGGCTTGATACAATGGCAACCACAAATAATCACCATAAACTTTAGCCTTTTCTGGAACTATCCAGGCAACATATATACCTTTCCAATGAATAAAGATTCATGGCAGTTTTCTTCCAGAGGTACCTTACTTTCCTTCCCAGTATATGTGATTGATAACAGAGTAAATAAGAACATAACAATTCATTTACCATGCTGCAAAGCCCTTGCTTTTTTCGACAACTTTCTTGGCACATTGGATATCATCAGTAATGTTAACATCCCGTAGGGCTGAAGAAAAAAAGAATGGGAGAATTGAAGTTTACTTGAGCATAGTTTACTTGAGCATATTCGCCATGGGCAAGTAGGCGGCAATATAAATCAAATAGATAGATAGATAGATAGATAGATAGATAGATAGATAGATAGATAAAATAAATAGTTATCATTAAAGTCCAAAGAAGTACTAAGTTAAGAAAAGTAAAGCAAATTGATTCTTGAATACATTCATACTTTGGCTGTGCCAATATATAGTTAACCTAGTTGCTTAATGTAGGATGTTGCGCGACTCCACCCAGCCACTGGTTTGGCAATCCAATTTTCTAACCCATTATTTATAAACCTAGCCAATGACTTACTGAGCAAACATGGCTATAATAAACCTGGCTTAGATCAATGTATTGTGTAAACCCATCAATGTATAAACATTAATATGCAAACCCAACTCAAAGTTGGGTTACAATGTTGGACTGTGCAAAAGTATGATAATTCTCATAGTAGAGTATCCCAATGTCTCCAGATTTGCAGTGAAGTATATTCTCTTTGAAAGCCTATTCAGTCCTTGTTGACTGCTAGAGCCCCATGAAAGTCAATGAATTTGACTCTGTAAGCTTTGGATATTGTTAGTTTTGAGAGAGATAAGAAGTTAAAAACAAGAGGAGTGCTTCTGAGTGAATGTTTTGGAGGAGGCAGCCTTTGAAAAGAATACAAGAAAACTAAATAAAATACAGGAAAAGAGATGCCAATATACTCAATATTCTTATATTAATCAATGGGGCATCTTGTCTGGATTTTGTGTGGTCACTGTCAACTTTAAAGCAGTTTCAGAGGAGGAAAATTGAGGTGATCCAGGGACTAGCACAACTTCCTTATTAGAAAAGGTTGTGATATTTGGGCCTCTTTCATTTAGAAAGGAGCTGAATGAGAGAAGACATGATTGAGACTTGTAAAATTACACAAATATGAATAAAGTAGCTAAGGAGAAGTTAAAATAGGTAAGGATAAGCTAATTTTCTCTTAAAACACAAGGTCCAGATGTTGTCCTATGAAATTGAACCCTGGAAAAATCAGGACAGACAAAAGAAATATTTTTCATGTAGCATGGTAGAATTTGCCATCACAAGTTCTGGTGTTGACTTTAAGAAATAGCTGACCCTAGATGAAATGAAAGAATTTTGAGAAGGATAGTAAGCAAGGTGTCTCATCTCCTTTATTATATAAAAGGTAATTTTATAAATGATGGCATTCATTCTTTGATTTTCTGCCAAATGTTATTAGCAAAGGAAGGTCATGATTCCTTACCTTCACAACTTACGTTGCAATAGTTGCGTGCATGTGGTGTCTTGAAATCGTCACACCACCACTTAGCGCTTAGCAAGAAGATCCCATGATTGGTGGCCCTTGGTCCCACATTGAGGGCTGAGGTATCAAAGCCACTGCTGTGAAACACCAAACAAATCCCTGGAGGTGAAAGAAAGCAGGCTCAAAAAAATTGTTTGATGGTCTGAGTTATCATTTCCCATCACAGAGCTATAGCAGGCACCAGTTATGGAAGGAGAGAGCAACTTATAGCCCAAAGAATGAATGAGCTCTCTATCCTTCAGAATTCTATTGCTTTGGTTATCTACTATCAAGAGAGTTGGGCTGAATGGATCTATATAGCTGCCTTAAAGACATTTCAGAAAAAGCATTATTTCAGGATCACAGCATGTTAACAGACTGTGTTTTGAAAAGAGGCAAGCAGTATTACAAATACACCAAGGGCATTAAATATACTAACTCCTGGTGGGAATTGGGATATTTTAGAATAATTGAGGTGACTACAAGCAGAACAAAACAAAGCACACTCACATTCTGCGATGGTGGTGCCTGAAAATCCCTCCAATCCATTTTCCTTCAGAATGGCTGAAAAGCTGCATATGTCAAAGACAATAGCATTGCTCCTCGCCACTGCAACAACGAGAAAAAGAAAAACTAAGTAGGAAGTCTTCATTTCAAAACTGTAATGATGATAGGGGATACCTAACATGGTTCTTTATATACTCCAGGGAGGAGATGGAGCTGCCCAGATGCCCTATATAGTAGGATTATGTGCCTCTACCCCCAGGAAAGGACGGCTTCCCTCATTGAATGCTCAAACATCCTACACATCCTTCAAAACGATGTCATCTATTGCCTCCCTGGGTCTCTGTTCACAATGCTGACCAACCCTCTTGACTGGAAGAATTATGGAGAAGAGGGAATTGTGGCAGGTGCTGATTGTGGCATCACTCACAGTGCCACTGGGGCTTGAAAACCTGACACCTGATCAGTTATTAAAGATACAACAGACTTAAAAGTGGGTGTTCCTGCACTGCTAAAACGAATGGTGAATGCTTTGGAGTTGCTGAAGGAGTCCATATCGTAAGATGGATCCAGGGCTGCACATGGACAACTTTGTCAATTGCCCATGTGTATTACAAAAAAAAAAAAAAGGATTTTGGTAAATCCTTTAAAGCAAAACAAACAAACAAACAAACATCCTCAAACACCTGATCAGATAAAGGAGAACATTAATAGCTCAGGGTTGAAATGAGGGTTCCTTGATGCTCTCTGAGCTCACTTGTTTTGTTGCAGATGTTTCATTACCCAAACTAGGTTACCTCATCAGTGCTGGGCAATGCACTGATGATGCTACGTAGTTTGGATAATGAAAAACCTTCAAGAAAACAACCAAACTCACAGAGCACCAAGGAACCCTCATACCTGATTGGGAATGTATTTAAGATGGAAAGGGGCCTTGATAAAGACAGCAAGATGGACCCCTCATAGCATGTAGACTGAGGTTAAAAGCATGCACAGAGCACAGTGACACTACCAAATAATGCTCATATCAAACCAGCCCAAACCAACCTAAACCTCAAGTCAAATCAAACCAAACTAAACGGCTTTAATATGCTGACTGAATCTAAGAGACTGCACATAGTACAATAATAATAAATGACACATTAAAAAAAGCCAACTTTCTACCAATTAAACATGGCAATATCTTCCTTTTTGGAAGGCACTCCTTCCCCTCTTTCTTTCCTTTTCTTCTGTCTGTTCTCTTCTTCAGCTGTTGAGCCTGCTGACCAGAGCAGCATCCATGTAACACCTGAAGTGTTGTGCCACCTCAGAATCCAATATCACCTTTGACCACTGGTTTGGGGCCTGAGAAGAATTATTCTTGGTTGTATGTAAGTGGGAAGGGGTTGTAAAGAGTGATTCACTTTTGTGGCAGCTCATTTTCCATTGACACCAACGTTTAGGTTCTGCTTTGGGATGTGTGACTATTCAGCTTTAAATTTAAAGAATGACCTCTTTGTAGCTTCTATTGTCATATGTATGTTTAAAAAAGCACTCATTAAGGGGCAGATTTCAATAAAATATGATGACAGGGCATGGTTTTCTATGATAAGATATTCTGCAGCTTTTTTTAAATGGTTGATTTATTTATTTTATCAATTTCAATAATGATCTGAAGAAGAACAATGCCATGGACATAAACCCAAGAAGTCAGAATTGTACTCACCAAATTTCTCCAACTGCCTACAATTTTTCATCAGAATAGCTGATGTAGAGATTACTTTATTCAGGCTTCTAAAACTGTTTTATTTGCTGTTGCTTGGTATTGTAAATAATATAATCATGCTGAATACCTTTACAAATGTTGCTCCTTGATTTTCACAAAGTCAATGGAATTTTTTATTTCACCCAAGTTATACGGCAGTCCCAAGACAAATAGTAAAAAAAAAAAATGGAAATGACTGAATGGCTGAAAAAGCAAACCAAGTAATATTTATATGGTAAGGTTATTCAACAGAATTTTATGTAATTTATTAGGGCCAGAACTGCCCGGATGTTTTTAATATAGTGGGCAAGGCAGCCATTGGCTGCTTGAAGGAACATAAAATGATAAACTGGAGAATTATCAACAAGACCGAAGAGAATATTGAAACATTCAAGTGTAAATATATATTGTGGAAAAATGCAAATGGAGTGGGTGGTCCTTTGAAGATGGCACGCTAAGTGACAGGACAATTTTTCTCTCCTGCTAACAAAATTTGAACGGGAGCTACTAGGAATGACCCAAGGCAACCTTCAGAGAACTATGAACTTACCTAAGAAGAGAAAACTATTATTTTTTAAATATATTTATGTTGGTGTTTAAAAGGGAGAGAAATTATGTTTATGTTTTTTTTCTTTTTATGCCACATTTATTTTCTTTCCTTGTTTTGTTTAGTTTTGCTTCATTTTGTATTTTTTTCTCTTTTTTGCCATTTGTATTTTAATGTTTTGATTTAAAAAAATAAAAACATATTGGAAAAAAAATACAATCTGAGCAAAGAGGAAGCATGCATTGGGAGAAGCTGACAAAAGAATCACCACATCTATTGATGGCATTGCTAAGAAATAGAAAGGAGGACCGGTCATAACATGTAACTTGCAGGCATTTGAGATCTGGTTCTTGGGTTTTGAGTATTACAGGAACTATTTGAGGGTTAAAAGGTAGAAACCCAGAAGAGGGCCATCACTTGCAGGCATTAAACTTTGTATTCCAGCCAACTCTGCTGGGAAGAGAACCAATTCAAAGACACAAACAATAGCTCCGGGGGCCCATTTTCCTGCCTTTCCTAAGAACAACAAACAGTGCAGGGCTGGGCTGGGAAATATGCATTTGCAGATATGGAGTGCCTTCCTTCCTGGCAACCTGGACTAAATTGTCTTCTGTTGCTAAAGAAACAAATCCTGAGCTGGCGGGGGGGGAACGGGGACTTTACATCTTGATTTCTCAGCCAACTAGCCCCTGAACACATTCATTGAAAGTCTTCCACACTGTGGAAGGTTTGGACTACACGATAGTTCTGTTTTTCCTTTAGTTTTTCCACCTTCTTGTTAGACTACAGTCTGTTAGATTCAGTCTGTGCTAAACCATAATGCATTTGTTTGTTTTTGTCAGGCCTTTTTGTGATTGATGGGGTGTGACTTAGGATATGTGCATCTGGTCAATATTAAATCATGCTTAAGTAAACCGTAGCCTGTACAATGGGTGAACTCAGCCTGATTTTATTTTTGTTGCCTTATTGTTTGCTTCCAGCAGCTATTCTGATTTCCAGTAATCATACTGCCTTGTTTATATTTTTTCATCATCTAGTAACCCTCCCTATTCCCTTTCTTGATTCCTTTCCCCACCAATTCAGCCTTTTTCCATCTGTTTTTCTTGAATTTTCTTTAGGTTCCTGTAACTTCCTTTCAGCAATCCAACATCGGACTTCTTTGCTCCTTATCTACTGAGAAATAAAGGAATCCCCTTCTGCAATTTATTCTCATCATCTTGCAGCACAGATTCTTGGAATCAATGTGATATTGTAATCCTAGCTCAGCAAATGCAGCTTCCTTTAGAATGTAAGGTCTGGCATGCAGCAAGTTAAAAATTACAGACCTATATCCCTATTAAACTTAGACTATAATTTTTTTGTTTCAATTTTGACAGAAAGACTAAAACGATATTTAAATAATTTTATCCATATTGATCAAAATGGATTCCTGCCAAAGAGACAAATCAAAGACAATGTGACAATTATTTTGGATACTCTGGAATACTATGAGGCACATCTTGAAAAGCAAATGGCCTTGATGTTTTTAGATGCACAAAAAGCCTTTGATAATGTGAGTTGGTGATTCATCTTATTTCAATTGACACAAATGGGCTTTGGTAAAAAATTTATTCAAGCCATTGAAATAATATATCATGAACAAACTGCAAAGGTTATGGTAGATGGAGAACTAACAGAATCTATAGATATAAGAAAAGGGACAAGGCAAAGCTGTCCACTGTCACCCCTGCTGTTTGTGTTAATAATGGAAGTGTTGAATAGAAATATTAAAGAAGACAAAGAAATGAAAGGAATGAAAATCAAAAAGGAAGAGTATAAATTGCAAGGTTTCACAGATGACCTGGTATTCATATTAGAAGACCCATTGGAAACAGCACCTAAACTAATAGAAAAAATAGAAGAATATGGAGAAGTAGCAGGTTTGAAAATAAATAAAGATAAAACAAAGATATTAACAAAGAATATATTAGCAAGATGAAAGAAAGAGTTGGAAGAAGTTTTAGAAATACAGGTCACAAACAAGGTTAAGTAGATATATATTACACCAAGATGTAGCACACTGAAAGAGGATAATTATCTTAAACTCAAACAGCAGATTGCAACAGACTTGACAAAATGGGGAAATTTACAATTATCATTGAATGGGAGAATATCTACAATTAAGATGAATGTATTGCCTAGAATTTTATATCTATTCCAGACAATCCCAATCCAACTAGGGAAAGAGTTTTTTGAAGACCTAAATAAAATTGTGTTGAAATATATCTGGCAGGGCAAAAAAGCAAGAATAAAACACCATATTGTTACAAGATGCAAGAACAAGAGGAGGGTTTGCCTTGCCCAATTGGGAGTTGTATTACCAGGCGACAAATCTGATGTGAGTAAAGGAATGGATAACATTAAGGAACAGTAGACTATTGACCTTAGAAGGGCATGACTTACTGCTGGGATGGCATGCTTTCCTCTGGTATAAGGGAACTAAAACACAGGGGTATTTTAGAAGACATTACATTTGAGAGGCATTGTTTTTGAATTGGGAGAAGATAAAAAGACAATACTATTTAAAAATTCCATTATGGATATCTATCATTGAAGCTTTTTCTTATCCAATAAAATATAAAAAGGAACAAACAGATATGGTGAGATATTGAATGAAAAGGGTGAACTTAAATCTATGCAAGCGTTCGAAGAACAAGGTGTAAAAATGAATTGGTTTGCTTATTTGCAAATACAATCTAGGTTTGACAAAAATGTAAAAACAGAAGGTATTTATGATAAGTTGACTGACTTAGATAAAATCTTGATGGATACTGATGAAAAGGTAATTGTGATGACCCGTAGTCTCTCAAAATAACCCCAAACCCAAAGCATACATTAAAGTCCGGTAAGGCCTTCAACTTAACTTCACTGTTTTATTAGGCACAGTTTAAAGTCACAAAAGTAAATAATGAGGCAAAAAGAAAACCAAAACAAACCGCATTGACGAGAGTTCCGAAGCAAGCCAAGATAATTAATCATACATTCCAGGAAGATAACTGAGGAGAGTCCATGGGAAGAACGCCAGCAAAGATAAACCTCTTTCAAACAAAACACTAAACTTTGACTCCAGCAATTCTGATTACGCAGTTACAAACTTATATACATAGCTCCCAGCTGCAAGCCATGAGGAGAATCATGGTAATCTCCTCCTGAGTAGACCTCACTTTTCCCTGATCCTCTCCTCTCTGCTGCCTTAGGATGGATAGGGGATGGGCCTGGATCCTCTTCTGATTGCTCAGCCAGCCTCTGCCCTTCCCCAGCCTCCTCCACCACCTCTGGAGCCACATTCCCACTCCCTGTTGGCTGTTCCTCCTCTTCCTCAGAGTCAGTCTCCACCAGGAGTATGACAGTAATTAAAAAACTTTATGGACTTTTATTAGAATTTAAATTGGAGGAGGAACAAGTTAAAGAAACAATGATTGCTTGGGGGAAAAATTTTGGATATGGGATTGATTTAGAAAAATGGCAAAAATTGTGGTCTCAAAATTATAAAATGACAATGTTAACTCCGTATAAAGAAAATTTGTATAAGATGTTTTACAGGTGGCATCTACCCCCAATGAGACTTGCGAGAATGTTTAAGAATAAATTGGATAAATGTTGGAGATGTCATCAGATACCTGGTTCATATTACCATATGTGGTAGACATTCTTGGACGCAAAAAAAATTGGACTAAAATCCACACACGGTTGAAAAAAATGATAAAACAACATATAGACTTTAAACCAGAGATCTTTTTATTGGGAATTATACCAGAAATATATAACAAAGAATTGAAGTATTTGATTGTAAATGTTTTAACGGCAGCTAGGATTGTATTTGCTAGGAATTGGAAAAACGATAAAATACCTATGCAGGAGGACATTATTAAGAAAATTATGGACTGTGTTGAAATGAGTAAATTGACATTTGAAATTAGAGAACAAGAAGATAAACAATTTTATATGATATGGGATTTGTTTTGTCAATGGTTGGATAAAAAGACATGGTAATGTAATAGACTAGATAATTCTGTGATAGAAATTTAATAGACTGATATAAAACATAATATTGACATATATAACCATTGGTTGAAAGTATAACATAAATTTTAAGATAAAATTTGGAATATCTCATATAAAATAATGGAATAAATAGTTTAGTCATGGATGGTTAATAACCGATAAATATATATGCATATGTTAGTTTGACAATGTGAAAATTGATATAAACTATGAGTAATGACTACAAAAGGATAGCACAAAAGATTCGTAACCAACTGACACACTGTATGTATATAAAATGGAAGATGGTTTTATGTTTTTATGTTTTGTATGTGCATGTTTGTTTTAAAAAAATAAAAACTCTTTAAGAAAAAAAGAATGTAAGGTAAAAATGAACCAAAACAAAGACTTAAATGGAGGTTTGTAAATTAAAGAAAGCAAACTTTTATTCTTTGATCAAAGTTAAAGATCTGGGAAGAAGTTCCTAGCACATCACAAGAGACATGGGAGGAAAATCCTACAAAATACAGAAAGATGCCCTGTCCTTGTTCTTAGTTCTCTAATTACCTTGTAAATCTCTAGTCATGTAATCTAACTAAGATTTACATCTTCCTGCAACAGATAGATTTCACTCTGGCAGTGTTTATCTTTATATTCCCAGAGAGGTACGTTACCTTCCCATGGGGGTGAAATGTATCAGATGGATTCAGATTGATTTAGATGGGAGAATCATGTGTCTTAATAGAAGAGTAACTGCCTGTAACTGATTGCAGGCATGTGTTTATAATTGCTCTACAACAAGTGAAAGGTTAAGGAAATATTTTTTACAACAGCAAAATAAGAAATGCCTATAGAGTGATAAATAACAGAAATACTTCTACATATACAAGAAAACAAATGCCTAACAGCAAGATAACAAATGCCTATAGAGTAACTCTCTACTTAATGCTATAATATATTTTACTACATTTCTTTATTTATTATTACTATTCCCTTCAAGAACACCACAAACATTCAATAGATTCCACTTTTATCCTCATGAAGATAGAAGAGTCTTGTGAGGTTTAGGCATTAGTCAGAATTCTCCACCTTTCTTCTGATGGTCTTGAAGGACCTTTAGCTATCTGATCTGATCAGTAGAGGGAATCATATTGTATGAGTCTGGGGGCAAGACACCAATGCAAAACGAGTCTATTACCTAGACCTGGGGTGTCAAACTGGTGGCCTGCAGGCCAAATGTGTCATGCACAGGCCACATCCTCCCCAGCTTCACGAATGGGAAAAAACACCATGAAATGTCACGTGATGGCAACATGATGCAGCAAGTTTGACACCCGTGACCTAGATTGTAAGTCTGGGTATAGGGAAAGTTGTGAAGAGAATACAAATCTAGCCTTGTCCCTCAGGTTTTTCACAATTGCCCCAAATGAATTATTGTAGGCCATTGTTTGCTATGATTGGCAGTGCAGATGAGGCATAGATGTGCTTTCTATAGTGAATGGAGCACCAACAGGTAAAATGTTATCTTTGGGATCTTTCTCACAGCTAAGTCACAGGATAGTCTTGAGCCAACAGAAGAGAAAAATCTCCCTTTACAAAAACATGATTTAACTTGCAGTTGTGAACAAAGTAATGTAATCAGCTTATGGAGAAGGCCAAACTCAATGGGCAAAATGTGATTGAGAGCACTGAGAGCAAGCAGGTATCTAGGTGTTTTGGGGAACACCCAGGGGTGGGCTGCTACCAGTTCTCCCTGAAGAAGAGGCTCAGGCGAACCTGTAGGTAATTTTATGGCCGGTTTGGTGAACTGGCAAATCCCACACCTGGCTTGCACGGCCCACCCCACCCGACCCTGCCCCTTCTAGGAGTCCCCATGTGGCCTGCTTTGGATGCCAGGCAAGTGCAGGGCCTGTTCAGAGGCTTGGGGAAGGTGAAAAACTGGCCTCCAGAGCCTGTGGGAGGCTGTTTTCGACCTCCCAGAAGCTTGAGGAAAACCTCTGGAGCCTGGGGAGGGTGAAAAATGCCCCCCCCGAAGTTCCAGAAGGCCAGAAATGGGCTGTTTCCAGCCTTGGGAAGGCCTCTGGATCCAGGGGCGGGGGGCATTTTCACCCTCCTGGAGGCTTGAGAAAAGCCTCCAGAGCCCGGAGAGGGCAACCACCCCCATGTGGTGCAGGATGTCGTATTTTGTAATAATACTCCTAACACATGAGTTCTCTGCACACAAACTGCTTTATTTTTCTTAACTCCTCCCTTCTGGTTCCTTCATACTGTGTCATCTCAAAATATGTCCCTCACTACTCTCTGTCTAACATCGATTCCTCTTCACAGCTAAACATCAACAGGTTCCATTTACCCTACACCACACCTCCCTTTTCTAGACAACAAAGGGTATACTACCTTTGTCTCACCAGACCTTAGAGGATTATTCTGCCTCTTTTGTTGAAGGTCTGTTCCTATCTAAATCCTGTAGGGAAGAAAATGTTATCATATAACTATTTACTAATCCAATACACCTAACTGTGTTTAAACTATTCTGCATCTCAGATTTCTTACTGAACTACACATCAACATTAACTCTTTTTCACTTTCTCAGTTCACAGATTCAGTCTCTCTGGTTTAACTATAGCTCTCCCAGACCTTGTCCTTGGGGTAGCTGTCACACTAGGAAAGTTTTTAAGTATTTTCCCAGGTGATGTAGAAACTTGTTCATTGTTTGTCTCTGGCAACTCCTGCTGCTCCACCACTCCTCCTTCATTTACATGTGTGTGTAAGGGTATCAAGTGCTGACTATTGCGTCTCACCACACCTTTAGGTACATCCACCAGATAAGACCTTGGACTCGTGTGATTCTGCAGCACAGTCCCAGATTCTTTTGTATCAGTGACCCATACATGCTCTCCTGGTACCAAATCACTAAGAGGTTTTGCACGATGTCTCCTGTTGTAGTATTCAGTATTCATTTTCCTCTTTTCTCTCTCTTTATGAGCAAAATGGTCAACATCTGGCAATGCTGGGTCTAGCTGAGAGGGAAGAGTCGGCACAGTGGTACGAAGACGTCGCCCCATAAGCAGCTGAGCCGGACTGAACCCACTCTGGAGAGGGGTAGCTCTGTAGGCAAGTAGGGCCAGATAAGGGTCACTAGCCTTTTTCAAGAGACTTTTCACTGTCTGAACTGCACATTCAGTTTATCTGTTACTTTGTAGAAACTTTGGACTGCTGGTAATGTGTTTGAACCCATATGTGGATGCAAAATGAGAGAAATCTTGGCCAGAAAACTGTGGTCCATTGTCTGACACCAACTCCTCTGGAATCCCATGCCGGGCAAAGATTGACTTCAGATGGACAATGACATCAGTTGACTTAGTGTTCGATAGCAGTGCAATCTCGACATATCTGGAGAAATAGTCTATCACAACTAAGTATGTTTTCCTTCCAATTACAAACATGTCAGTCCCTAACTTTTGCCATGGTCTTTCCAGGCACTCAGATGTCATGAGTGGCTCTTTAGGATTCTGACACTCTTGAATACATGTCCTGCATTTGAGCACCATTTCATTGACCTGCTGACTGAGTCCTGGCCACCACACAGACTGACAAGCACATTCTTTGCATTTCACCACCCCTTGGTGTTCTTCATGTAGCCTCTCCAACATCTCATTCCTCAGAGTGGATGGGATCACAAGCCTAGTGTCTTTCAGTAGTAATTCATCTTGTACAGTGAGTGTAGCTTGTTCTGGCCAGTATCCTCTCGGTGCAGGTTCCTGTTTTGCATGCACCGGCCATCCATCTGCACACAATTTCATGACTCGAGAGCAAATACTATCAGCTTGCAACTGCTCTTTTATGATTTCCATATGTGTGTGGCTACTGGTAGGAAAGGTGTCTACTGCACAGTCCACATATATGTTAATGCTTTCCATCAGCTCCAGTTCTGCTTTGGACATGTGAGAGTCCATAGGCGAATGTGACAATGTGTCTGCTGTCCAAAGTGACTTTCCAGGCACATGCACAATGTAGTAAGAGTAACACATGAGCTTCAACCTGAATCGCTGAATTCTCAATCTAGTGTTTGGTCTCCAAACAAACTGACAAATGGTTTGTAGTCAGTCTCCAGGCAGAAATGCTTTCCTAGGAGGAAATCCCGAAATCTTTCACATGCCCAGGTTAGAACCAGGCCTTCTTTTTCCACCTGTGCATAGCATTGTTCAGTTGGAGTGAGTGAATGCGACGCGTAAGCCACAGGCTTCCATTTATCTCCCCACTCTTGAAGAAGAATGGCGCCCAAGCCATATGATGATGCATCCGCTGACCCTTTCATCACTTTGTTCGGATCATACATGGCCAGCACCAGAGGGGAAGACAAAGCATCTTTCAATGTCTTAAATGCCCTGACCTGTTCCACATCCCAAACCCAACCGTTTTTCTTAGAAAGGAGATCACGAAGTGGCTTGTATTATTCTGCCAACTGAGGGATGAACTTCCCCAGCTGGTTTACCATGCCAAGAAAACTCCTCAGTTCGTTCAAACTAGAGGGCTCCTTAATACCTCTGATAGCCTCTGTTTTCCTTGGGTCAGGTCGTATCCCTGCATCAGAGATGATGTGACCCCAAAAGACCACCTCACTCCTGGAGAGTTCACACTTATCCACATTCAGAGTGATTCCCGCCTTTTCCAGTTTTTTTAGCACTGCATGGAGTTGATTGTCATGTTCTTCTTGGTCCCGTCCCCACACTAGTAGATCATCAATGTGGCAAACTATATCTTCCAGCCCCTGTGTAACTTCCGCCATCATACATTGGAAATGTTCGGGTGCTGAGGCAATGCCAAATGGAAGATGGTTAAAGTGGAACCGCCCGAAGGGTGTAATGAATGTGGTATACTTTGCTGAATCCTTGGTGAGGGGTATCTGCCAAAACCCCATGTTGGTGTCTAATTTACTGAACATTTTAGCACCAGCTAGTGTTCCAAGACTCTGTTCTACTGATGGTAAAATGAATTTTTCACGACACACATACTTGTTCAAGCCAGTCAGGTCCACACACAAATGCACCTTTTTGCTGTCCTTCTTGGGCACCACTACCATGCCTGTGCACCAGTCATGCCTGCTCTTCCACACGAGTGATTACTCCCAAGTTTTCCATGCATGGAAGCTCATCTTTGACTTTCCCCATCAATGGTAGGGGAGTCCTCCTTGGGGTTTTCAAAGAGAAAGGCACAGCATCGGGTTTGAGCTTAATACAATAAGGTTGTCGAACCTCCCCTAGGCCGCTGCATAACTTAGGGTAGCTTGATTTCAGGTTTTCCATGTCAATAGTGTCCACACTAACCAACAGACCAAGAGCTACAATAGCTGGCAGTCCCAGCAAAGGCATACTCAGGTTTTTATGGCATTTAGCTTCCTTAGCAGGACATTCCTCTCTAGGATGAAGCATGCCACCGCATTTATGACACTGGGGGTCTTTAGTGTTTTTGTTCTGCCTGCTTTGAAGCTTTGCTCCATCATTCTTTGATCTGCTGAATTTTTGCTTTTCTTTCTGATGCCTGCCTTTAAACAGTCTGTCCAAAGAGATCACATCCTTTATGTTTACAGCACTAGCATCACTTCTCAATGTTGTTTGCTGTTTTTTAATCTCCTCTGATTGTCTTGCCATATTAATAGCTTTATCCAGGTCTAGGTCTTTTTCCATCTGCATACGTTCTGATAGCCATGTATCGACCAAAGCCTACTACAATCCTGTCTCTGATGAGCTTGTCATGTAGTGCTCCATAGTTACAGTGTTCTGCTAATGCATACAGCGCTGTGACAAATGCATCAACTGTCTCATTTGCTTCTTGTTTGCGCATATTAAATCTTGCACGCTCATACACAATGTTCTTTTTTACTACAAAGAATGACTGAAAGCCGTCTCTTACTTTAGTATACTGATGCTGATCAGCTTCACTGAGTTTCAGGCCACGCAGAACATCATCTGCTTTGTCTCCCATACAGTAAATCAGTGTTCACCTGATTTTCTTCAGAGCTTATTGCGAGATTGCTTGCTTGCCTAAATCTCTCGAATCGCCGTATCCATTTTGTCCACTCATTTGGTTTGGAAAAATCAAAGAGCTCCGGTGGTTGGATGTTAAAAGTAGTGCTGGGTGTGCTAGCCATTCTGCTAACTCCTTCCTCATTCTGCTCATCCCCACTGCTGCTCATTTTCCTCTTTTCGGTAGACCTCGTTGTTCAGTTACCGTGTTACAGAACTTTTGGCACCATGTCGTATTTTGTAATAATACTCCTAACACGTGAGTTCTCTGAACACAAACTTGTTGTGGCTCGGCGGTTTGAGCCTGCTTTGTTAGAGGACGAAGACTTGGACAATGAGGAAGAGGAGGATTTGGCTCTGAGGTTTGAGCCTGCTTTGTTAGAGGATTTGGAGTTGCCTTCCTCCCCAGGACTTTCCTCTTCGGCCAGACCTTCCTCCCTGATTGTGCCTCAGGTGTCGACAGATAACCAGAAGGGCGTATCAGAGTCTCTGACTGAGGAATGCTGGCTTGATGCGAGGCAATGGCGCAGGCAAAAGTGCGAGTTGCAACGCAGAAAGAAAGGATGAATCAGAGATTGAGATGAGGGACTGACACGCCCCACAGGGATTAAAAGTGGGTATGTTCGCTCTGGGAACTTGTTCGGGATGTGTTACTTAGTGAGAGAAGCTTCAGAATATCCTGTGTGCGGCGATAGCTTGTGATTTGTATTCCTGCTTTATTGTCGGACTTGGCAGACAGCTTGTGTGAGACTGCCAAGAACTTTATCAGCTCAAGGAATTTAACCCTGTAATTGCTGGACTTGTTTGCTTGTTTATATTCATTTGGAAATTTGGACTTCTCACCTCGTTGGTACAGGTGAGACATAACACAAACTGCTTTATTTTTCTTAACTCCTCCCTTCCAGTTCCTTCATACTGTGTCATCTCAAAATATGTCCCTCACTACTCTCTGTCTAACATTGGTTCCTCTTCACAGTTAAACATCAACAAGTTCCATTTACCCTACACCACACAGGAGGCCGACTAGGCCATGCTCACCAAGGTCACGCCCACCCAGCAACCAGGCAGAGAACTGGTTGCTTGAAGTCCATCCCTGGAAACTCCTTAAGCTAAATATGACTTTTTCTAGAATGGCCCATATGGGTGCCCAAAAAAGATGTTGCTGCTTTAAAGTATTTTTGATGGATTCTGTGTCTGTGTGAATCATATTTTGACCTTTAAATCTGGGTCTCTGCAGAACAGGGGAATATTTGCTAGTAGGGATACTCCATTCATAGTGTTACACTATGATTTTAGGCAAGATAAATAAGATGCTGAATTTTAAAATCACACACAGATTTTCTCTGAAGGTTGCAAATAAACATGTATATGTAAGAATCAATGTTGTTGGAAAGATGAACTTCTTTTTTCAGCAAAACTGTTGGAAGGAAAATCCATCTGGTTCAGTTCCAAGCTGGTAGAAAGATGCTGGAAACAACATGGAGGCCGATTGGAAAGGAAGTTTAATGATGAACAGAACCAACAGCAGTTCTGAGTCAATTGAACAAGTGGTTGTGTCAAGCCTGGTATGGACATATGCATAGCCATTTTAGTTAGGCTTAATATATATTCTTTTTCTTATTTTCTCTCTGGCAGACATGGGGGAAGGGCCACATTCCTAAGTGGGGAGGAATGGAGATAGAGAGTTGTTTTGGCTAGGTGATCATTCTTCCCTTGGGAACCTGAGCTGTCCGTGCCTAGACACTGGAGTTGGAGATTTATGACATCAAGCAACATTGAATTACTTCTATTGGAGAATGTGGCTTTTGGGGAGTTGTTTCTAACTTCTAATATGTGGGGTAATTCCAGGTTGTGTCAGATCTAGATCTAGAATCAAATCCCACTTTGCCAATTTGATGTTTTCCTAAATAAAAGAAATTGGCTTGGAAGATGGACTTTGTGTTTTTCTTTTTAAAATGGATTTCATCACTTGGAATCCTGACAGGTTGAATGAGTAGATGGATCTTTACAGGTTTCTGTGACTTTGAAGTTTGAACTATTCTGGGGTTGTGCAATGAAGGGCTTGTATTCTGAAAGGGTATTGGGCAATTCCTATTGTGGCTAATGGCTTTCATCCTGTGTTGGATCTTGGGTAAGGGGCTGCTTCTAATACTATCACTCTGCTTTTGTTAACTGTCAAACTTTGCTGCAAGAAGTTTTGAAATATCCTGTCTTGGATGGATTTCTGCCTGTAGTATTTGCTTTTCTTATGTATAGAGCCATTTAAATAGTTGACTTATTCTTTCAGAAAGCTCTTTATCTCCTTAAGTGCTGGGGACTACTTTCTGCCTCTAAAAACATGTTTCTCTATTTCTCTATGTTTCTCCAAGGCAGGGGTGGGCAAACTTTTTGGCTCAGGGGCCTCATTGACTTTTAAAATTTGACAGATGGGCCGCCACCCCGTGTCAAAATGCCTGTCATTACAAGTCAAAATCAAATGAATGCAATCATTCAATCATTCACATCAAACCTTAATTCTGTACCAATCTTCGGCGGGCCGGATATGGCCCCCGGGGCATAGTTTGCCCACCCCTGCTCTAAGGCAATCATAGGAAAATGGGAAGTGAGCAAATCAAACATATTTAACTTTGTTACAATCCAAACAGCTTGAACACAGACCGACATTTTCAGAAAAATGCCCTGAGATGCGATACTGTTTCTCAACCTTGACAACTTTAAGATAAAATGGACTTCAACTCCCAGAATTCAACTCCCATCTAATCATAGTTCTGTGAGGGATTAGTCAATAATGTAATGAAATACATTATTGGCATTCCCTCCTTATATAAATAGCATTCATTGTTTCATAGGAAAATGGTTGGGGATAAAAGGGAAACTGAAACTGAAGGAAAATAGGGCTAGGCTTAATGAGTCATACATTCCTACATTAGAAAAAGCACATTATCACAAAACTGATAGTTACATGAAAACACCCTTTCTTTGCTTTGCTGTTGTTTCCGGTGCCTTTTTGTTTCTTGATGAAATCCTGTGGGGTTTTTTGTGTGTGTGTGTGGTTTGCAAGCCTGAGGTTTTTTTTCCACCTCTTGAGGTATAAGAGTGAGTCCCAGATTAGGAAGATTCCTTGGCAATTTTCAGACTTAAAGGTGAGGTTTGTTTATTTATTTTTAATCAAAATGCTGAGTTTTCAAGGAGGAAAAAGGAGGAGCCATTGGAAGACCCTGTACCCTGATTTTTGGAACATACTGATAGTGCGAAGAGGGATAATGCTACCCAGGAACTGATACAAAGCTTATTTTTCCTTCACTTATATACCAGTTAGGTTTTCAATTTCTCCAGTGTCAGGACATGACTGTTATTGGAAGGAAAAATTACATCTGATTTGCAAGATGTGTAATTCAAATTTAGATACTTTTTTTTGTCAGAAGAACATGAAGAGGCCTTTAAAGCAAGTCAGGCTTTTTAAAAACTGTGCTTATGATAGAAATATTTACCTTCTTTCCCTCCTTTTTCATCCTTTAATTTTCATATTACAAAGCATAAAATTGTTTAATAACCAACCATATAAAAGTAGTGGCTATCACACATTTTAACACATTTCTAGCACACATTCACAGCTACAACATCAAAACCATAGGGTTCAAAGTACCCTAGTTTTCCTACATTAAGTTTATTAAAAGCAGCTTAGAATCATGCATGAAGGTTCAGAAATCCCCGTACCAACAGGGTACCTGAGATATGGCCAGGGAATGTAAAAATATCTTTTGGCTTCATTTCTATCATTGCTCAATTAATCTCTCTCTTTTCCTTGTCTTTTCCTTTCCTCAGATAACTTGGAGAAATGCAGTTCAGTTGTGAATATCCATAAGGAAGTACAAATAGTCAAGATGGCAGCTATGGCTGCATGATTGAAGCCACCATATTGATGTTTTTGGTGCTCCTACTTATAATTGAAACCCTGGACCACGGGATTGGCTGTCAGAGACTGCCCTTCTCTCCCTACAGAATCAATGGCCTGTCTGTACCATTGGCTGTGGATAACTATAGACCTGTGCCACACAACATACTCAGTTCAATGGACAAATTTTGCAGCAAAGTTAAACTGTATTTTCCCCAAGCTACCTTGTCATGTCTCTGAAAGGCATTTAGCACCCATCTGCAGGCTATTCACTCCACACATTGAAGCATTCAGCTTGAAGAGAAAGCCCAGTCTGGCAATTGCTGCTCACCATGAGCCGCCATTTGCTGAGCCCAGAGAAGCAAGAGACTCAATGGCTGCTCTCTCTGCAGCAGCTTGCCTAACTCACTGCTTGCTCTCTTCCTGCCACCAGAGGCTATTTTCCTCACAAGTTTACTTATTATGCTCCATGGATCAAAAGCAAAAAAGGGTTCAGTAGTGGTATGTTACCAGTTCAGACCGGTTTAGCCGAACCAGTAGTAAAAAAAGCTGACAATCAGCTGAGAGGAGGAAAGAAAATCCTCCCTGTGCTTTTCTCTTCTTTATCCGCTCAGCTGATTGGCGCTGCAGGTCTCAGCTGGTATGGGGAAAGCTGCACGCCAGCATTAGGCAAAGCATGCCCAACAAGCCACACTCATCAAACTGGTGGTAAAACAATTTGAATCCCACCACTGGTTAAGATGTTTGTCACTCAGCTCACCACCACTTTATAAAACTGTTTACTTAATAGTTATTTGTACTAGGCCCTCACATTAAATAGAAGGCACTGATTAGCTCCAAGCTAATACAGTAAAAAATTTGTCATCTAACTGTCTGTGTTGTATATAGACATTTGCATACTCGTATTACTACATTCTGATTGGACGGCTATTGCCGCCTATAGATTGGTTACTAAACTACCGTTGCGACAGGTCCACCTGACGGTGGGAAGTTTAAGAAGTTGAAGTTACTGGGGGCTAATAAAGAGCTGAATTCAACCCTGGTCTCGAGTCTGATCTTTTCCCGTGACAGAACAGTCTGCACATTCCCCTGCCTCCTTGATTGATTCATTTAAGATCCAAAACATGGGGAATATTCCCATTACGGTGATTATTCTGTCCTGTGAAACAGACATCTGATTCATGTCAGTTAATCTAAAATGATGCAATGTGGTATGTGTACATGTGGGTCAGTGGTGGGATTCAATTTTTTTTTACTATTGGTTCTGTGGACGTGGCTTGGTGACCATGGTGTGGCTAGGTGGGCATGGCTTGGTGGCCGTGGCAGGGGAAAGTTACTGCAAAATCCCCATTCCCTCCCCACCCCACTAACCTGCTTTTCAGCTCCCTTTTCCTGTGCAGGGCAACAAAAGAAGACCCAGCCGATCAGCTGGGACTCAGGAGGCAAAGAATAGATGGTGGTGGGGCCAGTCAGAAGTGGTATTTGCCTGTTTTCCAAACTAGTCAAAATTTCTGCTATTCTGTCGAATACTGCCTCTGATGTAGGTATTTCTAAATATTTCTATGTTTGCAGGACATCCATACAGGGAATGTCTATGGTTTGAGAAAAAAACTGCATTGATAAAGGGCATATTCTACAACCTCTGACTCAGCATGAGGATGGCCTACTAGCAGCTTCCAAATGGCAACACCTGTACTTTGTAGTCTGCCTACAGCTTGAGGAAGTTCATGGGTGACTATCTGGAAGCATTGCTTTCCCTCTTATCCCACCAGTAGACTCTGTGTCTGAATTGTCTGCCTACCAAACTTGTGGTTCTTGATGGGTTTTGCTTTTGAAGATTCCATCTGGAACTGACTCTTCTGATCATTTCTTTCACCCCCTCAGTCATCTTTTGACTGTCAGGGACACTAGAAAAATGCTTCTTCAGCCACTTTTAAAATGGATTTTTAAGTGGATAGTTGGATGGCAAACTGGCCTAGAGAATGAGGAACCCCCTGGAATTGATTAGCCTGATTTAACATACTTAGTTAGAAGTGTAATGGAAAGGATTCCCCTGTTTTGTTTTTGTAGCCTGCCTGACAGGAAATTCCCTCCCTTTTTGTTTTCATGAAAGCATAAAATTTCATCCTAGTATCAGGCGGCAGCAGGATTTTCTGCTGGCTCTGAAATAGGAGGGGAGCCCAGAAAAGCAGCTGTGTGAGTGAGATCCAAGACTAGCCACACACATTATGCATGAATTGTATTTTCCTTACCATGCAGGACTAATTATTCTCACCAGAGCCCTGCACAAACCTTCTTCTCCATGCTGCAGTTAAAATTTCAATAGCTTAACTTGCTCACCAGTCTGAGGCCTTCGTTAAAGCATTACAGGCTTTTCCCCACAGACATTTAGAGAATTGACAGTAAGAAAGGTGTTTTAATATCTGCTTTGCCAGCCTGAATTTAGAATCAAGTCCCATAATTGCTCTACCTTTGTAATTTCCTTTACTACCTCCACACAAGTCACGTGGAAGGTTAGTTTCTGTGACCCATTGTCCCTGGTAGATAGAAGAAGTGAATTAGACTTATCTCTTTGATGAATGGATCTGAGAAACAAGCCTTGGATATTACTTTGACTTACAATCAAGCTGCTGATAAGGGATGCAGCCAATGTAACCTAGTGGTAGAAGTGTTGGTTCAGCAGTGACAACACTCAGTTTTTGGCCTCTCTTCAGGCAGGGAAGCTGCCTTGGTGACACAGGGCAACTCATGACTTTTTGATGGAGAAGGACCGCAAGAACCTCAGCATCAGAAAGTGGCTGCTGAAAGAGTGAGCACTTTATAATACTCTGTTTGAACTTCCTCTGGGAGTTCTGTAAAAGATTTCTCTCCCATGACATGATATGCGTAGCAAAGGATATGTTTTCCTTTCGTTTTCTATTGTGCTTGATATCCTTGGTAACTTGATAACTTCTCAGAAACCTTCAAGCAGACAGAGCAAATCATTCAAAATGCACTTTAATCAGTATGTTAAGAACCTTTTACAGAACAAATTAATATTGAATTTCATTGTCACAATTATCCTGGCAGTGATTGAAGAAACTACGGAACATGAATTTACCTGTGCTCCACAGCCATATAACCAGATTCATTTTGGGATATTTTTATTAGCCCCATCTGGCATTTTCTTCTTGCTGAGTTTTATTATTCAACGGTATTTTTTAAACTCATTCGATGTTAAAAAAGACAACTGGTGTTGCATGGTATGGCAGAGTTCCTTCCCCCCCTGGATGTGGTTTGTGATTGTGTTGTTGGACGGAAGGTATCTTCAGTGTGCAACGAGTACAAATCATAATGCATCAACAAAGCCAACTAATGTTGAAATGTCAGCAATATCTAAGGTAAGCTCTTGTTTCATTTTATATTTCATCTGACACTTGCCACAAAATCCTGATAAAATTCTTGTAAATTTGAAATTTGATTTGAAAATATAACATTTGTTTCGATGTTTGCTCATTAGTAAAGAAAGGCTAAGCTACATTATGGAGCTCATATTGAACTCCTAATAGATACTTGCTATTGGGAATAGAAGCTGTTTTGCGGGGTTATTTTAAATTTGAAGAGAAAGAGAGAAATTTAATCCTTTCTCTCCTAGTTGCTTTCCCGTTCTGCTGTATCTGGAAAGTGGGAAACATTAATTTATTAGTTATTCAAATGGATAAATATGGAGGTATAGAGGAGAAGCACATAACTGGGTATCCATCTTAGGTCAAGAAAGAAATTGGAAACCTATTCAACTTTTTTACTTTTGACACAACTGATAGACTGGTCTTTAGCAATAAGCTTCTTCAGATTAGTCCATGATCCATTCATCACAAAGTAGTTTGTATTCCACTGAATCTTATATTACAATTTAGTTCTTATGGAACTTCAATAATTATGATACAAGCAGATCAATTTCTGCACACCACTGTTATGTAATAGCCTGATTTTCATTAATTTCTTTGTGATGATTTGTTTTTCCTTTTGTCCTGATTTGAAAGTCTGATATGCAAAACTGCTTCCCAAATGTATATTAAAAAGCAACCTGTTGAAATAACTCCATGCATTTATTGTTCCACACATTTTTTAGGAAAACCTTAGCTTTCTTGGTGACCTCAACCCATAAATAAAATAAAAAAATTAAATTAAATTAACTATGTGAATATTTGGCATCTGGGATATCAACGACAAAATTGCTTTTGCTTTCAAATTCTGGAATATATTATCGAGTTATATTGTTAATAAAGCCTTTCTTTTTATCTCTTTCAGGTGTGTGGATTACTCTTGCTCCTAAGTATTACTATAGTAGTGTTGATAAGCTGTTGTGTCAAGAAGTCCCAGAAGTCTAATCCAGGGGTGAATGAACCTGAGAATCCAGGTAATCTTCAACATATGATCACAACTCAGCCCAACATTTCTAGGGTTAGCGTTTAAAGCAGTATTTAGCTGAGTTTTGCCCCACCTTTCGTGCCACAATTACGTGAATCCCTGCAGTTGTTTTTTTAAAAAACTATTTTTATTTTATTTTATTTAAAAAAAGTTACAATTCAAAACACCCAATAATTCAGGGGGAAAAAAGTCAGAGGAAAAACAAGAACAAGACATTGAAAAGAAAAAGGTGCATTGATTCCAGATTGTTGGAATCAATATGCTGACTTTGTAAACCACTTAGAGCAGGGGTCTGTGCTGGCTGGGGAATTCTGGGAATTGAAGTCCGCCAGGCTTAAAGTTGCCAAGGTTGGAGACCCCTGGCTTAGAGAGTCCTGTAAAGTGTAAAGCACTGTGAAGAGGTATATAAGTCTAAATGCTAATGCTATTGCTATTTAAAAAATAGACTAACACATGTATTCTGTCAAATTCTCTGCTCGAGCCATGGCATCTCAGGTTACAGCTCGTCGGTTGTTATGGCTCAGACATTGGCAAGCAGATATCAAACACAAATGGAAGCTTGCTTCATCCCCAATATTGGGAGATAATTTGTTTGTCATTGCCCTGGACCTGCTTCTGATAGAGTCAGGAAGCAAGAAAAAGATCCTCCCCTCTCTTTTCATAGATTAGAAAATAGACCCTCCCAGTCTTTTCGGAGAGGTTCCTTTCATCCCTTTTACCAGGGGCAATTCTTTCCAAAATTCCAGAGAACATCTGGATTCAAGAATAATCAACAGTCAGATAGATCCAACCTTGGAGATAGATATTGGAGTGGAGGGCAAGGTAATGAACCTTTCGTGGAGGGCAATTTTAGATTTAAAATGACTTAATCATTCCCTAGTTTATAGGAGGTTTAAAATGACTATACTGCAGCCCATCCTACTGAGCATAAGAAAGGGTGATTTTCTAATCTCCATTGATTTAACAGAGACCTATCTTCACATTTCAATTAGACCCTCACACAGCAAATTTCTTAGATTTTGTTATAATAATCAACATTTTGAGTACATTGCCCTGCCCTTTGGGCGGTCATGTGCCCCAAGGACATTTACAAAAGTTCTGGCAGCTCTAGCCGCCCATCTGTCAGACGGCAGTATCATTTGGATGATATTTTGCTGTTGTCATCTTCACATGTACAACAGAATTTGACATCATATTTGTCTGTGAAACATGGCTCAACGCATCCTTCCCTGACTTAATTACCACAGTAATTGAGTCATGTTTACCGATCAGATTGTGAAATCCATAGAGGAGGTGGTGTTGCTATCTTCTATAAAAAGTCCCTACATCTAAAAAACACCCAAATTACCCAGGAGCTTGCTCTTCCAGAGACCATCGTCTGTAAACTGTCCTTAAATATCACATTTTGATTCTTACTGTGTTACAGAGCTCCTGGTTATGACATTGAGCATGTAAACAAGTTAAATTCACTACTAACATGGGCAACCTCTTGCCCACATGCTTTGATCTTTCTTGGTGACCTCAATCTATCTTGTATTAACTGGACCCTAAACGAATGTACAACCGAATCCATACATGCAACCTTCTACAATGCTGTAACAAATCTGGGACTGGAACAACTAGTAGCCAACAACACTAAACTAAACAATTGCTTCGACCTCATCTTCTGCAACAGTTTGAATTCAATTTACAGACTACAAATTAATGAATCCTTTTCCAACAGTGACCACAGCATGACTGACTTTTGTCTCAACATTTTGTCTCAACATTATCTCACTTATGATCATATAGACAATGATCTCTCATCTCTTGATTGGCAAATTCAATTCACTGGATGCAATACTGTTGAAGACTATTACAACATATTTTTACTTGAAGTCAAAAAAAGTCATGAAACTATATGTACCAATAACAACTCCCAAAACCAGGAAAAACAAACTACCCATAACAATAAGGAAGCTCCAATCCAAAAAGAAATCCCTTTGGTGGAAAAACAAATCTGGTCACATTGCCAACTTTAAAAGCAGATACAAAAATTTATGCCACCAGATAAAGACTGAATGCACCAATTATCACATTAAACTAGAGGAAAACCTACACACCAATTCCACCCGCTCTTTCTACAATTTTGTAAAAACAAACTAAAAGACTCAAGGTCTATCCCACCCCTGAAAGGATCTAATGGTAAAGACTGCAATGATGACACCGTTAAAGCCAGCCGCTTTAACACATTCTTTGACTCAGTATTTGTAAACAGCAATAGATCATGCCCAATATTTCCTAGTCGAACCACAGACAACTACAATGATCTAATACATATTGATTTTACAGAAGACAATGTTGAAAAAGCACTACACGATCTAAAACCATCTCTATCTATTGGACCAGAGGGAATATGTGCCTACTTCTTAAAAAAGCTATCCACTGCCATAGCCGAACCTCTAAGCATAATCTTTGAAAAAATCTTTCAGGACCAGCTCCTTGCCAAACCTATGGTCACTAGCCACAGTCATCCCCATCTTCAAAAAGGGAGAGCCCAGCCTAGTTGAAAATTACAGACCAATCTCTTTATGCTGCGTCACCTGTAAAGTCATGGAATCAATTATTAACCAATCCATTATCCTCCACTTAGAGACAAACAAACTACTCTCTAACAAACAATTTGGTTTCAGAAAAAAAAACTATCCTGTAATCTGCAACTCTTATACTGCAAAAACATATGGATTACACAACATGATCAGGGCAAAACAATTGACTCAATTTACATAGACTTCTGTAAAGCCTTTGATTCAGTGGTACACAACAAATTACTCCTAAAATTAAAATCTTATGGTATTTCTGGACACCTGCATAACTAGATAGAAGCATTCCTGTCAAACAGACAACAAATGATTAAAATTGGGAGCGTCCTATCAAATTCTGTACCTGTTAACAGTGGTGTCCCCCAAGGCAGCATTCTAGGACCAACTCTCTTCATACTCTACATAAATGACCTCTGTGATCATATTAAGAGCAACTGCATTCTCTTTGCTGATGATGTAAAGCTATTCAACACCACAGACAATACTACTACCCTCCAAAAAGACCTCAACCGTGTGTCAGAATGCTCAAACAAATGGCATCTTTAAATCTCAACAAATAAATGCTCTGTCTTACATATTGGCAGAAAAAAAATCAAAAAATAAAATACAAGCTAAATAGTCAAGACCTTGCTGATGACCCAAACTTTGTCAAGGACCTTGGAGTACTCATCTCAAATGATCTAAGTGCTAGAGCCCACTGTAACTACACAGCCAAAAAGGCATTAAGAGTTGTAAACCTAATCCTGCATAACTTTTTCTCTGGTAATAACACTCTACTAACTAGAACATACAAAACATTTGCTTGACCTATACTTGAATACAGCTCATCAGTCTGGAACCTGCATTACATATCTGATATTAATTCAATTGAGAAAGTCCAGAAATATTTCACAAGAAGAGTTCTCTACTCCTCTACTCATAGCAGAATACCTTATGCTATCAGACTTGAAATTTTAGACCTAGACAACCTAGAACTACGCCACCTTCGGTTCGATTTAAAATTATATATTGCAATGTCCTACCTGTCAATGAGGACTTCAGCTTCAACCACAACAATACAAGAGCACACAATAGATAAAAACTCAAGGTAAACTGCACCAAACTTGATTGCAGGAAATACGACTTCAGCAACAGAGTGGTCAATGTCTGGAATACTCAACCTTCCCCAAACCCCCAAAACTTTAACCTTAGACTGTCTACTATTGACCTCACCCCTTTCATAAGAGGTCTTTAGAGGGCATGCATAAGCGCACCAATATGCCCACCGTCCCTGTCCTATTGTTTCTTTTTCTTATTCATATCCATTTCATGTATTCATAGCCATGTTTATACTTATACCTGTTATCTAATAATCACTTGACAAAATAAAATAAATAAAATAAAAATATATACATATTGTTGTCCCTAGTTGAATGTTGATTAATGTATTACAATATTAGTTTCCCCTTGTAAAACAGGTCTAAAGGATTTAAAATTACTAAACTACTAATTCTATTTACAAATTGTTAATCTATCATCTATATAGTACAGTATATCAATAAGAAGGAAGCTTTTTATATAATTATCAGGAACAATTGTAATAATATAAAAAGATTAGATTAAAATTCCAAAACCCTCTTTTAACAAACTGTTATTGTAAACAACTCATGGCAAATTTATCACAGCTTTATTAACTATCCCAAATCATTCCCCAAATTAACCCAATCAAATACCCACATTTGTTTCTTAATACCATCTCTTATCAATTGTTGTTTGATTGACAATAATAAATCCAACTTCCAAAGCCAATCTATCTTCCCAAAAAAGTCCAGTTGAAATTGTTCCCCAGTTAAATGTGATAAAATCATTCCCCAATCCTCTTCAACCCACTTAACAAAGACCAATTTACCACTTAGCCATCTAGACAGTTTTTTATGTAGAAATTCTGACCTGAACTTCAGGAAGGTGTTTGAAGTTTGTTGGGTATATGGATACACCAACTAGTTTGGGTGAATGAATATATA
>NW_020769360.1:7910593-7930796 GCF_900518735.1 Pseudonaja textilis
ACTGCTGCTGTGCACTCTGCTTGGGGGTTTGTCCCCAAACACTAACAAAGTTGACTCATTTTTCTGAGTCCATATTTCTTCCTAATGAATATACTGGTTTAAGATCACATTCCTTTTGTGGATTTGATTGATTTACTGGCAGTTTCCTCTGAATATTTTCCAGCATCTTTTTTTTAAAACAAATTTTATTGATTTTCCAAAACAATACACAGACAAACAAAACATAAAATATAATGACATAAGAAGTTTTTTTTTGAAAAAAACCAATACAACATCTTATTTAAAGACAAAATTATTCCAAGTTATCACATTTCCAAACAAACACAATTTGATATGTATATTTACCTTATCTGTTCATCTTCATATCTTATCCCGAACTTCTCTTTATTACTTCCTTTCCTTCTATTTATTCAAATTATATCTCTTTAACTTTAGATTGTATACATTTTTTATATCCATCTGTCTTATACATTTTCATTATTCTCTTCCAATACAAAAACAAACAAGACATAAAACATAAAAACATAAAACATCTTGTCTGAAAGTTGCTTGATCCCGGGTTAAAACTCATCGTACAGATGCCCCTTCAAAAATCATGTTCCTTTTATATATCATTCCATATCTTATTACCGTTTTCCATTTTCTATATAGCTTCTTCCTTTTTTTAACTCTCTTAGTTTTATTCTACTTATCTCAGTTCAAGTCATAATACTTATCATTCTTTGTCTGTTCTCAACTATCCATTCATTTTTTCTCTTTAAACAAAACCTCTCCTGTACACTAATTGGAGTATGATGCCTTTAACTCTTTCCCCTAACCTAATAATACTTAATATCACACATAACTTGTATTGGGATTCTGTTTAGCACATCCTAAAGTCACACAATATATTATATAAAGAGGATACTTTACCAGGATACTTTCACTGTTCCTTTGTCCCGGTCAGCAAAATCACTTTCATTTCTTCACAAACTCCTCCAGCACTTCCTTTTCCCGGCTGAGCTCTTCTAAGTGGCGGCCATTAGAGACTGCTGCTCAGCTGCCATCGGAGAAGAGATTTAGCCGGCTAGGGAAGAGAGATGCGATGTCTCTCGTCCCTGCCAGAACCCCCCAGTCTTCACCACCTTCTACAAAGGTGGCTTAGCCCCAAAGCCAAATGGCTTGGGGCACTCAGGCAGTGAACACAGGCAGAGACCGTGCACAGTCACGGATTCCTGCCTGCACCGAAGCACCACAAGCCGGAAGTGTCCTATTTTCCAGCATCTTTATGGGTTCATCAAAATTGTAAAGAAAATTTTCAGCTAAAAATTGCATGTTTGCCAAGCAGTCTTTTCTTTTTTTTAGGGCATCAGCCTTCTTCGTTCTGTAATCAGAGTGTCATGTCAGAACATAAATTGATTCTGATTTCATGAGAACCTTTTAAGGTTTGGGTCAGGTCTGCATACTTTCTAATAGGAGAGGATAGACAAAGCTTGCTACACTCTTACAGCAGAAAAAGAGCTCATAGGATGGAGTAGTCTATGATTCTATGTTTTCATTCCCCCAAAACTCAAAATCAGTTTCGAGATGCTGTGGAAGCATCTTGACTTCTTCAAACTTAGATCTGTTGACAAAAAAAAAAAAAAGAATGAATATTACAACCACATTCTTGAGCAACAAAATTCCCCTTGGCCCCACCCTGTAAGTAAAATATTTGTCCTTCATGCCTTTTTTTTCACATTTTATTTGCTAGGATTTTGTCTCGCTTTCACTCTAGAAAATGGGTGTCAAACTCACTGTGTCACGTTGCTGTCATGTGACATTTCATGATGTTTTCCCCCTTCCTGGAGCTGGGATGGGTGTGGCCTATGGGTAACGCATTGTGCCTGCAGGCTGTCAGTTTGATACCCCTGCTCTAGATGCTCAAGACAACGTGCATTATACATAATGAAAGAGGTAGGTTGGAATGAGAGGTTTGTTCCTTAAGATTTCTGCCTTCCCCAATTTAACTGAGATATCTATTGTGGAAATGATCAGTGTGTATGTAAACCTCAGAGTTTTGTTTTCCTCTCTGTGTCCTTGTTTGTGTGTGTGTGTGTACATGCGCGCGTGTGTCTAAGTTCTGTGTATCCTTGAAGTAACTATTGCAACTGTTAAGTGTCTCTGAACCCTTCAGATATGAATTTTAAATTGTTAAGAGTTAAAAACACTGAGAGAAAATGTCTTCTCCCAGTCTGGTCTGGCCGATTAGACTGGATGAGGAACAGAGTTCAATTTTCTTTCCTCTCTGTGCTTTTAAGAAAAACCCAAGGTTATTAACAAATGTTTTAAGTTCATTTACAAGAAAAGTTTCATTCTTGCATTTACTGTGTGTTTAAATGATTTTACCTGTTCATCCTTTTCCTGAAGCATGTGAATCCAGTTTTTTTCCTTTCTCATCTATTGTGTCTCCATTTTGTTGAAACTGATTTATCTGTTTAGTACCTGCAATACTGATGTGTTATTTTTCTTCCTCCTCAAACCATGCCTGCAAGCTATCCACACAAACACCAACATCTCTAATCCTTTTACAAAGCCTTTCCTGGTAGAATTACCAGTGAAGAGGGGAGGGCCCCCCTTGTTCTTTGTCTTTCAGCCCGGCCACAAGTTGAAGCAGAAGCTGCTCTCTAGAGACATTCCATCCATTGGAGCCAAAGAATTGTGTTTGGATCCAGCCTCCACTGAATGTCATTTCAGCAAACCAGAGTGGGCAGACCTTCCCAAGCCTGACTGACCACCCATACCACCAGGCCAAGCCTATGCCACCCAGAGTCATGAAGGAAAGGACCCTGAGATGGACCAGTAAAAGACTAAACGACTCTTTTCAATCCCCAGAAGACAGTTAGAAAGATTATGGAGGAGGGTGGAAATTCATTGTAATTGAAAATTAATTGTAATGTGAAATCCATTGTAATATTTTCTTTCTTGTATCATTTATATTGTAACCAGTTTGATGTACTCATGTAAGGATTGTATTTGAGAGAGGTTGGCCCAGCAAGTTCTGAACACCTTGTATTTCTGTCTGGTGGGAGGGAAAATTGTCCAGCGTGTTTGTATTATCTGTATTGTAAAACTAGCTGCATACACAGGCACATACACAGAGACACACCATTCAGAATTAGATAGAGGTTATCCCTTTCACCTACCACCACACAAAACTGCTCCTAGCTTCTTCTTTTTTGCTACTCCTAGCTTCCTTTTTGTGTGTTTTTTGTTTTTGTTTTGCTGCTCTGTGGCACTAAGGCCCAAGCAGTCATATTGTCCTGCTAATCCCAAGGGGGAGCGGGCAGGCAATTCCTGAAGAGATAGCAGAAATCCCAATCTCCAAATCCCAAGTCCTGACTATGACTCACAAATGATGCTGTCCAGTTGCCCAGTAAAGCAGGATATGTTGCACTGGTTGTCTCATGAATAGAAGTCCCAGGGCTCATTGTGTGTAACTTTAAAAATACTAAATATCCTGGATTGCACACTGACTAACCTCAATTTGGCCTCACAAACCCTGGAAGCTAAGAGCTAGGCAGGTAGTAATCATAAACCTTGGAAATGGGCAGCCTGTAATTTAAGGGATGTGGAGAATGTAGGGGCTTGTGATTATAACCTGACTCATAAAAAAGTACATCAAATATCTGAAAATTAATTGGCATGAAAAATTGGATACAGCAAAAAAAAAATAAATCCAGAAGTTTTCCCAGGCTGCTAGACTTTCATGGTTGAAAGCTTCGGGGAGCCACTGAAGGAATCCTTTTCTGTTGCCTCTTTTTCAATGCCCTTCCCTTTGCATCAGAAAAAATAAAAGCACCCATCAAGTCTCCCTGATCTGACCACCTTTTGTTTTGAGAAAAAAAAAGCAGGATTGTAGGAAGTTAGCACCCACCCCTCTCCTAGAAAATTGAAATATCCTAGGAAATATTAAAAAGGCAGAATATTTCCTCTAAAAAGAGTAGAAACTCAGAAGCAGAAACTCACCCCCACCTTTGTTTTTTTCTTGGAAAAGTTTTATTATTTTTTTAGACAAACATAAACAAACACAACATAAAAACATCAAACCATCTTCCACTTATGTACATACAGAGTGTCGGTTGGTTTACAAATTGTTTTGTGCATCCACTTTATAGTCATCACTTACAATTACTTGTATATGTTCTCATATTATCTATCAAATATTCCTAAATACATTGATATTATTAATCAATCATTTAACTATACTATTATTCATTCATGTTTGCAAGATAATCCATATTTTAATTGATTTATTTTATGACAATTCATATTATCACCCCAAATCTATCCTATAATTATATTATTATTATGATAAAGATAATACATATTTATATGTTCTTTATATTCTAAAAAATCTACATATTTCATTACCATGTTTTATTGTCTAGCCATTGATAAAATAAATCCCAAATCTTATAAAATTGTTTATCATCTTGTTCTCTGATTTCAAATGTCAATCTACTCATTTCAGCACATTCCATTATTTTCTTAATAACTTCCTCCTGCGTTGGTATTTTCTCATTTTTCCAGTTTTTGGCAAATACAATCCTAGCTGCTGTAAATACATTCACAATCAAATATTTCAATTCCTTACTGTATATTTCGGGTAAAATTCCCAATAAAAATATCTTTGGTTTCAAGTCTATGTGTTTTTTTGTCATTTTTTCCAACCATGTGTGGATTTTAGTCCAATATCTTTTAGCATCCGTGCATGTCCACCACATATGGTAATATGAGCCAGGTACCTGATGACATTTCCAACATTTTTCAGATTTGTTCTTGAACATTCTTCCTATTCTTGTTGGGGAGAAATGCCACCTGTAAAACATCTTATACAAATTTTCTTTACATGCTGTTGACATTGTCATTTTATAATTTTGAGACCACAATTTTTGCCATTTCTCTAAATCAATCCCATATCCAAAATTTCCCCCCCAAGCAATCATTGTTTCCTTAACTCGTTCTTCTTCTAGTTTAATTTCTAATAAATATCCATACATTTTTTTAATCACCTTTTCATCAGTACCTGTCAAGATCTCATCTAAATCAGTAAATTTATCATAGAAACATTCTGTTTTAGAATCTTTATCATATCTAGAACGTATTTGCGCATATGAAAACCAATTCATCTTTATACCTTGTTCCTCTAGTTTTTGCATAGATTCAAGTTCACCCTTTTAATTCAATATTTCACCATATCTAACTGTTTGTTCCTTTTTATATATTATAGGGTAAGAAAATGCTTCAATAGTCGATAGCCAGACTGGAATTTTCAAATAACATTGCCTTTTAGTCTTCTCCCAATTTAACCACAGAGCCTCCCATATATAATATCTTCTAAAATACCCCTGTGTTTTAGTTCTCTTGTACCACAGGAAGGCATGCCACCCCAACAACAGATGATGTCCTTCTAAAGTCAACAATCTAGTATTTCTTAATGTTATCCATTCCTTAACCCACATCAGATTTGTAGCTTGATAGTACAACTCCCAATTAGGCAGACCAAATCCTCCTCTTATTCTAGCATCTTGCAAGAGTTTTAGTTTTATTCTCGCTTTTTTACCCTGCCATATATATGACAACACAATTTTATTTAAATCTTCAAAGTAATCTTTCTCTAGCCTAATTGGAATTGTTTGAAGCAAATATAAAATTCTGGGTGGTATATTTATCTTGATTTATATTTCAATGTTTTCTCTCTTGCCACCTGTAATATTTGTGTTTTAATAGCTTTCTTTGTAAATCTAATGTGAACTTCTCTTGGTAAACTATTTCTCATTGCGTATCTTGTGAAAACTCGAAAGACCTCATCTTCTCTTTAGTTATTTCCAGAGCCTCAGCCAAGATTTCTATCATTATCTCTGCCAAGTTTTGTCTCTTTTCTTCCTCTATGTTTTGGAATCTAAGATAAAATTCTGATCTGTCCATCTCCCATCCCAACATCCCACTTTTATCTTGTTCAACCACAGTTAGTCTGCCATCAATATCTCTAATCTTCTTATCTCTTTGTTTATCTTCTTCTTCAATTTTTTGGAATCTCTCATTATACTTCATCATCATTTATTGAATATTTTCCACCTTTTCATCCATTTTTCCTGTTCTTTGTTCAATGTTCTCTGTTATCTTTTCAATATTCTCTGTTCTTGCTTGTATGTTTTGAATTCATTGCATTATCATCTGCAGTGTCACCTTTTCCTGTTCTTTTTCTTGTTGTAATATTGTCTGTATTGAGTGTTGTCCTCCAGATGGTGACAAGGAAGTAGTAGGAATTGAAGAACCAGCCACTGTTAGTTTCCTGCTCATTTCAAACAATTCAAAATCTTCAGGTTCTTCTAGACCTTAATCCACTCGTGTAATGACCAGTTGTAATTCCAAGTAAAAATAGTGGAGTAAAAAGGAAGCAGAATAAAATAAAAGTTTCTTCAGGTTCTTGTACACTTTAATCCAATCAATTGGTTATATAGCAAAAAAGCCCCTCCCACAAAAGAAAAAAAAACCATAGAAAAGGGAAAAATTGTTAAGTATTGTGGGTGGCGAAAAAAACACCGTTCTTCAGGTTCTTCAACACCTTAATCCAATTAAAAAGTCAGGTATAAAAAGTAAAAAAAGGAGCCACAGAAAAAAAACAATATAAGAGGTGAATAAAGAGATGGGAAGGGAGAGAAAAAAAGAAAAAAAAGACTACTCCCTTAAAAAGAAAAAGAAAAATTAATACTAAGATTTTCCCTTTAAAATAAGATGCAACAATAAAAAATAGACTCCAAAAGCAAAAAAACAAAAAACAAACCCCAACCAAATTCCAAAAAGCCAAAGGTCAAATAACTATCAAAAATAGTAAACTAATAAGGAGGGGGTTTGTCAAAGTAGAGAATAGCCCAATGTAAAAAGAGAGAGAGAGAGAAGGAACACACTGCATCTATTTAATTATCCAAGGCTTTTTGTTAAGTTCCAAACAATTTTATAACTCTCTTCTCTAGAATCTTATCGTCGTCTTTCTGTAAGTTTCAACACCAGACTCCAGCCACTGATAGAAAGCCAGAGGAGCACCTGCAATAACACTTTGAGCCTGTTTGATAAGTCCTTGAAAAGAAGCCCCAGTTCTTTCTCAGCTTTGTCTGGTCAAAAAGGAAAAAAAGAAAACGATGTTTCTAAGCCTCTAGATGGCAGTGTTACAAATTTTCCTCCACTTTCACTTTCCCCCTCCTTTTCCAAACAAAATGTAATAAAAAAATAATTAAAAATGAAGGAAAAACTTAAAAGAAAAAAAAAGCTGAAAGGGAATCTCTAGCCTAGAATATTATAAAGACAAAAAAGGAAAAAAGACAAAAAAGAAAAAGTAAGGTAAAAAAGAAAACCAGTCCAAAGTAAAAAATCATACATTAAGAGTCCAGCAATAAAAAAAGAAATATTAATTTTGACTTCCTGTTTAAAATCGCCGTTTAATCACTTCTGTCTTAGATTTTACAAATTCTTTCTTTTCCTTAGGGTGTTCTTTCAAATCTTAAAATAAAAGAAAAACTCTCACCAAACCGGCACACTTTCTGTTAAGTTTGAGCAATGAGAGGCTGAACCAGAGCATGAGTGCAACAATACTTTATTATAACAATAAAGGGCTGACCGTGCTTGCCACGCCTGGGACTGGCTCGCAGCAATCAGCAACTGGTTGGACCCCGCAGCCTGCTTTTATAGCTGGCTGCTGGGGAGAACCAACCAATGAGGAAAGGGGGAAGAACGCCCACACAAGTGAGTGGACCTGAGTGAGAACTCCTAGAGTCCTCAGGACATAACACCCCTTCCCCCCAGATGCGAACATGCATAGTCTTTGAGGTAGGCAGGGGGTTTATGTTGGCGCCCGGAACGGCGTAGCTCTGGAACATCGTCTGTCCGTCCGGGGTCTGCCAGGGAAGGCAGAGTCGGCAAAGTGTCCCCAGTGTGCCCCTCGGTTTGGACCTGCCCGGGGCTCGTAGGGTTGCTCACTGGGGGTGTGCTCCTGTAGACTGGATCGGGCTGGTCAACTGTCTGGGCACCGCTGTCTGTGTTCGGGCTTTCGGAACCGGCTGTAGGTGTGAACTGATCGCCGGGCGTGATGTGGATGTGAGGCTGAGGATGAAGCCTCCCCTCGTCTTGTGCCTCTGGGTCTCTGCTGGCGATGGTGCTGAGGCGTCTACGCAGTTGGTCTATGTGCCTTCTCCAGACGCGGCCATCCTCCAGTCTGACCCGATACGATCGCGGCCCGGTGATGGCTATGATCTCGCCCGGGATCCATAGGGGGTCTCCAGCGAAGTTCCTCGCGAAAACTGGCTCCTGTAAGATAAAATGTCTAACCCCCGATGTGGAAGCGAGGGGAGAGTCAGGGCAGTACTGTGGGTGTAGTCTGTCCAATACAGTCCTCAGACGCCTGCCCATCAGGAGCTCAGCTGGGGACTTATTGGTGACTGAACAAGGAGTTGAGTGCTGGCTCATCAGGAACCGCGAGAGTTTGTGGTGCCAGTCATCCTTGTTGAACCTTGCCAGGGCTTCTTTAGTGGTCCTGACGGCCCTTTCAGCCAATCCGTTACTGGCAGGGTGAAATGGGGCTGTGAAAATGTGGCGGATACCCAGGTTGGCAGCGAAACGGCTGAACTCAGTCGATGCGAACTGTGGGCCATTATCGGAGACAATGGAGTCGGGTAGCCCGTGCGTAACGAACAGGCGTGTTAACACGTTGGTGATTGCTAGTGTGGTGGTCGTGGATAGCTGTGCTACGTCAATCCATTTGGAATAGGCGTCCACGACCACTAGGAACATCTTCCCATGCATAGGGCCGGCTAGGTCGATGTGAATTCTGGACCAAGGAGCGCTGGCGTTTTCCCATCTAGTAGGGGTGGCAATGGGGGGAGCAGGACGGGATTCCTGGCAGATGTTGCCGGAACTTACCCAATTGACAATGTCCTCGTCTAGACCCGGCCACCACACGTAGCTGCGTGCTAACGCCTTCATTCTCACGATGCCAGGATGTCCCTCGTGCAATGCTTCCAGAACTCGGGTACGCAGTGAGGCCGGAATGACCACTCGAGTGCCCCATAGTAGGCAGCCCTGCAGACTTGACAATTCCTGCATGCGAGTCTTAAAAGGTGTGAATTTGTTATCAACATTGCCACCCGGCCACCCCCTCCTCACCCAGTCGAGCACCTGGGCGAGTGTTTGGTCTGCCTTGGTTTTAGCAGCAATGTCCAGGGCAGTGATGGGTAGGTCCAACTGGGTGATCTCGAAAATAGCGTGGACAGGAGCAGGGTCTTCAGCCGGGGCAGGCAAGGGGCAGCGACTGAGTGCGTCAGCGTGGGACAGTGTTTTACCCGGGCGGTGTATAAGTCTGTAGGAGTAGGCTGCTAGGAAGAGAGTCCACCTTGTCATCCTAGGGGAGAGGACTTGAGGGGTCTGCTTGTCCCCGGCTAGTAGGCCCAGGAGGGGTTTGTGGTCCGTGACCAGCTTGAAAAAATGGCCAAAAAGGAATTCGTGAAATTTTTTCACGGCTGCAACAGCTGCTAGGGCTTCCTTATCGATCTGGCTGTAATTGCGCTCCGTAGCAGAGAGCGTCCTTGAGAAAAAGGCGATGGGAGCCTCGGCGCCATTGGGGAGCCTGTGACTTAGTACTGCCCCAATTCCAAAAGGGGAGGCGTCTGCTGCCAGTACTAAAGGGAGGTTAGGGTCAAATTGAATAAGTACCGCTTCTGACGTGAGTAGTGATTTGACGGCGTGAAAGGCATGGTCTTCTTTGTGCCCCCAGTGCCAGGGTGACTTTTTATCTGTGTAGGGGTTCAGCTACTGATGCTTTATGGGGCAAAAAGGATGCGTAAAAGTTCAATAGGCCCAAGAACGCCTGTAGTTCAGTTTTGGAGGTTGGAGTGGGTGCCTCGTGGATTGCCTTAACCTTGGACTCCAGGGGGTGAATGCCAGAGGCGTCAATTTTATAACCCAGAAAGTCCACCTGTCTAGTGGCAATGGCACATTTTTCTTTTTTCAACTTGAGGCCATGCTGTCTGAACCTCTCTAACACAGCTCGAACTCTTTGGAAGAGTTGGGGTCTGTCCCTGGCTGAGACTAAGATGTCGTCGAAGTAGGGTACTACACCAGGGAGGCCCTGCAAAATCCGCTCCATGAGGGATTGAAAAATACCAGGGGCAACACTTACGCCAAATTGGAGACGCTTGCATCGGAAGGCACCCCTGTGAGTGACAATTGTCTGGAGTTCCGCTGTTTGGTTATCTACAGGGAACTGCTGATATGCTTGAGACATGTCCAATTTAGCAAAAATGCTGCCTGGCTCGAATGTGTGTAATAAGTGCTGGATGACGGGCACAGGATAAGCGCTAACTTGTAGAAATTTATTGATTGTCGTCTTGTAGTCCGAGCAAATTCTCAGGCTACCGTCTTTTTTGAGGGGTGTGACAATGGGCGTCTCCCACTTGGCGAAATCTGTTGGCTCAATGACCCCTTGTTTTAATAGTTTATCCAATTCCGCATCTAGTTTTGGCCGAATAGCAAATGGGACCCTACGCGGTTTTAGCCTGATTGGGACTGCTTGGGGGTCAACTGAGAATGAGATGGGGGTACCGTTATAACACCCCAGCTCTTCGCTGAATACATCTGAGTAATCAGCGAATAAGGAGTCAGTGTCTGAGGTTGAGACAGCATGGACTCCTGTTAGCCCTAGGCCGAGATGGGGAAACCAATCGAGCCCCAATAAGGTGGGTAGATTGCCGTTAACTACCACTAGAGGTAGGTGACCTTTAAAAGCTTTAAAACTGACAAGAAACTTGCCTCTGCCGATTACAGGAATGGTCTTCCCCTGGTAGTCCTTCAGGCCAAACTGGCATTTCTGGAGCCGGCTAGTGGATAGGCTTGGTTGGAGCCTCTTAAGGGTGTTCCACGAGATAATTGAGAGCGCTGACCCTGTGTCAACCTCCATGCGGCACGGTTTACCTTCTAGGGAAACGGAGAGAGAAATTTTACTAACAGTGTGGCAAGTGTGCTTGGCAAGGTGGTGCGTGCGACAGTTCAGTACTTGCCTCTGTGGTCCCGAGTGCGAGGGAGGGTGCCTTTGTGCTGCGCTTTGGGGGGCTTGGCAGACTCTCGCGATGTGTCCCCTTTTATGGCAGTTATTGCAGGTGGCTCCTTTAAACTTGCAGGTGGCCCTCTGATGAGATCCCCCACAGGCTAGGCACAGGGTGATGTGCTTGGGTGGACCGATGTTTTCTTGTTTGGCTCCTACCTGCGGCCGTCTGTCGTTGGATAGGCGGTGGACTTCGTTTTCATCACTGATGGTTTCCTCTGCTACCACCTCCTCGGAGTGGACTGGGAGGGATGTCAGCTTGGCACTTGGGCCCTGGATTTCGGTGGCTGAGTTTGTTGCTAGCTCAGCTGCCAAGGCTTCCTCGACTGCTTGTGCGAGGTTGAGGTCTTTTTTTGCGAGAAGGTGCCTTTGCAGGTGGAGGTCCTTGACCCCGCAGACTAATTGATCGAGGAGCATGTCCTCCAGGTAGGTTCCAAACCCACAATGCAGTGCTGCTGTTCTGAGAGCGGCCATATATTGATTGATGGTCTCCTTGCTCGATTGCTTCCTCATACGGAAGGTGAACCTCCTGGCAATCTGTGAGGGCCTGGGGGAATAGTGGTTAGTGAGAATTTCAAGTAACTCAGACCACGGAACGTTTTTCAACTCACGAGGAGCCACGAGCGCTGCGGCAGTATCGTAGACGGTGGCTCCACAGTAGATTAGGAAATACGATTTTTTCCGATGCTCCCCCGCATCCGCCAGGCCAACTGCGTCGATATAATGATTGAAGCGGTTCTTATACGATTCCCACTTCTCCTCGTCTGGTTTGAACGCCGGGAAGACTGGATTGGAACTCATGGTGCTGGAACCGGTTGAACAACCTGAGGAAAAAATCTCTCTGGGGCCGCAGACAATGTTTTAGTGCCCGTGGTGGGCAAGTGATTTCAGCTCAGGAGAGGCTGTTTGCAATCCTCTCTTTCTCTCTGGGTTAACCACGTTTGGCCGTTAGCCGTTGATGGTGTTTGGATTCGCGCCTGAGTGGGCATCAGTGACTGGCTACAGCGCTGTGCTGTACCTTTTAGGTTTGAAATTCAAATGACAACCGTTTGAATTTCGTGCCTGATACTGAGCGGCTGCGGCTCGCAGCGCTTCACTTTCCCTGTAGCTGGGCTAACAAGCGGCTACAGACGCTTCTAACTTTCGATTCTGACCGCTCTCTCTGGCTGCGGATCAGCGTTTGCTTCTTATCGCTTGCTGGCCGCTTTCTCTGTCAGCAGGTCAGCGTTTGCTCTTTTTGTTTGCTCTTTTTTTTGGCTGACCGCTCTCTCTGGCTGCGGATCAGCGTTTCTCTTATTGCCGGCCGATCGCTCTCTCTGGGCTGCGGATCGGCGGCTAGTGACTCAGCGGTTGCATGGTGCTTCTGGTAGCCATCCCATCCTCGTCGCCAGTGTTAAGTTTGAGCAATGAGAGGCTGAACCAGAGCATGAGTGCAACAATACTTTATTATAACAATAAAGGGCTGACCGTGCTTGCCACGCCTGGGACTGGCTCGCAGCAATCAGCAACTGGTTGGACCCCGCAGCCTGCTTTTATAGCTGGCTGCTGGGGAGAACCAACCAATGAGGAAAGGGGGAAGAACGCCCACACAAGTGAGTGGACCTGAGTGAGAACTCCTAGAGTCCTCAGGACATAACACTTTCTCTTTCCATTCTCTTCCGTTTCAGACTGTCCCAACTTCAGCAGCTTTAATGGCTGCCACTTTGCCACTGGCAAAAAGAGCTTCTCCTGGATCTACCAGGGACTTTGCGGTATCCCTGGGATCAACAGGATGTGCTCTTTACATTCACCATCTCTTTGGGACGGTTTAGATCCGTTTGGACCGTCCAGAAGCAAAGATATTGGCGGCGATCTAGGATCTTCAAGATCACACGCCATACCGTTGCAACACCAGATATGTTGGAATGAGAGGGAGTGAACAGCCCGGGGACATCCAGAGATCTTCCAGCTTTGACAGTGGACTTGAACTGAATCTATCCCACCACACAGGCTGTTATTTGCCCCCAAACACTTGCAGAGTAATTGCAGAGATGGAGAGAGGTAAAAAAAACATCAAATTTAATGTCCCCTTTAAAGACCTGTTAGTATGACTGCAGCATAGGAACTGGAGGATGAGAGATGAATCAAAGATTTTTGCGAAAGGGGAATTCCACAAGTTCTGTAGTTTCAATAATTCTGATACAAGCAGATCAATTTCTACACACAGTTGCCATATAGCAGCCTCGTTGTCATTAGAGTCTTTGATGATTTGTTTTTCTTTTTGTCCTGATTTGAAGTCTCGTATGAAAAACTGCTTCCCAAATGTACAGTAAAAACAGCCCATTGAAATAAACACTGACTCTAATTCTATATAATTATTGTTGCATGCATTCGAGGAAAACTTTAGCTTTCTTGGTGACACAGCCCACAAATAAATGTAAATCCACTAAAAGAACTATATGACTATTGGGCCTCTAGGATATCAAGCACAGGGTTGCTTATTCCCCCCACCCCCCCAAATTCTGGATTATATTCCTGGAGTGTTATTCTTAATGTAGCTTTTCTTCTTTCCTCTTACAGATTTGTAGGAAGTTAGCACCCACCCCTCTCCTAGAAAATGGAAATATCCTAGGAAATATTAAAAAGGCAGAATATTTCCTCTAAAAAGAGTAGAAACTCAGAAGCAGAAACTCGCCTCAGAAGCAGAAATTCACCCCCACCTTTGTTAATGGGTGGGGCCATTAAGGTACTTTACATAACAAAGATCTCCAGGTAAAGCTATAGCAATTACTCAAAAGCCCTTTCAGTGCATCATCATCCAGCAAGGCTCAACCGAGCCTGGAACTCAGGACAGCCTACAGAGTTGCCCCTGCATGGCGCCATGGGAGTCTGACAACCAATCAGAATACAAGCTCCAATTCAAATCCCAACAAAGGTTATAAAACCTAGGCACTCTCAGCATATCAGCCTTTTTCTTGATCTCTTCCTTCACCTTGAAGCATGTGATCATCCTTCCTTTTCACTCTGGAGCTCCAGGCCACGTGGTCCTGTCCACCATTAAACCTTCCAAACAGCCTCCATGTTTCCAGTGTTTTTTTCCCCACTTAGAACTGAACCCAGAAGGATTTTTCTTCCAACAGTTTGTAGGATCAATCTTATCCTTAATCATTGTTATAGTGTGTTCATGCACTTTTGGGTCAAATATAAGGCAAAGTCTGAACAGCATAACCTGGGGGAAAGAGGGGTACTGGGCAGTTGTGGCAAGTGCACGCAGCTGAACTTGAGCTGCATGCATGTGTGCCAGCTCACCATTTATTTGCTCAGGGTATTTCTGAGTAGGCCTTGGCCTAGTAATGCACCACGGCCTGAGGGTTGGAGATTCTTGCTTTAACCTTATCATACTATAAATAGCCATGCCATTCAAATCTCAATTCATGGCCATCCAGCTCCGGTAACCTCTTATTTTGGAGAGTCACACACTCTTTCAGCCAGAGCAAACAGCAACATCAAAGTACAATTTCAAATCTGATAAACCCAAACCTCCTCTTTCTTTATCATCTTGCAATAATTTATATCTAAGTCTTGGGGGGTTTTTTCCCCTTGCTGTTATTAAACAATATCCCATTGTTTAAATGAAGTTATCAGTTATAAGTACTGGTAAAGTCTGAAAGACAAAAAACATCTTTGGTAAAACATTCATCTTGATCACTGAAAGTCTCTCCAATAATAATTACAATCTGTCCAATTTTAATAAATCTTTTTTTTAAAAATATCAATCCATACAGGCAGAAAATTATTTTGAAACAGTTTAGCATTTGTGTTTGACAATATAACCTTTAGGTGTGTCACCTTTTCCCCCCAGTTTAAAACCACATTTTTAAGTCAGTCTTTCATATTTCAAGTTTCTGAAATTGATATACCTCCTATTGCTTAATGTATCTATTTCTTCAGCTGGGTCCAATATTAATTTATGTTTAATTTAAAAAATTCTTAGGTTTCTCCATAATCTACATCTTTGTTCATGGTAAGTAAATAACACATCTTCAAGTTTGTCCTAGTCAGAATATCTGTTAGGAAGGTGTAAGCTTCTCTTTTTCACAAAAAGAGGGATTTCCTTCAATACAATGATATTCATATTTTCCATCCTTAATTTAGATTTGAAGTGACAATCCAAAATATAGCCACTTGTTCTTACAAAATGGACTAAAACATCTCTTGGTAATTTTTTCATGGTGGCAAACCTGGAGTTTACTCTATATGTTTTGTTGACTTCAAGATCCATTTTCTTTTCTTCCTAATTAGTTAATCATTCTTGCTTTGTATCTTCTCTAGGCAATCCAGAAGCTCCTCGACCTCGTAGCTGGAATTGCTGTTGCTGTATTCTAGAGATTTGAATATTACCAATTAGGAGTAACGGAGGACCTATCTGAGAAGAGAAATCTTGAAGGTTGCAATTTTCAATATGAGAGGCCAGAACAGGGGTGTCAAGCTCAAGGCCCGGGGGTTGGATCTGGCCCACAGGGTGCTTAGATCTGGCCCTCAGAGCCGCTCTGGAAACAGTGAATGACCGCCCCTCAGTGCCTCTGCCAGCAAAAATGGGACCTGCGGGGACATGTGTGGTCTACTCGAGCTCTGTTGTCATTGGCAGAGGGCTGCAGGAGGCCATCATGGCTAAAAATGGAGCTCAGGAGCCTGTTTTCGCTGGCAGAGTGCTCAGGCCATCACAGGCGTACCCAATACGAGTGATATCAAGCTGGCCATGTCCATCCAGGCCACACCAAAGGTGGTATTCAGCAGGTTCTGACCAGTTCTGGAGAACCGGTAGTGGAAATTTTGAGTAGCTTAGAGAACCGGCAAATACCACCTCTGACTGGAGATTTTACAGTATCCTTTCCCTGCCACACCCATCAAGCCATGCCCACAGAACCGGTAGTAAAATTTTTTGAATCCCACCACTGGGCCACACCAACCCTGGCCCCCAAGATCAAATACAACCCTGATGTGGCCCTCAATGAAATTGAGTTTGACACCCCTGAGCCAGAGGGTTGGGTATCCTTTCAGTTGTTTATTTGTTTAATCATACCTTGGTTTTAGCACATTTTGATACTTTTTTCCTTTTAAATATGAATTGATTAGTTGAATGCTGATTTTATAAAATACGCCAATTCATTAACCAGTCATTCTCTGATGAAAAAAAAAAATCCTGTGGAGAATGTTACCAACTGCTGAGGCAATTTCACAAGTAGTTGAAAATGCAGAGGAGTTTATCGCAGTTTTGGAAGAACTGAATATTAACTTTCACTTTTGTCCTCATTACCATGGTTCAGATGTAACCCTCTCAACACAACTGAAAAAAAAGAGCATCGAGAAAAAAGACATATCTGGGACTTTTTCTTTAAGGACATTAACAAGGTTGAGGATGTTGTGGTAAAAAAGAAAGGCCTGCCAGTCTTTGATACATCCAGAGAAGAAAAAGATTTTACTCCATGAAGATAAGCTGGAAGGAGTGATTTAAACTTAATGAGTTAACTGGAATCAGGATACATTTTTCTCTGCTTGATATGTGCAACTGAAAGAAAGGCTTAACCCCAAATTTGAAAATGTGTGTGTGTGTGTGTGTCAGAGGCGGTATTCTTTTAGGAGAGGGGTGGGTGCTAACTTTCTTCAACATTCATGGCCCTGAAAAATAGCCACACTCAAATAATTTTCAACCGAACACTGAGCCACAACTGGCTCTTTAGAATACATGGAGACCCAGTGAATTTAAAATAGCAGCAAATCTTTACTTGTTACAATATATATATTTGCTCTTTCTCACATGCATCCCACCTCACACCCATCCACACTTACCCACATCCTTCTCAATAGCCAGAGGGATGGGAGCTGCCGAGTCTAGATCCAAAGATGAATCAAATAATTTATGAAATATCTTGCCCCATAAAGTGCAGTAGTTCCCCTGTTCTGCTTTTTACCAGATGCTGAATACATTTTTCTAGTATTTTTAAAGTATTATATGCATCATATAATATTTAAAGTATTATAAACTCTGGTCAAATTTTTTGCTTGGTATCCACAGGCATACATGTTACGATCTTGTGTATCTGGGTGTGGAGATATATTTTTTTAGTACTGGCATACAAGAACCTCAAGGATGTAACTGTAGATAGATGGTTGTTGAGCACAAGTTCAACCACAGAGGAATCCCTCTTACCTAGTAGCCATAAGTGGGGACTATGATCCAAGACACGGCCAGCAAGACCTCTAGCATTCAATTCAGTAATTGACCAGATATGTGATGGATTAAATGAGACAAAGGTGAATTTTAAAACTTGTAACCTAGTCTGATTTTTCATCTGAAGTATAGAATATGTCAACATTTAAACAATATTATTTTTATACTCTGTCCTTACATTTTGCATACTTTCAAGTCATACATTGGAAACATAAATATTCCTATCAGTCGGCTGTTTCATGTACTTTTAAGTAGATTTTATACTATTTTTAAAATTTTAAATTTTAAAATTGTTCTTAGAGTTCAGATGATGGATCTAACATACTATTCCAAAGCTCATAAAATTTGAGGGTTACAAAAATTGTTTCCTGAAAATGGATTAGATTTCAGTTTCCTGTCTCCCTGGTTTAGAAGGCAAACAACTTGTGATTCTGACTGACTGAGGTTCAGATGGGACAGGTACAGGTACAGTCATTCCAGAAGCTGTTTGGACTGGACAGAGTCATCCAAAAGCAGAAAGGAAACAAAATGGTACATTGATTCTTGTATTTCATACACATTCCCAATATAATATTTGGGGCACAGGATGAGTGCAGTATTCGTAGAAGCGTGTCCTAAAGAAATAGGAGAGGAGAGCAGAATAGGTTAAATACATAACAAAGATGTCACTGTTTTTTTAAAAAATGGCATCTTTGCAGCAATGGATTTTAATGCAACAAGTACATTCCAAAATGTGCTTTTGTATTGCATCTACAGTGTGCAAACGATTCCTTTTCAGAGCCCATGCAAGAAGCAATATAAAAGAAGACTCTCAGGTCAAAATGGTCAATATTGTGAAGAAATGACAAAAATATGCATTGGTAGGGCAACTGCTCAGACCAGATCTTAATATATAGATTGGAAATGTCTTTGCTTTCTCATTATTTTGCGTTATTTGAGATTTATTTGTTTATTCAGATTTATATCCAATCTTTTCTCCAAAAGCTTCAGGTTGCATACATAGTGCTCCTTTCTGTTATTGGTCCCCTTTACAGCAATCTTGTGAATAGTTTGGGCTGTTTTAGAGTGTTCATAGTTGGGGCAAAGTTACCTAGTCAGCTCCCATGGCTCAGAAAACTCAGAGAACTCTGAATCTCCTGACTTCAGTGCTTTTAACTATCCCATAGTGGACTTCACATTTCATAGAAATTATATTGATGAACAAAATTCATTAATTTGGGAACAGAATATTCTGTACAATTTTGGAACACACATTCCATTTCCTCTGTCATTCTGGGGGTGGTTGGCATATTTTGGAAATAAATCCACTCCATCCCTTCATGTTGGAGGCACTATGAGAAATCTCATATATTTTATTTATTTGATTTTTTTTAATCCCATCATTATTATTGCTTATAAATAAAGTGGTGAACATATCTATTACTACTACTTCCTATTTTTCCCACAACAACAATTCTGTGAGGTGGGTTGGGCTGAGAGAGAGAATGACGGGCTGAAAGTCCTCCAGCTGGCCTAAAGTTGGACTGGAACTCACAGCCTAAGGTTCTTAAGGCCAGCACCTTAACCTCTAGAGCAGGGGTGGGCAAACTTTTTGGCTCGGGGACCTCATTGACTTTTAAAATTTGACAGATGGGCCGGGTCAGCACAAGATTTTTTGGGAATCACCCCCCCTTCTTCTCCTCCTTCCCCTCCCCTCGGAGGCAAAAAGGAAGAGCCGCAGCGGCACTTTGCAATGGCAGCAGCGACACTGGAGGCTCAGGCTCAGCGGCTCCTGGTTTTGCCTTTCCCTCCCCAAGGCAACGCGGGACTGGAGCTGTGCAGAGCTGCGCTGGCAGTAGCAACTCCTGAGAGCCCCAGCCGGACACCTGAGCGGAGCCCGGGCAGAACTGCCTGTTGCTGCTGCGGGTGTCTGGCTGCCCAAGTAAAGAACCGCACCAGCTCAGGGCAACTGTGAGGAGCAAGAGGGGAAGCCAAGGTGCTCATTTCATAGCAGTCAACTTCGCTCTCTTTTGCTCCAGTTAGGTGCTCCCGGCATGCACAAGGAGCATGAAGGGAGGCAAACACCGCACGGATGCATTTTAAAAGTCAGAGAACTTTGCCCAAAACTTCTCATGTATTCAGGGGCTACACCTCTCCCAACGATGAGTTGGTGGCAATCTAACAAAACGTCTTCCAGCTCTTAAAGATTGACTTTAAGAGCGCCCCCATGGAAGAAGCCAAGAACAAGAACAAAAGTAGAGGCGGCGGGGGCAACAAGGGCATGTGATGGGTCCCTCCACGGTCCCCTCCCAGGTGACAGCCAGGGCTTTGGCACCTACTTTTTTCCTGAGAGGTGCGGTGTCTGCCTCCCTTCATACTCCTGGTGGAGGGACACACATGCCCCGTCACCCCTGCTGCCACTACGTTTGCTCGGCTTCTTCCATGGGGGCACTCTTAAAGTTGACCTTTAAGTGGTCCCGGAACATCCGCCCACCTGCCCGGCACCCGCCCTCCCGGAGCACGCTTTCTTCCTTCTGGAGAACGTGCCTCTTCCAGCCCGGCCTGGCCCGGCCAGCCAGCAGGTGACCACACGTCCTGGGGCTTGTCGTGAGATGCCTGCAGCATGTTCTGTTCTATGTGTCAGGCCAGCAAGTCCGAGCAGCCAGCGCATAGAACAGGGTGGTGCCAAACCATTGGAGAAGCGGATCAAAGCTGGAGATTAGTAGCTGCCTCTTTCGGCGCAGAAAGCTTCCCCCAACCAGCTGGCTGGTCTCCTCCTCCTCGGCCATACAGAACAAACAGGCAAAGAAGGAGGAGAGCAGCTGGCCAGTTGGGGGAGGCTTCTTGTGCTGTGAAAGAGGCGGCTAATGATCTCCGGCTCCGCTGTGCTTCTCCAACAT
>NW_020769360.1:7940142-7979873 GCF_900518735.1 Pseudonaja textilis
ATATATATTCTATCTTTCTATCACCTATAGCATCTATCTATCCATCCATCCATCTATTTATCTATCTATCATATCTATCATCCATCTATCTTTCTATCATCTATAACATCTGTCTGTCTGTCATCTATCTTCTATCCACTTCCTTAGAAGTTCTTTTTGAAGTTTTGAAGCTGTTTTAAAGCCATCACCAATCTAAATGTCCTTGTCTTCTGTTGAATTCTCTTTTTGGGTGTACCATGATTCTTACCAAAAAGGCATTGCATGTAATAATAGCTGATAGTCTGCTTGTTGCAGTATTTCAGATAAAGTGGCCTGAAAAAGTAATGGGGGAAAAGTTCAATTAGCTATTATAAATTGTTTATATAAGTGAGAAGAAAATAGCTCTGAACAATTTATGTCTCATCAACTCAGTAACATCTTTCAAACAAAAGGAGGAATAAATAGAGGAGTAGCTTATTTTGCCAGCATAAAGACTAGCTTATTTTGATATTAGTGATACGTTTCAATAAGGATTTTATTGTCAAATTCATGAAAATGTAGAAAGTTATAGATGGTCACTGCTTTCTATTTGTAACCCTCTCATCTTTCCTCTCCAATTAGCTCCTCTTTCTACATTCTCACCTCAAAATAGGAAAATCTAAGCAAATGGATTAAAAAATTAATATTCAAATATATCCAAAATTGTTGAAATTGTTTTCAAAAGTGCCACTGAATGAAAAAAATATATATTGTTTTCAAACACATGTAGCATGACTATAATTTTCACTTAAACCCCTTTTTGATAGCTTCCTCCAAGTTGGTTCAATTATTATCTCCTCAGCTACAATGGCCATAGAAAGTCCTAAAAAAGATTCCAATTTGAAGAAGAAGTGAAATCCAATCCAGGGCACCATTTTGGAAAAGCTGCTCCCAGAATAAAATTCATTTGATTGGTGCCTTGAGGCTAATCCAGACTTTCTATCTGCCCCAGCACAAGATTAAAGGGTAAAGGTTCCCCTTGCACATATGTGCTATTCATTTCTGATTCTAGGGGGTGGTGCTCATCTCCGTTACAAAGCCGAAGAGCCAGCACTGTCCGAAGATGTCTCCGTAGTCATGTGGCCGGCATGACTAAATGCCGAAGGCGCACAGAATGCTGTTACTTCCCCACAAAGGGGTGCCTATGGTTCTATTTGCATTTTTACATGCTTTCAAACTGCTAGGTTGACAGAAGCTAGGACTAGTAATGAGAGCTCACTCTGTTACGCAGTGCTAGGAATTTGAACTGCCGAACTGCCAACCTTTCTGATCGACAAGCTCAACGTCTTAACCACTGAGCCAATTCAATTTTAGAATTTTAGAAGGTCAGGAATAGAAGATCAAGTTTTCAACTTGTTCTCATCTGCTGGACAGATGATCTCCATCTAAACTTTCTGGGTTTGCATCAAAAATAGTTTTTCCACTTTTGCTGGTTCAAACAGGAATTATGCCTGTTGTGATTCCTTCTACCCTACACAAAAAACTCTTCTAATTGGCTTGTATGTCCTGTGATGCCTCCCCTTTGCTCCCTCTGCTGTTCTCTACTGGATATTTCATAATGAGTTCCTAGGCTGCCTACAGTGAAAGGTTGAACTTTTTCCTTCATTTCTTTTAAACAAGTTTAGTAATGAAAGCGTGAAATTGCTGAGAAACGCCAAATTTTCTCTTGAGGCCAAGCAGAAGAGGAAACTTGGAAGAGAAGTAGGTAAATCCACCAATCAGAGCCACATTATCTGCCATCCATATACAACACTTGACCAACCCAATGGTCAATGTATAGATTTCATTTCCAGCCAGTTTCTTCAGAAGAGAGAAGCTGGTGAAAGCTGCAATGCAGAAAAGCCCTTGAAAGCACTAACTGAAAGGAGAGAAAAGTGCCACTTGACACTCACCAAGCTTTCATATCCTTCGTCCTTTGAACTATTTTTTTAACGCATAAAATGTCATCTTGGATGTCATCATCTAAGAACACTGTGAAGATAGTTTCAATGGAAGAATGTTAAATCTGAAAGTGTGATATGCCAACCGATTATCCAAGATATCAGAACTTCATCTTGAAGTGGGACATAGAGAGGCTGTGCTGTTTTTAATCTATTCCTTACTCATATCTACTTTTTCTTCTAGAAGTATTCCTACCTTTAATTCACGATCTTGTGAGATAAGCCATGTGTGAGAGAATATGATTGGGTTCCTTAGCCCAAGAATGTCTTCAAGTAATATACTGACCATGGGCCAGCCAATAAACATGAGGAGACAGAAGATAGGACTTATTCTGATTTAATTCCTTGGTGGCATGCCAACAAAGATCAATATAGCTAGCCGTCCAGGAATGGCGATGTAGACATGAAAAGACACTAAGGAAACCTTTGTAATAAATTATTTTAGCATTTGCTAAAATGTTTTCAATTTACAGTACTTTAATAACCGATCTTAAAATAAATAAGGTAGCTGCAAAGTACAATTTTTCACCAGGGAATCACCTAACATCAGATCTCTATGTCTTATATTCAAAAGTATCTCTATGTTCAAAACTAATCACCATTAACAGCGTGTTTTCTGCTCTGGTTCCATCTCTATGGAACTGGACGTGAGAACTGCTCCCACCTTTTGGGTCTATCAGAAAGATATTAAAACATGGATTTGCTGTTTGGCCTGCAGCCTGGTGAAAGTGATCACTGCTAGAGATGGATAACGGGGTAAGAAGGCCTCATCCCCATCCTGTCCTTCCTTCTGGTTTCAGAATAGTTTGAATAATCTTAACCTGTGTAGTTTTAATATTTTAATTTTTTCTACTTGTTTTATAACTTATAAGCTGCCCAAAGTCACCTTATAGGAAAGATGGGTGGCATAAATGCTTATAAATAAATAAACAATTAATTAATTAATTAATTAATTCGGTTGTAAATTATATTAGGTATTTTTTGTGTTTTGATCCTGTGCACTTTTGTGACTTCTGGTCTCCTCAAGCATATCAGAATAGCACTTGGCTCTCAGATTTTACTTAGACTTTGAAATAAATAATATTATTGTGTTGATTAGAAAGTATTTGACTAGTAAATAGTGGTCCATAATAACATAGAGATACTTTTAATCTTGTTTTGTCTTGGGCCGCAACTTTGTCTATGAAGTTAACAGATAACAGATAATCAGAGCTGGAAGGGACCTTGTAGGTCATCTAGTCCAACCCCCCACCCAAGCGGGAGACTCTACACCATTTCTGACAAATGGCAGTCCAATCTCTTCTTGAAAGTCTCAAGTGATGACGCTCCTACAACTTCCGAGGGCAAGCTGTTCCATTGGATGATTGTTCCTAATGCTATTTCGGCATTTCAGCATCAAGGGCATGTATAGAAGAACTGATGAAGGAGTAATAAACAACTGGGACATAGTAGGTAGCAATTCCTAAAGCCTTTGATTTCAGGCATTTTTGAACTTTGCTGTGTATGGTATATATTTGGTAAATATGGGAAGAATGCCATTGGACAGTTCCCCAATGCAATCTCTTCATAGATCACCTAGATCACTGAAGTGATAGAAAGCCTGTTCTCATTATTGTTGTGTAGTCGCAAGGATGACTCCAGAAATTTCTCTAACCATTTGTGGGGAAATGGCCTTTCAGCAACCAGGAGGTTCAGTCCCCAGTGTGACCACTGCCACCATCAAGGGCCTTTCCTCTTTCTTAGATTGTCCGAAAACTATACTGGCGTGAAATAGATGTCCCCATTGTTAGCTGTTTCTCTTAAGCAACCCACCTGATTTCCATACAAACTAGTGGGTGAGAAAGTGTAACATATCTTGATGCTGCCCTTGAATTGCATTGGATAAAGGGAGGGGGAGCACTACATTAATATCAGAACAGGTAATCTCCAATTTATAACCTGATCTGAAGTTCCAATGTTCCAAGTTATGATGAACCTCCAAAAGATACTTATGACCCAGATTTAAAGTTCTAATGGCTGCCTCCCTCCCAATGAATATGTGACAACCCCCCTTTGGGTGGTTGACAATCAGCCACATGTACAGCACCCTGCAGTCATGTGACCACTATTTATGCTGGGTTGTCCCCCCCCCCCCAGAAATCAGTATTTTTTTCTAGCTTCCAGAAAAAAACCCGCTTATAGTGAAAAATGGCTTTGCCTAATAACCATGGCACTCACTTAATGACTTAGCATTCACCTAGCAACAAGCACATTTGCTTAACAACCACTGCATTAAAAGATGGCAAAATCAGGTGCAATCAGGCGATGGCCCACTTAATGACTGACATGACTTATGACCAGAGGTGGTATTCAGAAGGTTCTGACCAGTTCTGGAGAACCGGTAGTGACAATTTTGAGTAGTTTAGAGAACTGGCCAATACCACCTCTGACTGGAGATTTTACAGTCTCCTTCCCCTGCCACGCCCACCAAGCCACGCCCACAGAACCAGTAGTAAAAAAAATTGAATCCCACCACTACTTATGACAGTAATTATGGGCTCAATTATGTTCATATGTCGAGGACTACCTATACAGTTAAGGAAGACTTAAGTCTGTCTGATAAGGGGCTAAGGACAAAAGCAAAACAGCATCATGGGGACATGGCAAAAGAAAAAAGAAAAAAAAAGAAACTTCATTTACTATAAGGCTGTAGAGCAAAAAAATGAAACTGAAAAGAGGTTGCTGAGCAGTGGTGGGATTCAGCCAGTTCACATCACTTCAGGAGAATCGATTGTTAACTTTCTGAGTAGTTTGGCAAACTGGTTGTTGGAAGAAATCATTAGGGAAGAGAACCAGTTGTTAAATTATTTTGAATCCCACCACTGTTGCTGGGGCATGATTGTATCACAGAGGCAATTAGGGAAAAGCCACAATGGAATGTAACTAGATCATTTATATTTAGAAATTGGGAGAATAGTTTACAGAACATTTTGTTTGGCTTTCTGGTTGGAATTTCCTGTTTGAACAATAAAGCAAAAGCAAAGGCAAAAGAAAGAAAGGAAGAAATCACTCACAATCACAGCTAATGTTGCATCTGTTTTGAGTGGGGTGCCTTCCATTATCACACCATTCGAGGCCACTGAGTTGGAATATTCCATAACGGGGAACACCCCGAATGTTCTCATAGTACAAAGTATCAAGCCTGCTTGAGTAATCAGCCGCACAGACAACTAGTGGGAGAAGGAAAGAAAAAGGATTTTTTGCTTTTTTCAAAAATCAGACCCCAAATGCAAAACAAGAAAGCAAGAAAAGTGCCTGTTATCTTTTGGCAACTCAGTTCATCAGTTGGCATTTTCAAGATGCTGATGTTTTAATATTGACTTTTCAAATGTTTAGTTTTATCCACTAGGATCTTGTAAACTAGAAAGCAGTGCAATCAGAGATTACTAAGAAACTGGGAAACTTATACAATGTTTTGGATTTGTCTTTTCCTTTATTGTATCTTGATGTGTTTTGCTTTTTGCATTCTTCATTCTTATGTTCCATATTCACCCTTCTATTTGAAAACATTTCCTGACGACAGTGAAACTTCCTAGCTTTAAAGGAAACATTTGGAAGAAACAAAAAAATAAATGTGCTGAAATGTACTTCAATCAGAGAGAGAGAGAGAGGGAGAGGGAGGGAGGGAGGGAGGGAGAGAGAGAGAGAGAGATTGGGAAAATATAGTAGATGATTGAAAATTAGATTTTGATTAACCCTAACAATGGAAATGAATTATGAGGATCTGAAATAGAACTCACACTGCTCTGAGTAAATGCCTTTGAAAGGATCCATTTGAAAAAACTTCAGAATGTAATATAAGTCACAAACATCAAATACTTTAGCCTTCTGTCTTGCTATGAGTAAGCAGAACAAGGTGAAAAAAATCACCTTCATTGTTGCCGGTCTTTGAAAACTTCTGTGTTCAGAACACTTTCTATTTATAGCTCATGGAAGTTGCAACCTTAGGCTGCCCTTGTGACTATTGGCTATTCAAACTCTCATTCAAAACCTTTTGGTGCAGGGGATTTCCTTCCCTCAAAAGACTGAAGTAGGGAGAATTAGGGCATGCAGCAGCTCTTGCAAGCTCCATTTTCTCTGGCAAAGGGTTGCAGGAGGCTGTCCCAGGTGAAAACGGAGATTGGGAGCCTGTTTTCGTTGGCAGAGTGCTCAGGCCACCACAGGCGGCCCTAACACGAGTGACAATGTCTGGAATACTCTACCTGACTCTGTGGTTTCTTCCCCAAACCCCAAAAACTTTAACCTTAGACTACTACTGACCTCACCCCTTTCCTAAGAGGTCTGTAGGGGGCATGCATAAGCACACCAACGTGCCTACTGTCCCTGTCCCATTGTTTCATTTATTTTTATTTTTTATTTTTCTTATATGTATCCATGTATTCATAACTATGTTTTTACTTATACCTATTATCTTGTAAGCAATTGACAAAAATAAATACATAAAATAAAAAATAAATAAACATCAAGCTGGCCACGCCCACCCTGACCACACCCACCCCACCCTCAATGAAATCGAGTTTGACACCCCTGCTCTAGGATGTTTGGAGGTGTCCCTCTCTCCCTCATTTTAAAAAGAAGAGGTTAAAGCTTCGTTTTATACCCAATCCTTCATTTTCCGGGCATTTGCTTTATCCATTTTCACTGAATATTGTTACAATTGTACTGTTTCATTGCCTGGACACTGAAGTTAAATACTGATTATTAAAAATGTTGGAAAAGTTTCTGATATTCAGATTTTATAGAGTATGTTCTTGTTTTATGTTGTTAAAGCTGTGGGCTGCTTGCTGGGAATGTAAGATCTCCAAATAATGACAAGTAAACAGACTGTTCTCTTCTTTCATCCTCCTAAATAGATATTCTGATGTTTTCCTGATAAAACTGACTCATTTTATCCCACAAAAAATGCATGTGGGTTAAAGTATTGCTTGTAGTTATTTAAAATAACAGGCTTCTTTGATCTAGTAGAGAATTCAAGTCTGGTTTATCGAGGTTTCAAAGGAAAGTCTGCATGTGTGTGTGTGTGTGTGTGTGTGGGTGTGGGTGTGGGTGTGGGTGTGTGTGTGTGTCTCTGTCTCTCTCTCTGTGTGTGTTTAAATTTATCGAAACAAAGTTCACATTCAAGTTAGGAACAAAGTTCACATTGACATGGTATCTAATATCATAGATCCAGTATTTGCAGCAGGCAGGCCTGATTCAAATGAAACAAACAAAATGGTTAAAAGTGTATGATATTTATATAGTTACTTACCAAGCACATCTAAATTATATTAAAGTAATCAAAATATCTTTACAATCCCCAAGGCATGTCACAACTATTTCCTTGCTATTTTCTTACTCATATTGGATGCAGTAAAATTTCCCTTTTTAGAATGTATAAATGTCAGTGAAAATTTGCTCCACGCAGCCATCGCCGGAATGGGACAATTAGGTGCCAACACTTCTCTGTGCCCACTTCACTCCTGGGCACCTGCCTCACCCAACCCACAGTGGGCTTTCCTCCTCGATTGGCCTCTGCTGGTGATTCTCCACTGCCAATTCCCCCCCCCCCGCACTCCCAGCCCCTCATCCCAGCTGATTCCCCAAGGCAGAGTTTTACCAGGAGAATTCGCTGCACGGGACCAGAAGCCATGGCTCCTGGCAGCCAATCAGGCAGTGGGCAACTGTGGGGGGCGGTGATGTAAGGTGGTGGTGGGGTGACTGGTGAGGGCAGCAGGGGGTAGGTAGCATTGATTGCAGAGGGTGGTGGGCAATTGGAGGTGCTGGAGAAAACCTCTCTGTTTCTCCCTTCCTTTTCCTTTCTTTCCTTTTTCCTTTCTTTTCTTTTCCTACCTTCCTCTCTTTTTCTCCCTTCCTCCCTCTCTTTTCTTTCTTTTCCTTTCTCCCAAGTGGGAAGATCGTGTTCTTGTTGTTCCACACAGGGGTGGGATTTCAAAATTTTGGGCTTGGCTTAGGTGGTGGGTGTGGCTTGGTGGTCATGTGACTGGGTGAACTTGGCTTGGTGGTCATGTTATTGGCTGGGCATGGCCAACTCAACATCACTCACATCGAGGCACACATCTCCTCGCCTGGCCTCTCATGACTGTGGGGATGCTGCAACAGTCGTAAGTGTGAAAAATGGTCATAAGTCACTTTTTTCAGTGCCATTGTAACTTTGAATGGTCATTTCACACAAGCAAAGTACCAGCAACAGAAAGGGAAAACACTCCAGAGAAGTTGCTTCCCACTTTCTCCAGTGTTTAACCTATTGCATGCAATTTATATAATGAAGATTTGGCAGCAATAACAAGCTTAGGTGGCACTTTAATAAAATAGGTAAATCAGGAATAAGGAACTTGTGACTTCCCAGGTTTTGCTGAATCCAGTAACCAGGATGGCCAATTGTGAGAGATTTTGGACACTTCCTTTCAGCAGCTTTATTAAAAAGATGTGTCCATTTACAGCTACTGGCCAAGATAATCAATTTTCTTTTCTGAGTTGAGAAAATAGAAATGTTTCTATTGCCTGCAACATTTGTCTTGACTTAGGAAACAGATGAAAGGGACATAGTGGCTCAGTGGCTAAGACACTGAGCTTGTTGATCAGAAAGGTCAGCAGTTTGGTGGTTCGAATCCCTAGCGCTGCATAGTGGAGTGAGCTCCCATTGCTTGTCCCAGCTTCTGCCAATCTAGCAGTTCGAAAGCATGTAAAAATGCAAATAGAACCATAGGGACCACCTTGGTGGGAAGGTAACAGCGTTCCATGCACCTTTGACGTTTAGTCATGCCTGCCACATGATCACGGAGACATCTTCAGACAGCGCTGGCTCTTCGGCTTTGTAACGGAGATGAGCACCGAAAACAACTAGCATGTATGTGCGAAGGAACCTTTACTTTTGTCTTTAGAAAACAGATGAGAGTCTGCAATCCAGACACCCAGAACAATTCTTGACCATAGAAAGTAAAACCTTTGAATTACAGGAAACTCCATCTGTTTTTCCCATTGGACTGATAATCAGCATGATCAGCTGCCTGGGAGGAAAATGGAGAATGATTTTTCTACAACCAGAAGAGAGGAGAACGATGAAAATTGACGGATTAATTGATTATGTGCCATCACTCCTAGCAACCACATCCATGATGAGTTAGGAAGACAGAGGGGGTATAAATAAGCATCTGAAGGGATATACTCCTTCCTATTTTCCATACAACAACTCTTTGAGGTGGATTGGGCTTAGTGAGTGTGCCTTGCACCAAATCATCCAGCTGGCTTTCATGCTTGAGGCAGGACTAGAATTCACTGTCTCCTGCTTTCTAAGCCAGCACCTTAACCACTACAGCAAACCAGCCAGCACCACCACCACCACCACCATCAGTTTTGATTCAATGATATTTCAAAATAGATTTGAAGTTTTTTATTTTAAACTTTATTGATTTGACTGGAGAATAAATACCAAAAAGGAAGGAACAAACCAAGAGCTAATTTTTCAGGTGCTTCCTTCTTCTTCTTGTGCCATATCCATCATTAGACATTGACAATCATGTTGGCAATCCTATTTTTATCAACAGCCACATGTAAAAGTCCTGCTGAGTTTTGTCCATACAGTCCCTTAGATTTTGAAGCTATGATGTTCTTCTTCTGCCTGGATTTTGTTTGACTTCAATCTTTCCCTGGAGGATTAAGTGAAATATCTAGTATTTTTCCGGGCATCTTGTTACATGTCCAAACTAATCTAACTTTTGCTTTTCACAGTTTTGATGATTTCCCTTGTTTTTCCAAGGTGGCTTATCACCTTCTCATTTCTGAGTTTGTCAACCTGGCTTATATGTAACAGCTGCCTATAAATCCACATTTCAAATGCTTCTAATAGATAACAGATAATCAGAGATAATCAGAGTTGGAAGGGACTTTGTAGGTCATCTACTCCAACTCTCCGCCCAAGCGGGAGACCCTACACCATTTCTGACAAATGACAGTCCAGTCTCTTCTTGAAAGTCTCAAGTGATGATGCTCCCACAACTTCTGAGGGCAAGCTGTACCTTTGGTTGATTCTTCTCACTGTCAGAAAGTTTCTCCTTATTTCCAGGTTAAATCTCTTCTTGTTCAGTTTCCATCCATTATTCCTTGTCTGGCCTTCGGATGCTTTAGAAAATAGCTTGATCTCCTCCTCTCTGTGGCAGCCCCTCAAATATTGGAACACTGCTATCATGTCTACCCTGGTCCTTCTCTTCACTAGACTAGCCATGCCCACTTGTAACCGTTCTTCATATGTTTTAGTCTCCAGTCTCCTAATCATCCTGGTTGCTCTTCTCTGTACTTTTTCTAGAGTCTCAACATCTTATTTATAGTGTGGTTACCAAAACTGGACACAGTACTCTAGGTGTGGTTTACTAAGGCTTTATAGAATGATATGAGTACCTCACTGGATCTTGATTGTATCCCTCTGTTAATGCAATTTAGAATTGCATTAGCTTTTTTGGTGGCTGCTGGACACTGCTGGCTCATATTTAGCTGGTTGTCCACTAAGACTCCAAGATCCCTCTCACAGTTACTGCTATTGAGTCTGGTTTCACCCAGTCTATATGTGTACTTTTGGTTTTTCTTGCCTAAGTGTAGGACTTTACTTTTCTCTACATTGAATTTCATTTTGTTAGATACAGCCCAGTGTTCTAGTCTGTCAAGATCCATCCAGATCTTGAGCCTATCTTCTTGGGTGTTGGCTATTCCTGCCAGTTTAGTATCATCTGCAAATTTGGTAAGTTCCCCTTCTATTCTCTCATCTAAGTCGTTAATTAAGGTATTGAAGAGTACTGGGCCTAAGACAGAACCTTGTGGCACCCCACTGCTTACTTCCCTCCATGTAGACTTAGACCCATAAAGGACTACTTGCTTCTAGTCTCTTTAAGTGGCTTTCTATTAGCAACCAACTCTCTACTTCGTAAAGCAGGCTAGAAAAGATTAACATCTGACAAGCCTGATTTTCAATCTTAGGCTTATGTCGTGACTGCAGAAGACATTTTTCATTTTGAAGAATGCTGTTCGAGCTTTCTCTATCCTTGTCTTTACTTCAGTGGCCATGTCCCAGCCTTCATGTAAATTAGAACGTATTAGAAGGTATGTGATCCTTTTGACTTTTTTTTAGTGGTATTCCTTCCGAAGTTATTCGTGGTAAATTAATGGTTTGTTTGCTGTTGACTGTGATCTTGGTTTTTAAGGTGTTAAGCTTCAAGCTGTATTTTCAAGATATTTCTGTGGCTCTGTTGATGAAGAGCTGAAGGTCATGCTTACTGGCAAGCATAACTGTATCATCAGCATACCTTAAATCAGGGGTGTCAAACTCAAAGCCCTAACTCCTGCCTTAAATTGTTGACCTGAACGCCATCAATGTTTTCCAGTGCTTCACTGAAAATTGATTCAGAATAAATATTAAACAATAGTGGAGACAAAATACAGCCTTGTCTGACCCCTCTTCATATTTCTCCATCATCTGAGTATTTTTGGCCATTTGCTACCTGATGCCAGTATAGATTCTTTATGATTTGTATGTCTGTGTCATCTTTGTCCCACTTGTTTCAGGATCTGTAACAGTTTGCTGTGTCTTATTTTATCAAATGCTATTTGAACATCAATGAAGCACATGTAAACACTGTGACTGACATCTATACAACGCTGTACAAGAACTTGAATGCTGGATATGGCATCTCGTGTACCAAGATTGTTTCTGAAACCAAATTGTGTGCTACTTAGATGCTCCTCAATTTTGTTGTATATTCTTGTGTGTTAAATTCCAAAATATTGGGTGAGCACCAGAGGATCATAAAATCCCAGCCAAAATCTGAGAATGCTTCAAAAGAGCACACAGCAGAGTAACTTTTAGATAACTCAAGTGTTGGCTACATAATGTCTTTATAGTTTGCTTTTAAATGCTGATTGTTGGCTCAAGAGTTTCCCATCTAATGATCTGCTTCTGCAGCCCCCTTTCCTACCCATCCTGTTGGAGGCTTCATGAATGGTCTTTCCCTGTTTCTCACTCTACTATGCTGTTTACAGATCCAGTTCTCTGATCCTAGGGAGCTTGTGCATTGGATCAAAATCCTGGTGTTTAAAAGGCTGTCTGCCAAATCCTTCTGCAACCTGTCCCTACAGGTTTTAAAGCACATAGGTGGATAATGTATGTAAAATCCCTGGGAAGGAATAATACAACTAGCATCAACATCAACAGCCCTTCCCAATCAGTTTTGTGTCTTAGTCTACCGCTAAACCTAACTTCAAAAAAGAAACCCATATTTTAAAGCAATTAGAATGCAAATGTAGGAAGCACCCTCTCCCCAGATTAAAATATTCTTTATTCTTAATATTAAAGGAGGTGAGATAGAATATTTTTCCAAAGGAAAATAGAGAAAACATGTTCTTAAAGGCAGAAAGCAGCCCCAGTCTTAATAGCCTCCAGCAGAAGCCTCAAGCCTTTAGAGATGGAAATTTTGTACCCATTAAGAGAGACAGGGGACAATCTATTCATAAACAAAACACCTTTTGTTCCAACTGATTAAGATGAAGAAAGACAGGACATGACTTTTAGGACATAATAGGATTAACTCACCACCATTAAAATAGCAAAGGACACAAAACTCACTATCTTGCACAACCCCCTAGAGCATTTCAAACAGAAAACCACAGAAAGCTATCAAGATCCATCCACTCATTCAGCCGTTTTGTCTGCTGTCCCAGAATTGCATGCTATTGTTGGTTCTGCACATCAATAAACTTTCTTTTTTAAGCAGCCTCCATTTTATTCCTGGCTTGGAACTGGACCTGATTTTTCTTTCAACACAAGTATAGCAATAAAAATGCAGCCAGCCATATTCAGAAAGCATATTTTACCATCAATGCTAAAAGTTATACAAAGAAAGGCCATTAACTTCTATGACTACAGTTGCTACCCAATGTTACAAGTGGAAGATGTTAATGAGAGATTGACCCACCTGGCACTTACCTTATCACTACTACATACAATTTGCTTAGCACAAGCAATATCATCTGTGACATCATCTGTGAAAGCTGCAGAAAGAGGCAAATTGGAATTTGGAATTTGTCCAACTCCAGATGTTTTAGTGGTATTTCCAAAGATTTGTATAAAATTATTATTTAAAGCAGATTCTTACCTAAAAGGCCCTTTAATCATAGGATTTCACTAGTTGTGCACATTATGTGATATATTCATGTCCTTCTTGGTATCATTTACTTTTTGTACAACTGGTGTAGAGCATGAATTTCCTCTTCTCATGTTCTAAACCAGTGGTCACCACTGGTGGGCCATGAGAAAATTTTGGTGGGCCGCAGAAAAATTTCACCCCCAGAGCACCCCCCCAAAGCAATTAATCCAGGCTGCACAGAAACACAAGGCTGTGTCGCTCACATGGCCTGAGGGAACCCTCCCCGCCCACTCACTCTTTACCCAGCAAACTTGCCTGCTAAGTTGTTATTTTTCCTTTTTCCGACCATCATCTGTTCTGCTGTGCTGGAAAATTTAGATTAGCTAGGAAGCAGGAAATAATTCGATTTCTTGCTTTCTCACTAGTCTTTAGATCTTTGGCTCTGCTTTTAAGTACAGCTGAACCTCCCTTAGGACTGAAGGTTATCTTGCAAGCAAATTCAGTGCAGACTTACGGCAAGCAAACTTGAGAGACTGAGCTAGCCGATGGCAGATAGATAGATCACTGAATGATTCTGTGAGCAACTCAATCTGCCTGCTTTGCCTGATTTGGGGTAAAACTTGCTCTTTTTTTAAAAAAAATCAATAATTACCTACACGGTGTGTTGTGAGTTAATTTTGTGAGTTTGCTTGCAAGCAAATATGTGACAGACTAAGCTAGCCAATGGCAGACAGATAGATTTCTGAATGAAAATGTGATTCTGTGAGCAACTCAACCTGCCTGCCTGCTTTGCCTGATTTTGGTAAAAGTTGCTATTTTTTAATAAATAATTCAATATTTATATAAATATTTATAATATTTACATACAAACCACACCCAGCCAGTCACATGACCACCAAGCCACACCCACAAATTAGTCCACACCCACAGAACCAGTTAGTGGTCCCTGGGATCTAAAATTATGAGTTTGGTGGTCCCTAAGGTCCAAAAGGTTGGTGACCCCTGTTGTAAACCATGCGGAGCAGTGGTGGGATTCAATTTTTTTTACTACTGGTTCTGTGGGTGTGGCTTGGTGGGCATGGCAGGGGAAGGGTACTGTAAAATCTCCAGTCAGAGGTGGTATTTGCTGATTCTCCGAACTACTCAAGATTTTCGCTACCGGTTCTCCAGAACTGGTCAGAACCTGCTGAATACCACCTCTGATGCAGAGTAACTACTCTGAAAAATGTGGTGGACCAGTAATCAATTTCCACTCTAGAGCTGAATATGCTGGATATGCATACTTCCCAACAGTCTCATTGCACTCTTGGAAAAGAATGAGAGAAGAAATCTCTCGCCTGTGTCCAAGACCTAGATTTCTCTAACAAAGGGCAGAAAAAACAGGATCAGGTTCCTTAATTAGATGGGGTTGTGAAACTGAAATTGCTGCCCTTAACTTGTGCCTCCAGCAAGGTATTGATAGGATCAGGTGGCTCTCCAAGCAAGCAACCCTTTCCATTGCACGTGGTGACCCAGTTTAGACTAGTGGTTAGGGCTCCCTGCTACAAACCAGGAGACTGTGAGTTCTTTGGTAATAAAAGCTGGTTGTGTGACTTTGGACTGGTCACATCGTCTCAGCTCAATTCACTTCAGATTTAAATTGTTTTAAGGAAAATAGGAGGAGGAAGAGATATTAGGCATGCACCCAACCTTGAGTTGTTTATAAAAATAATAAAAGTATGGAATAAAAAAAATGTTTAGAAAGCACTGAAGAGAGTGTGAGATTGTTAATGTGAGGGGGACAGGGGGACTTCAACACATACAAGTCTTTTGTTCTTTAGATAATTCTGTGGTGGATGTTCTGGGGGCAGAAATGGAGATATATCTGTGTGAAGGAATTTTGAATAGTTGTGACAAGTTGGGTAGCAGGACGCTAAACAGAAAAAGGCCAAGAGACCAGAAAACACAAAGGCTAGATATTTTCATTGTTGACCTGAGCAGGAACTCAGAACAATTTTGAGAAACAGTGTCAGTGATTCAATGTTAATCCTCATGGAGAGCAATCCCCTATAGAGAGCAAAAAGAGAGAAGAAGAAGGACTAAAATTGATTTGACATATTTGGAACGTTTCAATTTTATTGCTTTTCTAATGAAGTAGGTGTGAGCCTTCCTAGTAAATCAGGTCCGGAAACAATCACCACAAGGAGTGTACTGCCATCTTGTGTTGTAGAACATAATTACAAGAGAATTTTGAAGTCTGTTAAAGATTTGACAGATGTGTCTTCACTACAAAGCTTATTACAGTGATTAGCTTATGGCCTTGGTTATTGTTGCATCACCAACAGCTATTCATCTGGAAAATCTCATAGTTGCTACTGCCATCCTCGTTTGACCCATCAACAGCTTGGGTGTTGTACTCATTTGTATCGTAAGCAAGACAGAACCCTGGAAGAAAGAAAATGAGAAATGGACTATAAAGGACTGGTACTATAAATGTTATTTATATACTATATAAAAGTTATTCTCATTTTTAAATATAACATTTATAACAGAATGGTTAGCCATCTTCTCTTTCTTCCCCCAACCAAGGAAGGTCCCAAGAGCTCCAGAACATTTTGGAAATTTGGAATAAATCTGATTCTTGTCTCCAAGATATTCTGGGATTTCTTAATGGCACATAAAGCCACCTCTCCTTTCTTCTCTCTTCCTAATTCCAGCCTTCCAGGCAGGAGGTATTTTTTTTCATTGTGCATCTTCTGCCAAGCTGCACATGTGGAAAAATCTTCTGTGATGGCCTCTTCAATTGTATACTGAATTTAATTGATTTGGTGAAATTTAAAGATCTAACCTTGGAGAGGATGCTGATCCTGATAGGGATCACCTGTTATTCTTGAGAGAGTAAATAAAATATTGGCTAAGCCATAATTGTAAAAAGATAACATAGAGACCAAGGTGGTATAACCATATCTCAGTTCTGAAATTGCCCCAATCAGGCAACAAACCGGAGATCAATCAGCCTCATAGAAATAAGGCTGTTAGTGCAGGTGAAGTCTGAGGTCTCCCCAGTCATTTGAGTTGAGAAGAAAGTGTATCCCCTCATTCTAAGAACATTGAAAATGGCTTTTAATTCATTGGGTGGGCTGGTTGAACTCATTCTTGGAAAGATCCACCCCATTTTGCATTCCCCTTGCAAAGCTGCATCTTGCTCAGATGGAGGGAGGGAGGGAGGGAGGGAGGGAGAAAGAGAGAGAGAGAGAGAGAGAGAGAGAGAGAGAGAGAGAGAGAGAGAGTCAACTTACAATTGCCCAACTGGTAGGCAATTTTGTTTTAGAATTGAATCCAATTCACATCTAAAAAATATTTTGGCTTCACTGGATGCAGTGAGGAGAAAGAGGAGGATGAGCACTAATGTCTTCATTGTTGTGGCTCCTGGGAGGATAATGTCTGACTTCCCCAGGAAGGCTACTGGATTTTGTTCCATATTAGCCGGCTTGAAGACCTGCATTCCTATTGGTCCAGAAAAGCCGGACCGTCATTGGACTCTTTAAACACCCCTGATTGGCTCGTATAGGGTTTGCTGCGATTGGCTACAACCAAGCATGGCAAACTCAAAGAACTGTCATTGGCTGCCTAGCTGCAGCCGGCTCTATAAAAAGAGCTGCCGCGGCTAGGGGTTTTGTCTCAGAATTCTTCCTGTTAAATAAAGAGCTGTTTGTTCATTACTCACGCCTTGTTCTTATGGGACCCACCGACCATACTTAACAGATTTTATGGTCAGAGCTGGAGAAACTGGCATCTCTGGAGAGCTGGCAAACAAAGTGTGTAGCAATTATTCCCCTATCTCAGGTTAATTTGGACTAAGAAGCATGGAGTGCTGAGGCACAGATAAAAGAGAAAGAAATAATTGTAATGTTCCATTTCATAAGAAGCCAAACAAAACTAAAAGTGGGTGTGAATCTGGGTCAAGGAATCTGTATGAGAGATTCCAGAAATGAACAAGTGCTGCTTTCAGCTATGTGATTGAGGCCCCAACCTTTTTTATGTATCTCACATATGATGTATGTAAAAAAGGAAAAGGACTTTATAGAGTGGTGACTGCAGCCTCCTTGACTTTTTGGACCCTGAAGACATTCCTCTCTCTCTGGGGGACCCAACATTTCGCTGAAGTTTCCATTTGTTTGTTTCAATACAACTCTGGTTTCGGGGCATTTTTTTTCCTTTGTGATCATGTTTGTGGAATAATGCAACTTGCTGAAATAACCCAATGAACTGTATATTATTTCTTGGTTTTATTGCCATTTTACCCTTCTTACATGTATCATCAAGTCTTCATCCAGCCTCTATGAATATGTAGATGGATTTTATCCATCTGATCTGAAATTGTTGAATTCTACAATTGGATTATGTAAATTATTCACAGTATAAGTTAGTGCAGTGAACTCTACCTAGGCTGGCCTGGAGGACTACTCAGAATTGCCATGTAATCCAGAAGTGGGCAGCAGAGGCAGGGATGGGTATAAATCAGTCAGTTGCCACCTTGAGTAGACTATTGAGGTGTTCTCCTTCCTTTGAAGAAAGCGGTAGAAGAAAGTACTTATTCCATTTTATTATGATGTAAGCTAAACAAAAGAGAGTCAGTTTGGTTTAATGTTTAAGGCCACAGGCTAGAAACTAGGAGACTGTCAGTCCCAGTCTTGGGTCATCTTGGGTCAGTCTTTCTCTCTCAGCCATCTTTTTGACATGCAGTTACATGGGAATGGGTTTTAAATCTCCGGATCTCTGAATTGTCAGCTCAAATCAACAAGGATTGTAATTGTTGCTAGTATCTGCAACTCCTCTGGGCAAGTACGCTTCCTTCATGGATTTATTTTGCAATTTGATCCTCATTCATTGTTTCTATATGAACAAATTACCCACCCAAATCACAGTACATTACAATTTACTTTGTAATGGTCACTCACTGGTACATTCAACCCACATGCCATCTATCACTCATGCATTTTTGATCTTATCCCACTATGAAATTGTTAAGTGGAATACTTCTGGATACCATTTCTGCTGCAATACTGCCAATATGGGGAGTACAGGTCCAGAATCAAACTTCTCAGTATGGTTATATAAGGAATAATATTGTCATCACAGAAGGAGGAAGAGGATCATCAAACTCAGAGCCGGCAGCCACGGGTCCATTTTGACAGATTTTTTCCTTTGCAGTATTTTTTCCAGACAACCCTTAAGAAAGGAATAAAAATAAGAACAATGCACTTTTGTTGTAGAACACACATGTGGTAGTTTCTTTAACAGTTTCAAATGATGTAATTCTACTTGGAGAGATTCAGGAAACATCTAGGTGAGCTAGTGCAACTTTCATTTATTCATCTTTCTTGTTCATTGACAATTCTTTTCTTAGTTGTTTAAATGAATCTCCTTTCCTCCAGATTAAAACAATAGTTTTAACTAAAATAGTCCTGACTTTCTATTTCTCCTAATAAAGATTACATGCCATAATGCCCAGTAGATATCTTGGGCTCTCTTCAGAACAGCACACAGAATACTTTTAAAAAAATCAGATTATTTATCACAAAGCATTTTTATTCTTTGCTTTTAGATACTCAGCTGAAAAGTGTTTCATCTAATGACCTGCTGCTTACTACTCAATAGTAAATCATTCTATGATTGGAGGCTTCAGGAATGATCTCTCCCTGCTTTGCACACTACTGCTCTTTACCTACTAGATCTCTGATCCCATGGAGTTTGTCCATAGAATCCTTGTGTTCAAAAGACCCTTTGTCTAATTCTTCTGCTACTTGGTACTAAATCATAGATTTTTTAACAGCTGACAAGCACAGACATGGATAATTGATGTAAAATGACTGGGAAGGAGTAACCCAGCTATAAACAGCATCAACAGCTGCATCTTAAATTGTGTCTCAGGCTATTTTTAAACCAGGATTCAAAAGACTTCTTAAATCCATTTTTTGAAGCAACCAGAATGGAGATATAACAACAAAAAACACAATCTGTAATGTTCAGGTAGTATATTTCACAATAAATGTTAAGACATTTTACAGTAGTCTAAAGAAACTAATTCAAGTTCATGAGTACAAGTCCAGTTGCTAGCCAATGTTCCAAATGTAAGATGTTAATGAGATATTGACTCACCAGGCATTCATCCCATTGGGATCACGCACAATTCTTTTAGCACAAGTAATATCATCTGTGATGTCATCATTTGTGAAAGCTGCCAAAAGAGCAAATTAGAACTTATCCAATTCCAGATGTTTCAAAGGTATTTCCAAAAATTTCCATAAACTTATTATTTAAAACAGATACTTACCCAGCTGGTGTAGACCATGAAATGCCTTTTCTCCTGCTCTGAACATGGAGAGTAACAAGTTTGAAAAATGTGGAGTACTAAGAGTTTGTTTCTGCTCTAGACTGAATATGCTGGATATGAAGGTATCCCCAGAGCATTATTGCATTCTTGGAAAGGAACCAGAGAGGAAATCTCTCACTTGAAGTCCTAACTTTTGATAAAGGGCAGAAAACATTAGATTGAATTCTTTAACTGGGTGGGATTCTGGAGCTGAAATTGGCATCTTTAATTACTTCCTCTAGCAAGATATTGACTAACCATTATGAAGATAGGATCATGTGGCTCTCTTACAAGCAACACTTTTCATCTCCAGGTTACAAATTAGAAGACTGTGAGTTCTAGTCTCACCTTTGGAACGAAAGCTGGTAGGGTGTCTTTGGGCCAGTCTCTTCCTCTCAGTCCAACTCACTTTACAGAGTTAAGGTGTTTCAAGGAAAATAGGAGGAGGAAGAATGAGTGCTAAGTATGTGTGCAACCTTGAGTTGTTTATAAAAGTAATAAAAAAGTGAAGAAATCTTTAAAAAGCACTGAAGAGAGTGTGAGATAGTTAATGTGAGAGGGACAGGGGGACTTCACCGCATAGAAGTCTTTTGCTCTTTAGATAATACTGTGGTGGATGTTCTGGGGACAGAAATGGAGATATATCTGTGTGGAGGAATTTAGAGTAGTTGTGACAAGTTGGGTAGCAGGATGATAAACAGGCCAAGAGTCCAACAGAAAGCAGAGTGGCTAGATATTATCACTGTTGAGCCAAGCAGGAACTCAAAACAATTTTGAAAGACAGTTTTGGTGAGTCCATATCAATTCTATGCATCTGAAACACAAGGAGTATAGGCATATTATCTCATTGTGCCATGGAACATAATAACCACAGAATTTTGGAAACCTGTCAGACTTACCACTGCAAGGCTTATTACAGCCATTAGCTGTGGGACCCTGGTAATTGTTGCACCACCAACGGCTGCTTATCTGGAAAATCCCATAATTGCGACTGCCATTTGAGTTTGATGACCCCACAGCTCGGCTGTTGTATCCGCTCTCATAATAAGCCATACAGATCCCTGGAAGAAAGCAAGCAAGGAAAGGGGTATAAAAGATCTGTGCTGTAAATGGAAAAGCCATCCTGATTTTTTTTAAATAGAACATTTAGAACATAATGCTTAACTATCTTCTCATTCTTCCCTCAACCAAGGAAGGACCCAAAAAGTCCAGTATATTTTGGAAACCTTCAAGGAATTTGGAATAAATCTGTTTCTGTCTCCAAGATATACCTGGATTTCTTAAAGGCGCAAAAAGCCACCTCCCCTTTCTTCTCTCTTTCTAATTTAAGCCTTCCGGGAGGGAATACTCTTTCATTGTGCATCTTTTGGCAATCTCCATGTTCCATATTCATAGACTTGAAGCCTCGCATTCCCATCGGCCCATTTAGACCACTACCTGATTGGACAGCTTGGACAGTTCTGATTGGCTTGCTAAGAGTCTGCCACGATTGGCTAAAACCAAGCATGGCAGACTTGAAGCAGCATCATTGGCCGCCTAGCTGTGGTGAGCTCTATAAAAGAGCAGCTGCTATTGTTTCTTAAGCTTGTTCTAGCCAGTAAATAAAGAGCTGTTGTTACTGAGCCGAAGTCTCTCGTCTTAAATGAACCCGACCTTCCGACCTTAACACTGGCGACGAGGGTGGGATAAAGAAGACAATGAGACAATCCAGCATGTGGCAAATGGCGCGAAATGACCATCAAGATGGTCAGCAATGCCACGCCACCCGCACCCTTTAATCTGGCCACTGAGGACTGGGAGTCCTACATCGACTGGTTTCAGATGTTTTTGGAATTCAGCAACCTGAAAGACGCCAACGGCAACCAGAAACGGGCTATATTCCTATCACACTGCGGGCCCGCCGTGTTTAAAATGGCCAAGGCTTTGGCAAAACCCGCAGACGTCAAAACGATGGATTGGGACGACCTCGCACCCATCCTCCGAAACCACTATGCTCCGGCCGTGCCCACCTCATTCGCTGGCACGACTTTTACCAAAGAGATCAGCACGAGGGTGAGAGCATTAGCGAATTCGTAGCTGATCTGAGGGACCTTGGAGGGTTGTGTGGATTCACTGACCTAGAAGAGGCCATGCGAGATCGGGTCATCCTCGGCCTAAAAGACCCCACTCTACAAAGCAAGTTGATGGCAAAGGGCAGTATCTCCCTCGCTGACACCATAGCTGAAGCAACAGCAGCAGAAGCCACACGCAAATCAGCGGCTCGGATGTGGCGATCAAACAGAGCCGGCCGCCGCCCAGTCAGCGAAACAGCTTCAACATCGGAGAAGCATACTACCACCACCCAGCACGGCAACACCGAATCCCCCTCTGACAGAGACTACGAGGAGGAAGAAATCCACTGGCTCCAGTCAGAACGTGATCGACGAGACCGGCGGTGTCGTAAGTCAGGGTTTCAATGCGCCGGATGCGGAGGTGATCACCCCCACTCTGAATGCCATTTTCTTGACGCCATTTGTCAGCATTGCGAGAAGGGGGGGCACATCACAAAAGTATGTCAAAATAAACGCAACCTCAGCCCCCGGTGTCGAGGAAGTAGCTCGAGATGATGAGATGGCACCCCCCCAAAGCATCGGGACCGCCAGCCTGACAGCCGATGGAACCGAGACAGCTGGACCAAGTTATTCAACGAGGCACCACCCTCAACCATGCCCTGCAGCAAAGTGCCTACCCTGTACCAGTAGTCCAACACCTCCTGCACTCACTGGGGGTGTGGGGGGGGCCTGGGGCTTTGTAAAGCTTGACCTGGCACAAGCCTATCAACAGCTACCGGTCAATGCAGAAACAGCCGAAGCTCAAACGATCGTAACACACCGAGGGGCATTTAAATGCAACCCCCTCCAATTCGGCGACAGCGTAGCGCCTGGGGTTTTCCAAAGCCTCATGGAAAGAATGCTGCAAGGCATTAAGGGAGTAGTGCCGTACTTTGATGTATTAGTGGCAGCGGCTAATAAAAAACAACTAGAAAAACGCCTAAGGGTTGTACTCCAAAAATTTAAAGACTCTGGTTTGAAAGTTAAAAGAGAGAAATGTCAACTATGCACCGAGAAAGTTGAGTTTTGGGGGTACCTCCTAGACAAACACGGAATTGACCCCACCGAGAAAAAACTTAAAGCCATCAAGGAAGCCCCCAGACCGAAAAACAAAGTGGAGCTTCAAGCATTTCTTGGACTCATTAACTTTTATAATGTTTTCCTACCCCAAAAGGCGACCGTGGTGGAACCCTTGCATAGACTACTGGACAAAACTGCCTCCTGGATTTGGGGAAAACAGGAGGAAAACGCCTTTCAACAAATAAAAAATCTCTTAACTTCCAATGCAGTCCTCATCCAGTATAGTGAAATTCTACCACTAACGTTGACATGTGACGCATCACCTTTTGGAGTAGGGGCAATCCTCAGTCATACCTTACCAGATGGAAAAGAGGCACCCATTGCCTTCTTTTCACGAACCCTGTCCAAGCCAGAAAGAAACTACAGCCAGCTAGACAAGGAAGCCCTAGCAATCATCTCCGGAGTGAAAAGGTTCCACGAATACGTTTACGGTAGGACCTTTTCAATCATTACTGATCATAAACCCCTGCTAGGCATATTGGCAGGCAACAAGGCCACCCTCAACATTCTGTCACCTCGCATGACGAGTTGGTCTGAGTTCTTGGCCTCCTATAACTACCAGCTCATACACCGCCCCGGCAAGGACATTCTGCACGCCGATGCCTTAAGCCGCTCACCCCTCCCAGACGTGTAAGATGACCCAGCACCCACCTCTCAAGTTCTCCAAATAGAAACCCTACCCAGCCCACTCCTCACTGCGCCAGACATTGCCCACGAGACAAAAAAAGACAGGTGGCTGACGCGAGTCTTGAGCTGGGTAGAACGAGGTTGGCCAGAAAATAACAAAGATGAACACTTTAAAGCTTTCAGGAACCGGCTAACTGAGCTCTAAAAGGGTGCATACTTTGGGGAGATCGGGTGGTGATACCAGAAACATTACAAACCAAAGTATTGGACATGCTGCACGAAGGGCACCCGGGCATCGTCTGGATGAAAGCCCTGGCAAGAAGCTACACTTGGTGGCCGGGGATGGACAGATCGAAACATGGGTCGCCGCATGCAACAGTTGTCAACAAATGCGATCCACCCCCCCCCCACAGCACCACCTCTGGAATAGGAAACACCCAGAGGCCCCTGGTCATGAATCCACCTTGATTTCGCTGGCCCCACTCACGGACACACATTCCTGATAACCGTCGATGCCTATTCTAATTGGCTGGAAGTTTGCACTATGAAAAAGACAACCACAGAGGCCATCATAACTAAACTCAACAAACTTTTTGCCACACACGGGTTGCCTGATGTAATAGGGCCACAGTTCATGGGCCACAGTTCATGGCATTGGCATTCGAACAATATCTGCCCGGGGCATCAGACATGCTTTGACATCGCCCGCTTACCCGGCGGTTCAGTTTACAAAAAAACCCTACAAAAAATTGAAGATGGCAACATCCAGGAAAAAATCAATAAAATGCTACTGATACAACACATCACGCCGAACACAACCACTAATAAATGCCCAGTGGAACTACTTATGGGCAGAAAGCTCCGTTCACCACTAGACCGTTTACACCCCACCTATAACCCGGAGAAACCCCCAGGCTCCACCAGCTGACATCGCGCATTCAACATCAGTGACACTGTCTTCGTGAAGAGCTTCACCGGGGACCCTCTCTGGGTACCTGCACGCATCACCCAAATAACCACCCCCCGGTCCTACTGCCTAGAAACAACTGATGGGCGTAGCTGGAAATGCCATATCAACCAGCTACAGTCAAGGCTAGCCAGTCCAGACCTTAATAAAGAAATCAGAGGGGGGGGGGGGAAACCTCAAACATTGAAAACAGAAAAAACTCAATGCAAGCAGAACACCCCCCTGACCAAACCCCCAAAATAAACCAACCAAACTCACCTGAAAACTCAGAACCGCTGCAGACAGGTGCTTCACCTGAAAGGAATGACTGGACAAGCTCGACCAGCCCAGAAAATCCAGGCAGGAGCAGCGGAGCGAACGACTCGACCAACCTGGGTGAACCAGGTGGGAGTCGCAGCTATAGGCCCGGCTCACCCTTCCAGGCAGTTCCATCAGCAGAGTTGAGAGCGACGCGGAGCCCAGCCGAACCGGCCGACGATCAGAGACTAAATGAAGCGTGCAAGTCAAGAAGAGCTGCCGCGGCTGCTATTGCTTCTTAAGCTTGTTCTAGCCAGTAAATAAAGAGCTGTTGTTACTGAGTCGAAGTCTCTTGTCTTAAAGGAACCCGACCTTCCGAACTTAACACTCCAAATGTAGGAAATCTTCTATGATGGCCCCAAATTTACTAAATTTAAATGATTTGGTGGAATTTGAAAGATCTTACTTCTGAGAGGATGTTTATCCTGGTAGGGATAATCCCTTATTCTTAAGAGAGTAAATAAAATATTGTCTAAGCCATAATTGTAAAACAATCAAACTACATGGAGACCAAGATGGCATAGCCGTATCTCAGTTCTGCAATTGTCCCAATCAGGCAACAAATTGGAAATCTACTATCTTGATAAAAATAAGGGTGTTAGTCCTGGGAGAAGCTATCTCTAATCATTTGGGATGCAAAGAAAACATATATTCTCATTCTAAGAACATTCAAATGATTCATTAGGAAGGTTGGTTGAACCTAGGGTGGGATTCTATCAGGTCGGACTGGTTCTATAGAACCAATTGTTATGATTCTGCAGGCAAATCATTCCCCTGGCTGGCCTTGCCCCTCTCTGCCCATCCCTCCACACCCCGCCAAGTCAGTCCTTATTGCGCATGTGCAACGTCATGCACATGCCCAACATCACTGACTGGATTCTTCCCTGCCTGGTCACTCTTTAAGGTATTTCTCCCCCCCCCAACCATCAGCTGTCTCTAATGAACAGGAACTTCCTATGATCAGCTGTGCTGGGATTCCCCTCCTCTTACTTCTTTACCCAGGAGACTTCCAGAAAGGTAAAAATTAAGGGGGGGGGGCACAGCACAGCACAGCACACACACCCACACACACCATTTTTTGCCTTCCTGGGCCCCAGGGAAACTTCCTGGGAGCAAAAATGACCCCTTAGGCTCTGTTCTTTATTCCTGAGCCATCTGGGAGAAAAAATGTCCCCCCACCCCACCCCAGGAGGCTTCCCTGAGGCCCAGAAGGCCCAAGAAGGGGGGGGGGATTTGCTGCAAAAAAAGCCATGCCCACACAGTCACATGGCCACACTCACCTAGCCATGCCCACAGAACCAGTTGTTAAAATTTTTGAATCCCACCCCTGGGTTGAAGTAATTCTTGAAAAATCTGCCCCATTTTGGATCCCCCTTGCAAACCTGGAACTTGCTATGGTGGAGAAAAAAAGAGTAAACTCACAGTTGCCCAACCTGTAGCCATAATATCTATTTATGCCATTTTGTCTCAGAATTGAAGCCAGTTCACATTTGGGGTATACTTTGGCTTCATTGGCTGCAATGAAGAGGAAGAGGAGGATGAGCACTATTGCCTTCATTGCTATGGCTCCTTGGGGGACGATGTCTGACTTTGCCAGGACAGGATTTTATAGTCACAGCTTGAGAAATTGGCACCTCTGGAGGGATGTAAACAAGGTATGTAGCAATAATTCCCTGTTGTAATGATGAGGCAGTCGAGTTGTTTTATCATGAACAACTGAATCATGATGATCTTTATTGGAGTCTAGTCTTGTATTTATACACATTTTTAATTATCCTCCATCATTGGTTAACTTTGGTTACTGCTTAACTTTCATTGCTGTTTTGCACAGTAATCCATACAATTAATTATCTGTAGTTAAAGTCTAACATATGTTTACTTCTTCTCTCTAATCCTCCTTTAGATTAGTGACTTTGTTTACCTGAGTTGTATTTGCTTGGAAACATTCTTATCTGAGGTTTGCCATCCGAGATTGGAACATTCCTGCAATTACAACTCTAGAATTCCCCTATCTGAGATTAATGTCAACTAATAAGCAGGGAGTGCTGAGGGCAAAGATCAAGGAGAAATAATAATTACCATTTTCAATTTTATCAGAAGCCAAAACAAACAAATAGTAGATGGCATTAAAAATGCTTGACAGATATTGGCTCAATGAACAAGTGCTGGTTTCAACTGTGATTGAAGCCGCAAGCTTTTTTATGCGCCTCATATTTGATGTATGTGAAAAAGGGAGAGGGCTTTTATTGTGTGGTGTCATGTGGGGCACATCTTCAGGTGTTTCTCCCCCATCTAGTGTGCCAAGATGGTTGACCTTGACTGGGTATAAACAAGTCCATTTAGCTGTGCAATAGATCATGAGAGCATCCCTCCCTTTTGGTTCACACACAGGCCATCTTCTCTGGAGCTCACTTCCCCACTCAAATAGCAATCTTCCCCACTCTCCGTTACTATGGCAGCTGATAGCAAACAAGCATCAAAGAGGCTGACATTTGATTTTATTGTTGTTTACCCTTCTTACATGTGTCATCAAGTCATCATCAACTCTCTGTGACCACATAATTTTTTCCATGATCTGAAATGGCTGAATTCTATAACTGGATTCTGTGAATCATTCACAGTATGAGTCACTGCAGTGAACTCTACATAGGCTGTTCTCGAAGACTACCCAGAAAGTACAATGGGCAGTAGAAGCAGGAATGGACATAAGTCAGTTTAGTTGTTGTTCTGTATGAAGTTCTGTATATAACCCCACAAAACCAATGGTGCACAGTCCACATGTACTTTTCTGCTTAGCTGTGACAAGAAGCCAGAAACTTTTAATTCAGATAAAAGACATCGAGTATACCATAGATGCAACTACAAATTTACAAACACTGTCATATACTGGTTGGAGAATATCTCTCTCTGCTGCTTTATTGTTGCATAAAATATATGAACACTATATTCCAACAGTTGCCATTGTTTTCTTGGGAAATTCAGGGTGTTGGTTTTTATCTGCAAAAGCCGTACCTGTTGACAGGATCCCCGTAGACTAACTCATCTCCAATTTTGTCTGTCTATCCAGGATTAGACTATTTCAGATCTGATATAAACAGTAAGAGTATCTTTTAGAAGCAAGAATCTGGCTTCCCTGAGATCCAAACAGCCTCCAATTGGATCTGATGCTCATTAGATATCAGACTACACTGGATTGGGTGGCTTGGAGGCACAAAGTCAGATATGTCTTTGTGGGGGTAGGTAGACAACTTATGAGAAGCTTAGAAATGGGATACTAAGTAGAGATGCAGACTGAAGAACGATAGCAGGACAACAAAAAGCAATGTAAGTAGGTACTATCACAATGATCCAAGTAGGAACTTGAAACAGTTTTGAGAGACAAGATGATTAAGCATGAATCTTCATGAAGTGATGGGTGCAATTGGACAATTAGAAAGACGGATAAAAGAGAAAGAGGATTAGAATTTCCCTACAAACTTTTCAATTGAGTTCTTTCGGACATTTCACCTTTTTGCTTTTCTAATGAAATAGGTGTCAGCCCTTGGTAGTAGATCAGGTCAGGAAAAAAAAAAACACTACAAGGATTATGGGAATCTATACTACTTCATTGTTATAGACCACAATAATAAGAATAGAACTTTAAAAGCTTCTCTCTCCCACCTCATACACAAACAGGATCAAGGTCAGGTAATTTTCAATCTCTTTCAGATGCTTCCTTCTTTCCCAGGACTGAGTCGTCATTCTTTTCTCATCAACTTAATATTAATTAATATTAATATTAATTAATATTAATCTCTTAATAGTTCTTTTAACAATTCTTGCATTCCTTTATCAAGATTATATATCTTCGACCCTACATATCTTACCACTACAAAGCTTATTGCAGACATTAGCTGTAAGGCCCTGGTAATTGTTGCACCACCAAGGGCTGTTTATCCAGAAAATCCCATAGTCACGACTGCCATTCCTGTTTGGCTGCCCCACTTTGTGGGTGTCAAAACTGCTTTCATGAAAAGCCATACAGACCCCTGGAAGAAACAAAATGGGGAAAGGGCCACAAGAGGCCTGTGCTATAAATGAAAAAGTTATCCTGGTTTCTCACCCAGAACATTTAAGACAGAATATTGAACTATCTTCTCATTCTGTTCCAAAGAAGGAAGGACCCAAGAAGTTCAATACATTTTGGAAACCTTCTGGAGAATTTGGAATAAGTCTGATAGTTCTCTCCAATATATTCCTGGGGTGGTTAATGGCACATAAAGCCCCCTCTCCTCTCTTCCTTATCCAGGCCTTCCAGGGAGGAGATACATTTCCATTGTGAATCTTTTGCTTTGCGGTCCCTGTGGAAAATCTTCTGTGATGGCTCCTGGATAATTTTCTTCATCATGATCTGAAATTGCTGAATTCCACAACTGGGTTGTGTAAATTATTCACAGTATGGGTCACTGCAGTGAATTCTATATAAGCTGTCCCGGAAGGCTATCCAGAAGCCAGATCTGGTCCAGAGGTGGGCAGCAGAGGGAGGGATTTTGTTTGTTAATTGCCACTTGGTTTCTGGGGGAATTCAAAGTGATAATTTTGAACTGAAAAAGCCCTATGTGGTCACAGGATGCCTCATTATTGCTATTATTCTTCTAATCCTTCCTATTACCTATCCCCTTCTACTTATGAGTATAACCTTGTTGCTTGTATCATAATGATTTATATTGTTTTATTTAGTTTCCTAGTATAATTTGATTGCTTGTTTACTATCCTATGACTATCACTAAGTGTTATGATTCTTGATGACTGTATTCTTTGTGGACACTGAGAGCTTATGCACCAAGGACAAGTTCCTTGTTTTGGATACTGTCCTCATTCTCTGAGATCAACACAGCCCCCACCCTGCTCTCTTTTAAAAGACCTTGAACCCCTTAATACTTCCTCATTGCTGCACCGCAGTGACCTGACACTGTTTCTGAATTGGAATCATTGTTATGAAAATGTGTGTATTTTGTACATCTCCATATCAAATTTTATATGATTCCAAATTATTACCATTTGTTTTAAGCATTGTAACTTGTGTTCAAAATCCCCCAGCAACAGCAACGAGTGGTCCTGAATTATTGAGACACGGATTTGGAGGTCTTTGGGAACAAAATGAGGCTATGATTGGCTAGGGGAAATTAAGACTGAAGACATGTCTAGTTCTGCTGAAATTAAAAAACTGAATCCTCCCTATCATTTTGACAGATTTCTTTCTTTGCAGTACTTTCTCCAGGCAGCCCTAAATATAAGAATTCAAATTAAAAATAAGCATAATACATAATGCCTTTGTAGATCACATATATGTTTGTTTCTTTGACAATTTCTTTTTTTAATTTTTAAAATAATTTTTATTAAACAAACATGAACAAAAGCAAAAAGATACATGGTACAATCCTCCTAACCTGCATCTTTGTTTTACATTGCTAAATCACATATAAAAATAATACATAATAATTGTTGTGGAGCGATGGTAAGGAAGAGGCATGAGACCAGAGCGTACAACTAACAGGCTTTATTGCAATGAATAAAGGGTTGTCGCGTCTGCTAGCTAACTTGCAGACCAGCGGGCAACAACAGGCTGGCTCTGCTCGACAGCCGGCTTATATAGCCGGCTGTCAAACGGAGCCAACCAATGGGAGCTGCTGATGCTCCCGCTCAAACAACGGACCTGGTTGGGAACTCCAACCAGTTCCACAGACATAACACTCCTTTCCCCCAGCTGGGAACATGCATAGTCTTGTAGATACGTGGGTTGTCTACGCTGGCAACCAGAGCGTCGCAGTTCGGGCGAACTGTCGGCCGGTGTCGAGTCCTGGCTCTCGGGTCGTACCTCAGCGGTTGCTGGTGTGGGGGCTTGCCCTGGTGTGGTGTCCGGCAGTGCTGGTGCAAACCCTTGCTCAGGTTGGTCCGACCGAGTCTCGGGTCCTCCATCCAGCCCTCTCGCTCATCAGGGAAGACCAGGTTCCGCAGGGGATCTGCATCAGGCGCGGGTGAGGCGTCGTTGGCGCTGGCAGGTTGGCACGGGTTGGTGTCTGTCTCGCCTATCCGTCACCTTCTGAGTTGATCCACGTGTCTCCGCCACAAACGTCCATCCTCTAGGAGGACCCGGTAGGATCTGGGACCTGTGACTGACACGATTTGTCCTGGCACCCACAACGGCTCTCCCGCGTAGTTCCTGGCGTATACCAGGTCTTGTGGGGCGAAGTCTCTGACCAGACTAGGCAACCTTGTAATTTTGACAGCTCCTGCTGGCGGGTTTTAAAGGGGACAAAATCAGTTGTACATTGAGTTTCCAGCCACCCCCTTCCCACCCAGTCCAGAACCTGGGTGATGATTTTGTCCTTTTTCGAGTGCGCCGCGATGTCCTCGGCTGTCACTGGAAGCTTGAGTTCGTTGACCTCGAAAATGGCATGGATAGGTGCTGGGTCTTCGACCGGGACCGGCAGGGGGCAGCGACTAAGGGCATCGGCGTGGCTCAGGGTCTTGCCAGGACGATGCACTAACTTGAATGAGTAAGCGGCCAGAAACAAAGTCCATCTGGTCATTCTGGGTGAAAGTACCTGCGGAGTTTGCTTATCTCCAGATAGGAGTCCTAAAAGAGGTTTGTGATCAGTCACTAACTCAAAGTGGTGGCCAAACACGAACTCGTGGAACTTCTTAACTGCAGCCACTGCAGCCAGGGCCTCTTTATCGATCTGGCTATAGTTCCTCTCGGTAGGAGAAAGAGTCCTGGAAAAGAAAGCAATTGGTGCCTCGGAACCATTGGGGAGTCTGTGGCTCAGGACAGCCCCAATGCCAAAAGGGGATGTGTTAGCAGCCAGGACCAGGGGAAGACGTTGATCGAATTGAACTAGGACCGCTTCTGATGTGAGTAAGGCCTTGACTGATTTGAAGGCGTGGGCTTCCTTGGGTCCCCAGTGCCAGGGTGAGTCTTTATCTAGTAGCCTATGCAATGGTTCAGCGACAGATGCCTTGTATGGGAGGAATGAGGCGTAAAAATTCAAGAGTCCCAGGAACGCTTGAAGTTCGGTCTTGTTGGTAGGTGTGGGTGCCTCATGGATGGCCTTTACCTTGGATTCAATGGGGTGGATGCCAGAGGCGTCTATTCTATAACCCAGAAAGTCCACCTGCCTGGTGGCGATGGCACACTTCTCCCTCTTAAGTTTAAGGCCATGCTTCCTGAACCTCTCTAGCACTGTCCTGACTCTCTGAATGAGCTGGGGCCAGTTCGTGGCTGAGACTAAGATGTCATCGAAGTAGGGTACTACTCCTGGGAGACCCTGGAGAATCCTCTCCATAAGTGACTGGAAAATGCCTGGGGCCACGCTGACCCCAAATTGGAGGCGCTTATATTTGAATGCCCCCCTGTGTGTGACTATTGTTTGTAACTCCGCTGTCTGTTCATCGACAGGGAACTGTTGGTATGCCTGGGACATATCTAACTTGGCGAAAATGGTGCCGGGTTCGAAAGTGTGTAACAGATGCTGAATAACGGGCACAGGGTAAGCACTGACCTGCAGATAGCGGTTGAGCGTGGTTTTGTAATCCGCACAGATTCTCAAACTGCCATCTTTCTTGAGTGGGGTGACTATGGGGGTCTCCCATTTCACGAAATCAGTGGGTTCTAACACCCCTTGTTTGAGTAGTTTGTCTAGTTCTGCGTCCAATTTTGGACGGATGGCAAAAGGCACCCTACGTGGTTTTAAACGAAGAGGGATTGCCTGGGGGTCTACTGAAAATGATATGGGGGTGCCTGAATAGCAACCCAGCTCATTGCTAAAAACATCGGAAAAATCTAAAAATAGTGTGTCTACATCAGAAGTTGAGACAGCATGGATCCCGGTTACACTAAGGCCGAGAGAAGGAAACCAATCAAGTCCTAATAGACTAGGGAGGGTACCATTAACAACCACTAGGGGCAGATGGCCTTTAAAGGTTTGGAATTGAACAAGGAACTTGCCTTTCCCGAGGACAGGAATGTTCTTGCCCTGGTAGTCTCGCAGCGTCAGGTGGCATCTTTGTAGCTGTTTCCTTGACAGCCTGGGCTGGATCCTCTTCAGGGTATCCCAGGAGATGATTGAGAGCGCGGATCCCGTGTCCACCTCCATCCTGCAGGGTTTACCTTCTAGGAAAACAGAAATTTTAATTTTATCAGGGGTTTGGGAAGTATGGTTAGCGTGGTAGCAGGTATAGCAGTCCTCCACTTGCCTTTGGGAGTTAGAAGGTGGTGGAGGTCTTTGAGGTAAGGATCGCCCTGCTTGGCAGACTCTAGCGATGTGACCCTTCTTTTGGCAGTTCAGGCAGGTGGCGTTTCTGAACCTGCAGGATGCCCTGGGGTGGGAGCCTCCACAGGTTAGGCACATGGGAGGTTGTTTGGGGGTGGAGTTGTTTCTCTGCCCCGCTCCTACCTGTGAAGGCTTCTGATGATTTAGTCGGTTAATGTCAGACGTGTCTGTGGGGTCATCTTCATTGATTACCTCTTCGGAATGGACAGTTTGCATGCTGGGTTTAGATTGATTGCCCTGAATTTTGGCTGCTGACTGGGCCGAGAGCTCAGCAGCCAGGGCTTCCTCCATGGCTAAGGCTAGAGTCAGGTCTTTTTTCACCAGCAAACGCCTTTGGAGTCTCAAATCTCTCACCCCACAGACGATCTGTTCCAGCATCATGTCTTCCAAATATTCTTTGAATCCGCACTGTAAAGCGGCTGTTCTCAGGGCGGCCATGTATTCGTTGATCGACTCCCTCTCTGCCTGCTTCCTGACTCTGAAGGCATACCTTCTGGCTATTTGGGACGGTTTGGGTGAATAGTGATTTGAAAGTATCTCCTGTAGCTCGTCCCATGGGACGCTTCTGATGGCGCGGGGCACAACTAACGCTGTAGCGGTGTCGAAGACGGCGGCTCCGCAGTAACTCAGGAAATAGGACTTCTTCCTATGCTCCGCAGCGTTGGCTAGACCGATGGCGTCAAGAAAATGGCTGAACCGATTTTTGTAGGAGTCCCATGTCTCCTCGTTTGGCTTGAATGGAGGGAAAGCTGGATTCGCGCTCATCGTGGAGAAGGAAACAGGTTCGCTTGCTTCGAATCGCTGTTGAATTTGCGCCCTTAAAAGAACGCGGCTGCGGTTGTCTCTCTGGGCTGTTTAGCTCTTTTTTGAAAATCGCGCTCTTGGTGAGCGTGGGCGGCCTCGGCTGCTGTGCCTGTGGCTCGTTTCAGCGAATCAGCTCAAACAGTATCAGTTTGAATTTCACGCTCTCTGTGAGCGTGGGCGGCTGTGGCTACAGCGCCCTTGGCTTCTCTCTCTGTGACTACAGCTCTTTGAAATAACGCGTCTGGTTAGCCTTCGACCATCCTATCCTCGTCGCCAGTGTTGTGGAGCGATGGTAAGGAAGAGGCATGAGACCAGAGCGTACAACTAACAGGCTTTATTGCAATGAATAAAGGGTTGTCGCGTCTGCTAGCTAACTTGCAGACCAGTGGGCGACAACAGGCTGGCTCTGCTCGACAGCCGGCTTATATAGCCGGCTGTCAAACGGAGCCAACCAATGGGAGCTGCTGATGCTCCCGCTCAAACAACGGACCTGGTTGGGAACTCCAACCAGTTCCACAGACATAACAATAATAATACATGTTTACATTATACACACACACACGCACACACATCAAATCATTTCTTATTGTATTGATTCTTCCTCTTATCTAATCAAGCATAAAACTTATCCCATACTTAGTCCAATTCATCCTTATTTTTTAATTTCTTTGTCTTTGACAATTTCTGACAGAAGCATCAATCTGAGAACTGGCAGCCACGAGTCCACTGTGACAGATCTCTTCCTTTGCAGTGATTCCTCCAGGCAACCTTAAGCATAAATACAAATTAAAAATAAGCATAATGCATAATGTCTTTGTAGATCACAAAGATCAAGTCTCCTTGAAGAGATTGAGGGTGGTGAGCTAGTGGCTACTCTTGTTCATGCATTTTTCCTATTCTTTGACTTTCTTAATTGTTAATCTTCTCTCCGGGTTAAAATGAAAGAAACTACAATTGTTTTAGTTAAATAGTCCTCATCTTCTATTTCTCACAATAAAGTTTATATGCCACTCCTGCACAATAGATAATTTGGACTATAAATAACCTTCCCAGAGTCCATGTCAGTCAATACTCAGAGGAGTTAATATCTGGAGTATTGGGTAAGCACTAAAAAGCTCACAAAATTCTATCCAAAATCTTAGAATGCTTGAGAATAGCACACATCAGAGTAAATTCTAAATAATTCTGATTATTGAGCCCATAATGTTTTTATGCTTTGCTTATAGATGCTCAGCTTAAGGGATTTCCATCTAATGGTCTGCTGCTGCAGCCCCCTTTCCTATTTATCCTATGATTGGAGGCTTCACAACTATCTCTCCCTGCTTTTCTCATTACTATGTTCTTTACCTACCAGATCTCTGATCCCATGGAGCTCGTTCCTGCAATCAGAGTCCTGGTGTTTAAATGGCCCTTGGCCAAATTCTTCTGCTACCAGCCCCAGCTGGTTGCTAACTGCAATGTTGACTCTGTGTTTAAAAAGATTATCCATAACAATAAGGAAGCTTCAATGCAAAAAGAGATCACTTTGGCAGAAAAACAAGTCTGGTCACGTTGCCAACTTCAAAAGCCGATACAAACATTTATGCCACCAGATAAAAACTGAATGCACTAATTATCACATTAAACAAGAGGAAAGCCTTCTATGCACCACTTCCACCCGCGCTTTCTACAATTTTGTAAACAACAAACTAAAAGACTCAAGGTCCATCCCACCCTGAAAGGACCTAATGGCAAAGACTGCAGTGACGACACCATCAAAGCCAACCTCTTTAACACATTCTTTGGCTCAGTATTTGTAAACAGCAATGGATCAAGCCCAGTACTTCCTAGTCAAACCACAGACATCTACAATGATCTAATACATATCGATTTTACAGAAGACAATGTTTTTTCTGTCCTGTCTCATGGCACAGAGGTGGATTTGTGGCTATGCAGATGCAGATAGATAATTCCACAAAACATCCATAACGAAGTACATTTATTGGTACATCAGGTATCTTCATAACTCACATTTGTGACAAAGCTTTTTATTTTTGAGGCATGGTCTTGGAGGGCTTTGGGAACAAAATGGCCCACCAAGTGGCTGTGGGAAATTATGACCCTCCTGAAATTAAAAAAATTGAATCCTCCTTATGTTGGATCCTTCAAATACAGAATAGCTTGACCCTGGGTTCTCAGTAGAATCCAGTGTTGCAAATCCCCTCGAGTGAGATCTCAAAAAGGAGTGTGGATTCTTTCTGGATAAAATTATTACAGATTGGGAGGTTTTGCAGGAAAACCCTGCTTAATATTTTCCAAGTTAGCCAGGAACTGCCATTAGCTTTTTTCTGCCATCTTCTGTTTGTGGTTTTCTGTGTATGTTTACCTGAGCAGAGTATGTTTATCTGAACAGAGTGAACTGTATACTATATAAAATCATACATTGCAATGTCCTACCTGTCAATGAATACTACAGCTTCAACCATAACAACACAAGAGCACACAATAGACACAAACTCAAGGTTAATCACACCAAACTTGATTGCAGGAAATACGACTTCAGCAACAGAGTGGTCAATGTCTGGAATACTCTACTTTCCCCAAACCCCAAAAACTTTAGCCTTATTGACCTCACCCCTTTCCTAAGAGGTCTGTTGGAGGTGTGCATAAGTGCACCAACGTGCCTCCTGTCCCTGTCCTATTATTTCGTTTATATTTTTTTATTTTTCTTATATGTATCCATGTATTCATAACTATGTTTTTACTGATACCTATTATCTTGTAAGCAATTGACAAGTAAAAATAAATAAATAAAAAATAAATAAAAGTTTCCAGCAGAGTTTCCAGCAGACTTCTCAACTTTCTGCATGTGCAGGTATCACAGCCGGACCATGATTTGTTATACGTACTGGAACTGAGGATGCACAGAGTAGACTAGATTTAACAGACTAGTATATCTGGACTATGAGAAGAGATGTGAAAAGGATTTTGGAATAGCAAACATCACAATGGTTTGATCTGTGTCATTAATTTGCTAATGTTGCTTTCTTGTTTAGATGTCTGGTATTTGGCAGGTAAACTAATGGGATTTAAATATGAAGAATCGTTGCAGGAACTGGGTATGTCTAGTTTAATGAAAAGAAGAACCAGGGGAGACATGATAGCAGTGCTCCGATATCTCAGGGGCTGCCACAAAGAAGAGAGAGTCAAGCAATTCCATGACTGTAGAGTCTGTTAAACACAGACATTTGTTTGTGGGAGTCAAGTTATTCTCCAAAACCCTAGAGGGCAGGACATGAAGCAATGGGTGGAAGTTAATCAAGGAAAGAACCAATTTAGAACTAAGGAGAAATTTCCTGACAGTTGGAATAATTAATCAGTGGAACAATTTGCCAAGTTGGGAATGCTCCAACACTGGAAATTTTTTTTTTTTTGAAAACAATTTTATTGGTTTTTTTAAAAAAACAAACAAAACATAAAAACATCAGCTCTCTTCCATACATATATACAAGCAGTGTGTCAGTTGGTTCATCAGTTTTGTGCATTCATTTCGTAGTCTCAATTACGGCTATGTTACATAATAACTCATATTATCAATCCAAACTTATATGTCCTCATATCATTATTAAAAAATCATTTGACTATGATTTTATTCATTCATACTTTATGAGATAACTATAATTTAAGTAGTTTATTCTATAACAAATCATATAATCATACCAAATCTATCCTAAAAAACACTTTATAGATATGATGTCAAATAACAAAAGAAAAAGAAAAAACAAAGATATTCCTTATTATCTAACATTCTAAATATTCTATTATTGTATTTTATCATCCAACCATTGATAGAAAAGGTCCCAAATTTTATAAAATTGTTTATACTCTTGCTCTCTAATTTCAAATGTCAATCTATTCATCACAGCACATTCCAATATTTTCTTAATAATTTCTTCCTGCAATGGAATTTTCTCATTTTTCCAATTTTTAGCAAATACAATCCTAGCCGTAGTTAATACATTTACAATCAAATATTTCAAGTCTTTACTGTATGCATCTGGTAAGATTCCCAATAAGAAAAACCCCGGTTTCAAATCTATGTGTTTCTTTGTCATTTTTTCCAACCACATGCGGATTTTATTCCAATATTTTCTAGCATCCTCACAGGTCCACCACATATGGTAGTATGAGCCAGGTATCTGATGACATTTCCAGCATTTTTCAGATTTATTCTTGAACATTCTTGCTATCCTTGTCGGGGGAAAGTGCCACCTGTGAAACATCTTATACAGATTTTCTTTATAAGCTGTTGACTTGTCATTTTATAATTTTGCGACCATAGTTTTTGCCATTTCTCTAAATCAATCCCATACCCAAAATTCCTCCCCCAAGCAATCATAGTTTCTTTAACTTGTTCTTCCTCTAGCTTAATTCCCAGTAAATAACCATACAGTTTTTTAATCACCTTTTCATCAGTACCTGTCAAAATCTTATCTAAATCAGTCTGTTTATCATAAAATCCCTCTGTTTTAGAATCTTCATTGAGTGTATTTGCACATATGAAAACCAATTCATCATTATACATTGTTCCTCTAGATTTTGTATCGATTCAAGTTCACCCTTTTCAATCAATAATTCCCCATATCTAACTGTTTGTTCCTTCTTATAGATCATAGGATAGAAAAATGCTTCAATAGTCGATAACCAAACTGGAATTTTCAGATAACATTGTTTTTTTATCTTCTCCCAGTTTAACCACAAAGACTCCCGTATATAATGTCTTCTAAAGTAACCCTGTGTTTTAGTTCCCTTATACCATAAAAAAGCGTGCCAACCCAACAGCAAATCATGTCCTTCTAATGTCAACAATCTAGTCTTTCTTAGTGTTATCCATTCCTTAACCCACATCAAATTTGCAGCTTGGTAGTACAACTCCCAATTAGGCAGGCAAAAACCTCCTCTAATTCTAGCATCTTGCAAGAGCTTTAGCTTTATCCTCGCTTTCTTACCTTGCCACATATACTTCAACACAATTTTATTTAAGTCCTCAAAATAGTCTTTTCTGAGCCTAATTGGTATTGTTTGAAACAAAAATAAGATTCTGGGTAAAATATTCATCTTGATTGTTGAAATTCTCCCTATTAATGACAATTGTAAGTTTTCCCATTTCTTCAAATCTAAGGCTATCTGTTGTTTAAATTTAATATAATTATTCTCTTTTAATGTACTACATCTTGATGTCAAGTATATCCCCAAATACTTGACCTTGTTCGTAACTTGGATTTTCAACAGGTCTGCCAGTTCTTCTCTTTGTCTTAGTAGCATGTTCTTTGACAAGATCTTTGTTTTATCTTTATTTATTTTCAGACCAGCCAACTCACCATATGTCTCTATCTTTTCCAATAGCTTTGGAGCTGTTTCTAAAGGATCTTCCAAAATAAAGGCTAGGTCATCCGCAAAGGCTTGCAATTTAAATTCTTCCTTTTTAATTTTCATTCCTTTTATTCTTTTGTCTTCTCTAATATTTCTATTCAACACTTCCAAAGTCAATACAAATAGCAAAGGAGATAGGGGACATCCTTGTCTTGTGCCTTTTCTTATATTAATAAAGTCTGTAAGTTCTCCCTCCATCATTACCTTTGCTGTTTGCTCATGATAAATAGCTTCTGTTGCTTGGACAAATTTTCTGGCAAAACCCATCTGTTCCAATAGAAGTAACATAAATCTCCAATTCACATTGTCACATCCTGAAAAACAAATGGCTTTGATATTCCTAGATGCTCAACACTGGAAATTTTTAAGAAGAAATTGGATAACCATTTGTCTGAAGTGGTGTAAAGTTTCCTGCCTAGGCAGGGAGTTGGACTAGAAGACCGCCAAGGTCCCTTCCAACTCTGTTACTCTATTCTATTCTATTCTATTCTATTCTATTCTATTCTGTTCTGTTCTGTTCTGTTCTATTCTATTCTATTCTATTCTATTCTATTCTATTCTACTCTACTCTACTCTACTCTACTCTACTCTAAATGGCCACCTAATTCTAACTGCAGACCTCATTTTTTTCTTACAGCAAAGACCAAAAGTCAAGCCTTAA
>NW_020769361.1:0-86094 GCF_900518735.1 Pseudonaja textilis
GGGCTCTTTTAAGGACTGAAAGAGGACACTATGAGTTTATGATGCAACACATGTTATAATAATATGATTGAGAAATAAATTAATTTGACTATCTGTAAGCTTTTAGCATGTCAAGTAAGCTATCCTGATCTGCGTTTACTACTTTATCATCAGATGTTTAATTGACTACATAATTTTAAACATTCTATACTTGCTCTGAAAATGCCTACAATTTGTTTTCAAAATTTCTAATGGGTCCATTGGACAAGCACTTTCAAAATCCCTACTCTAGAACATTCTTTTCCTTTTTCTATTTTTAGGTGCAACCTATTTCTGCATGCAGTCAGAGTTGTTTTCCTGGTTTTAGCAAAAAAGGGAAGGAAGGGAAGCCATTTTGCTGCTATGACTGCATCCCTTGTCCAGAAGGGAGAATTTCAACTGAGATTGGTAATCTAAATTCTTCATTATTATAACCTAAATTTACATAAATCTACTTTCATCTGAGCCATGGTTCATATGAGCCTTGGTGGCTCAGTGGTTAGAATGCAGTACTTCAGGCTACTAATTCTGCTCACATTGCCAGAAGTTCAATTCCTTTGATCCTGACTGACTCAAGGTTAACTCAGCATTCCACCCTTCCAAGGTCAGGTAAAATGAGGATCCAGATTGTTGGGGGTAGTATGCTGACTCTATAAATTGCTAAGAGAGTGCTTTACAGAACTGTGAAATCTAAGTGCTTTTGCTAGTGCTATCTAAATATGATATAGAGAAATTACAAATTTTATGAGGTAAACAAATAGATTTATTCACCATATACCTTAAACTAACTCATTCCACAATTACATGCATCCAAATGAAGAGGAATAAAGGAGGTTCATATTGGAAACATCAAGGAATAAGACAGCATTGTTTACTGAGGCAACCAAAAAGAAAAAATAAGAACTATCAATTTTAATAGTTAGAATATACAAGTTAATAATATATAGGTTAAAACTAAATATTTCAACTTTAATAAAGCAAAGGGACATAATAGGAATAATTACTATTATAATTACAATATTATTATAGATTTAGAATGCCTTTGGTTTCATATGCTCTATCTCTTGTTTATTTACTTACATAAAATCTACTATTTATTAATTCTTAATAAAATATTTTAAAAATGGACATTTTGATATCAGCTAAATGAAGGTGACTCATGTAATTTCTGAGGTTTTCCATTTCAAAATCTTAAAAATCTAAGCTTCCATTAGATAATAGCATATTCCAGTGACGGCTAATCTTTTCATTGTTGCATGCCAAAAGCATGTGCGTGCTTGTATGTGCATGCGCATACATGCCTGCACCCATGCAATGCACACGTGACCCCCCACAACCCTGCGCATGCATACGTGAGCCCCCACACATGCCCTGTGCCCCTGCACATGCACATGTGTCTCCCTGCCCCCTGTGCATGCACAGTAGATACCCAACGATCAGCTGGCTGGTGGGAGGCACATGTGCAGTGGAACTGAGCTGGGGCGACAGCTCATATGCTGGCAAAGATAGCTCTGCATGCCACTTCCAGCACATGTGCCATAGGTTCACCATCATGAGCATATTCCATTAGATAATAGCATATTGATGAATTTATGATTTGCATATTAAATTAACATTCCTATCTTTTTCTTTCAGACAGAATTAAATGTTCCAAATGCAATGAGAAAACCTATCCCAACAATAAAAGGGACTTCTGTATACCCAAAATAATTAGTTTCTTGTCTTATGAAGAACCTTTAGGGATCAGTTTGGCCTCTTTTGCCCTTTCCTTTTCTTTGACCACAGTTCTTGTGCTAAGTGTATTTATAAAAAATCACAACACTCCCATAGTCAGAGCTAATAACCGGGACTTGACCTACACTCTCCTCATCTCCCTCCTGCTTTGCTTCCTTTCATTGCTACTATTCATTGGCCAGCCTGGAAAGGTGACTTGTCTTCTCCGACAAACAACTTTTGGAATGGTTTTCTCAGTGGCTGTTTCTTCTATTTTAGCCAAAACCATCACAGTGGTTCTTGCTTTCATGGCTACCAAGCCAGGATCTAGCATGAGAAAATGGGTGGGAAAAAAGTTAACTAATTCCATTGTTGTTTCCTGCTCTCTCATCCAAGCAACCATCTGTATTTTGTGGCTGGCAATTGCTCCCCCATTCCCTGATATTGATATGGTCTCAGTGACTGAAGAAATTGTACTGCAATGTAATGAAGGCTCTGTGGCCATGTTTTATTGTGTTCTTGGCTATATGGGTTTCCTGGCTCTTATCAGCTTCACAACAGCATTCCTTGCTAGGAAGTTACCAGACAGTTTCAATGAAGCCAAGTTCATCACCTTCAGCATGTTGGTCTTTTGCAGTGTTTGGTTGTCCTTTATCCCAGCATACCTGAGTTCCAAGGGGAAATACATAGTATCTGTGGAGATCTTCTCCATTTTAGCATCTGGTGCTGGGCTTCTAGGCTGCATCTTTTCCCAAAAATGTTATATCATTGTGTTCAGGGCTGAACTGAATAAGAGGGAACAACTAATAAGAAGAAAAGACTGATAAAAAATAAGTATCTATCTCCTTTCTCAACATTTCTTTGTCTCTAGATTTCTTTGTAGACACTGTAAATTATTTACAAAATGTCTCTTTTAGCTTCTGATTTATATAAATTTCCTCTATTCTCCAAAACCTTTCATTTTTTATTTAAAAAACTGAATCAAATTTTAAGTCACAGATAATGATCTTGCAAACTATGCTTGTTCAATTTTATTTTTATCTAGCCCCCTTTTCTTAAAGCACATTGTTATTTAAATTTATTTCTTGCTAGTTATAGCTAATAAAAACAAACTCTCAGCAATCATTGTGAACAAGCATCAGATGTAGATCATAGGGCATATCTTTGAAATAAGAGAAAAAGACACTAGAGTGCAAACTGGTGGGGATGGGAAAAATAAGAAGGCTACCAATGGGTGTGGAGTTAAATCACAGCAGCCTGTGAACCCTTCACTAGTAGTCAGTGGTGCAACACAACAACAGAAGAAAAACCTCTTTAAAAACCTCTTTTAAATCCATTTTGACATTTGATGGTAGTCCCCTACAGTATTCTGTACTACACCACCTTTGGTCCAACCTAAGTGTAGTACATAAAATTGTCTTTTGCAATGTCCTACCCATCAATGACTACTTCAGCTTCAACCACAACAATACAAGAGCACATAATAGATGCAAACTCAATGTAACTAACTCAATACAAATACAATTTCAGCAACAGAGTGGTCAATGTCTGGAATACTCTACCTGACTCTGTGATTTCTTCCCCAAACCCCCAAAACTTTAACCTTAGATTGTCTACTATTGACCTCACCCATATCCTAAGAGGTCTGTAAGGAGTGTGCATAAGTGCACCAACATGCCTACCATCCCTGTCCTAATGTTTCCTTTTTATTTGTGTCCATTTCATGTATTAATAATCATGTTTATTCTTATATCTGTTGTCTAATACATGCTTGACAAATAAATAAATAAAATAAAAAATTCTTAGAAGCATTTTCAGAAAGTGGCTTGCCAATTCCTTCTTTCTGTAGCTGAGAGAAATATTTTATCCAAGATAGCTCAACTTTGTGCCAAGAGTGAGAACTCACCACTCTCTGGTTCCCTAATCAATGTAATAAAGGGGCTTGCAGCAACACAGGTTTGCTGTCTTATACTATGTTTAGAAGAGCACACACTTCTCTAGAAAATAACAACATGAAGCAAAGGTGATGTGGTTACTTTGGTCTCAAATGTTCAGGCAGGCAAGATCAAGGAAGTAAGAATCACACAGATTACTTTGCCCTATGTCTCCACCAGCAGCATCATTACAGAATCCAAAAGTACATATAAAAGATTAGATGCATCTTTACATTGTTTCCCCTAATGTGATATATGCCATCATTTGCCAGATATGCCTCTCTAAATGCTATGAAGATGGTCAGGCCAAACTCTGCACAAAAGAATGAATGGGCATAAAAATCAAGACTCAGAAACAAGGACAAACTAGTATCAAATCCATGGACATTCTATTATAGAAACAAACTTTAACAGCACAATTGAGTAAGAGGTTGTTGACTTCACATAGATAAAAAAGTTTCAAGGTATTGCAGGTCTCAAAATAGTGCATTTTAATACAAGTTTGGGAGATTATTTTCTCATATACATTTTATATTCTTTTAATGCATTTTATTTATGAAGTATGGAATGGGTTTTTTAATTAAAATTTATTATAAGTTAAAATAAAAACAAACAAAATTCAAAAACGAAGTACAAGAAGAAAGAAAAAGTGGTAAATTCTGACTTTTTCAGTGCAGTAGTAATATTATATTATTTTAATGCATTTTATTTGGGGTAGGTTTTTAAATTAAAAGTAACTATAAAATAAAAAAACAAACAGAAATAAAAATTAAAGAAAGAAGTGCAAGAAAGAAAATAGTGGTGAATTTTGACTTCTTTCAGTGCAGTAGTGCAAGCCTCAACCTTCTGCTTTAAATTTCTAAGTGTTTCAAGCCATTTCTATAACAACAATTACATTCTCATAATCAACCAAAAATCAAAGTTTCATTCTTTTCAGTTTTGAGCACAAAGTGGTTTCCAGGATGAAACAAAATGAGGTGGGGATTTGTTAAATTGATTATTGGACTGATCAAAAGCACCTGACCCAGCTGTGGGTATGTGTGCACACATGTGTGTTTTAAATTAAATTCAGTCTCTACTCCAGGAAAGTATGCATTTTAATAAAAATATGTTTATCTGGGTATGAAAAGTATAATTAGGGGATTTTAACAAATAAGCTGGAGGTGTTGAATTCTGTAGCTTTCAGTTGTAAAATTATTTCATTGTGAAACAGCCTTTATATTGTACTTGTTGATATATTTTGGGCAGAATGTGGTGGTTGTACTTGTTGATATATTTTGGGCAGAATGTGGTGGTTACAAAAGCAGATATTCAAAATTAAGAAATCTAATTTCATAACTGAACATGACATTTTGGATACTAAAGCATATTATAAAATTTGGATCACTTACAATTAAGAAGGTCAAATAACTTAAATAAAATATTATCATCCAAATAAAAATAAATCTTAGAGAATTGTTTTACAAACCTTTTGGTTGATAGGAGAGCTGGATTATTTTAGCTAGGGACTTTAATTTGGTTATCGAAATTAAATTAAAATTATTATAAGGTATTTTTAAAAATTCCTAGACTTGGAGTATTCTTCATTCAAATATGCAGGAATTTATTTTAGTGGACGTTTTGTGATAGTTAAAAAAGTAGGAGTAAGTTTTTTTTTATTAACCACCATATATCATACATGGTCGTAATTCCATTGGATCTGACTATCATTTTATTATCTGCAGAACACTATAAGTCTTGTGTAATCATTATCTTGAAAATAAAAAAAAGTTGTGTAATTGCTCAATATTCTTAATAAATTTTGATGTTAAGAGTTGAACGGCTACTCTATCATGTATTATTGCCATAAATCCAGAACAATCTGGTTTCATAAAAGGATGTTAGGCCTTCATAATTGCATATGTAGATATAACAGCATGATACTCTAAAAATGAAACAATCATTGTGATTTCATTAGATGCAAGCCTTTGATATGGTATAGATTAAGTTTTTACAATAAGTTATGAAGAAAAATTGATTTTTTTTTAAAAAAAATGAATCCTCTGCCCGCAGAACTATCAATTATATTACAGGTAATTCTCGACTTACAACAGTTCATTTAGTGATTGTTCAAGCACTGAAAAAGTGACTTATGACTGTTGTAGCATCCTCATGGTTTCTTGATCAAATTTAGATGCTTGGCAACTGACTCATAGCAATAGCAATGGCACTTAGATTTATATATTGCTTTATAGTGCTTTATAGTACTCTCTAGGTGGTTTACAGAGTCATCATATTGTGCTCAACAATCTGAATCTTCATTTTACTGATCTTGCAAGGATGGAAGACTGAGTCAATCTTAAAGCCAATCAGGATTGAACTCCTGGCAGTGGGCACAGTTAGCCTGTAATGCTGTGTACTGCATTCTAACCATGCTCCACCACAGCTTCTAGGCTCATATTTAAGACAGTTACAGTGTCCCAGGGTCATGTGATCATCTTTGCAACCTTCAGACAAGCAAAGTCAAGGGGAAGCCAAATTCACTAAATAACCATGTTACTAATTTAACAACTACAGCAATTCACTTATCAACTATGGCAAGAAAGGTCATAAAATGGGACAAATTTCACTTAACTTCACTGTCTCACTTAGCAACAGATATTTTGGGCTCAACTGTAAGTCAAGGACTACCTGTGTCTCTCTTAAAATAAGTATGTAATCATCTGCTTTGCTTTTTAGGTTGCTTTAGGTTGTTTGTGCTGCAAAATTGAACATAGATTGTTTCCATACACAGACAATATCTTACTCTTTTTTTAACCATCAAAATCTTTACCCAGATTTGTGGAAATGGTATAGTAATATGGCAAATACTATACTTTCAGTATACAAAAATTGAAATGTCTAATATTATATCAACATTAAATATGCCCTAATAAAATATCTTTATTAGATTAAAAGATTAAATTAATTAAAAGATTAAATTAATTAGATTAAATACTTGCAGATAATTGTTTTTGCAGATTATTATTTTAGTAAGGCCTTCTCATGGTATTACTCTCCTACAGAACAGCTTGTCTTTTTGTATAGGAATTAGTACCTCCCTGATAAGTATTTGTGAGGGGTCCTTGGTGTTCTCTGAGCTGCTTGTTTTCTTGCAAACCTTTCATCACTCAAACAAGGTAACTTCATCAATGCAAGTTAGGTGTACAGTTTGCTGTCAGTTTATATTTTAATGGCTTTCCCTGTCAGTGTTTGTGGGAATGGTCTTAGAGATTTGTTGGTTGGGCTGTTTACTATTGGCTTCTATTGGGATACTGCTTACTTGATTGTTGGTCTGATGTTAATCTTGGGGTTAATCTATGCTGAACTGTGTGCTGATTGTTGGTGAAGAGGTGGTTGAGTCTTTGGATAATTTGTCAGAGTAACAGGCTTCTAAAAATTCCTTAGAATTTTTGGACTTGGCTTGGTCTAGAATGGTCGCATTTTTTCAATTTAAACTATAGTTAGATCTGTCTATTTGTTGTGAAATTAAAAAGTTTTCATCATGTCTTCTGAGTGCTAGTTGGTATTCATGGAGGCATTCTGAGAGTCTTCTCCAGTTATGTCAGTCAACGTAAGTTCATCTCTGTTTAAAACTTCCAGTGAAGACACATAATCATCATAAGTTTCATCCAAAGAAGAAAGAATGATGTAAATTTGATGCAACTCTGAGAAAATCAGCTCCTTTTCTTGTAACTCTTGTAAAGTCCTTTTCTTAAACTCCAAATGAGCTAACATATCACCACCTTTCATAAGACAGGCTCTAAACAGTTTACGTGTAAGGTGTATGTGTGCACACACAATCTTGAACATAAATCCTCTTCAAAATGTTCCAACACCTAGCAGCAGATTCTTCACCAAGAATATGGACTAACTGCTGATCACTCAGTGTCAGTCCAATTATACTAAGAGCCTTTTCATTATCCCACTTAAAGTCAGCTATTTTCTTTTTATCTTAATCATCAGTGGGTCCCAAGCTGTTACATCTGGTGGACTATTAACTACAGTCCATAATCCATCTTCATGCAGAAGTAGGCTGCACTTCACAGACCAGGAAACATAGTTTGTTCCATCCAACTGGGATATACTGGTTGACTGTTCTTGTGCCATTGGTAATTTAACAATAAACCGCAATCAGCTGTCTGATTATGAAACTGTATATTCACACTGATTCTCAATATCTCTCTGGGCCCATAACCAATGTTATGATATGTACAGAATAACCCTTGTGTAACAAGGATATGCACATGGAAACGTTTATGAGAATAGTTATGAATAATTATCCAGCCACATACAGATACACTAAATTGAGTTAAAGTTTACTTTAAGAAATAGCACAGTCCAATAAATGGTCCAGGTCATATACGTTTAACAGTCCAAAGAATATCCAATTTCAAAATCTTCTTACCGGTTGCCTTTGTCATTTACAGTAAACAAAGGTATCAAAGTATAAGCACAGCAGAGAACCTTAGATAGCAACAGAATGTCAGAGAGACAGAATGTCAGAGAGAGCAATCTAGGATCTCTAGCTCCCTCTTATGGTAATTTGCAATATAATCAACCAATCGGAATATAGTATAAATCAATACAGTGATTTTGTCTTAAAGCTACAAACATACATTTTTGGTTTATACATTGCCAACCCAACTAATTGGTGGACAGATTCCTAACAGTGTACACACACACACACATACACACACACACACACCAAAATGTTTATTATTGTTTCTGAGTGAGAACATTCAACCAATGGAATAGCTTGCCTACAGAAGTTGTGGAAACTTTCCCTAGGCCTCAGGCCTTGGTGGCAGGCGAGCACAGAACCCAAGAGTTATGCCTGGTCCATAAAGGCTGAAAGATGGCCAATCCCCCAGGCCTTGGCCCTGGTGCAGCAGGCATGCACAGAACCCAAGAGTTGGGCTTAGCCCAAAAGGCCGAAAGGCAACTGATTCCCTGGGCCTAGGGCCTCATGAAGCAGGTACACACAGAACCTGAGAGATGGGCCTGGCCTGTAAAGGCCGAAATGCAGCCGTCGGAGCCTCTTCACCTCCCCCACTCTGCGGGCCATGACAACTTACCTAAAACTAGGGAGCAAGGAATCTGGAAAGTAGCAAAGGAACTGAAGCTGGGCTGTGCAGGACTGGGCTGGCAAAGCCTGGCAAGTGAGTGAGGGAGAGACATCAGTGGCCAAAGGAGATGAGGCAAGGAGTGGGTAGATCTATGAGGCAGGGTGGGACAGGGTTGAGTGGAACGGGACGGGATTGGGGCAGAGGAGGACCAAGTTGGGCAGTGCTGTGCGAGTCTACCCAGGGTGGGATTTGCTGGTTTGCTGAACTGGCAATAAAATTAACAACTTGTTTGCCTGAACTGGTACAAACTGGCAGCAGCCCACCCCTGGTACAAACCCTTTCCATTCCTCTATCGACAGGTGAATAAGCTATTCTCTGCCCTCTTCCTCTCTCCATGCTTTGTTTCTGGAGTTGGTTTGTGTGCACTTGGGTTACTGCAGACAGTGGCCTTGTTATGATTTACAAATCCTCTTGCTTGGGTTTGTAGAATCTGGACTTGAGAAACTATTTGCTCAAAATTGGAAAAATGAAAAAACCCCAATAGAAGAAGAGGTGATAAAAAAAGGAAAGTATAGAAATGAGCAGATTGACATTTGCTATTAGAGAGCAAGAAGAAAAAGAATACTATAAAAATTGGGATTTATATTATCTATGGCTAAATAAGAAAATAGAGAAACAAAATACCTTATAATATTGATATAATAGTAAAGATGATACATTGCAATAATACATTATATAATATGCTGTATATTGATGATGGTGAAATGAATGATATTGTGAACTAGACATTGTAAAAGCTGAAATTTGCTAGAAAAGAATGATATGAATTTATAATCAAAGTCTAATAATGGTGTGATAATAATATAATATGATATTGATAGTGATAGTGATATTGATCTATATAATATGAATTTCAAGTTAAGATTAGGAAGGAAAGACTGTTAATATTGTGCACAAGAAATATGTACCAACTGAAACACTGTACAATGGAAAGATGGTTTTGTGTTTATATTTGTGTTTGTCTATATCATTAAAAAATAAAAACTTCTTTTAAAAAAAAAAGAGAGGGAGAGAAAGCAGTGCCAATGTAGGGGAAAAAATTAATTTCTAATGGAGAGTGAAAATGAACGCTCAGTACAAAATGAGTCTTGTGGAACATGGATGCATCCATGTGTGAGTGCATTTTTAGTCAAACTCTAAGCCAGGGGTGTCAAACTCATGTCATCATGGCAGCATCACATGTTGTATTGTGACTTTTTCCCTTTCGCTAAACCCAGGGTGGGTGTGGCCAATGCATGATGCATCTGGCCCAGGGGCCATGAGTTTGACACCCTTGCTCTAAGCAGTGATTCTAATTGAATTGTGTGCGACTTCATTCCCTTAATTCTTATCTTGATTTTTTTTTAGATCAAACTAGTTCATAGAGAAATGTTTCTACAGTATGTATTATTGAATGAAGTGAACAATGATATTAAAATATTAAAGCACTTAGACAATTGTATCATAAATAAAATAGCATCAAATCATTTGACCAAAGTATTCATAAATCCCCATCTTTTTTCTACTGGTCAATCCACATGTTAAAAACAGCACACACTGGAAATCTACCATTCTAAAACACGGATAGATTTATTCAGGGATGGGATTCTATCGGTTCTGTCCACCTCTGTAGAACCGGTAGGTCTGAAGAGCAGCAGACATAGAGCATACATAGAACTAGTTCTATGTCTGCTGCTGTTTTGTCCCATTCCACTAGCCCGGGCTCTTACCTGACCTTTATTTCATGCTTTTTCAACTGCAGCTGCTTTGTGTGACACAGCTGCGGTTGAAAAAGCAGGAAAAAAGGCTTTTCCAAACCATTGTGCACTTGCACGCAGTGCTGCTTAGCTGTCCGGGCAGCTCAGCAGGTCGTAAATTGCAGTCACGCAACTCCTGCGACTCATGCATGCACACGCAACACAGAGCAACAGAACCAGTAGTTATACTGGTCGGATCCTGTCCCTGGATTTATTCTTCAATTTTATAAATAAACAGACAAACCAGGCCTATTGGATGACCCTAACCAGTTGGCTTTGGACTACCTGCCAGCTTTCCTCCTTGTGGGAAGCTGTCAGGGAGTATCACAAATCTTCCTCCCTCCTTCTCACTTTCCCTTCCTTCCTTCCCCCCTTTGTTTTTTCTTTCCTTTTTTCTTTCCTTCATTCTTTTTCACTTTCTTTCACACTCCTCCTTTCTTTCACACCGATTTTTCTTTTATTCCTTTCCTTCCTTCTCCCCTCCACCACCCTTCCTTCCTCCTTCTGTCTCAGCAGACAGGTAAGTGGCTGTTGCTGGGTAGAGGAGGGAGTGAAAGATTGCAAGAGTGGCTGAGAAACTGTCATGGAACATTGAAAATAAAAATCATGTGGACTTCCGGTGGCAGGACAGGGATGTCCAGAGGTGGAGAAGCCCAGTTGTGGCTTTTGAACACCTCTTCTCGCGTTTGGAGGGATCCCCAGTGGATACACGAAACCCGTAGAGCTTCGTGTCAGAATAGAGGACCCCCGGGTTGCTGTTTGGGGGAAGGCAACTCCCCAGCAATGAAGGAAGAGCCTCTGAGACCAGCGCGATTGAGCCAGCTGCCAGCTAATGGCGGCTCCAAAGTCCGGTCTGTCACTGAACTGATGAAGCAAAAAGTGACAGCCTGAAGGATCTGAGCAGAAAAGGGCAGAAGGACTACAAAAGCCATGAGAGAGATCGGTCTGACTCTCCCTGTTGCATTGTGAGTAACAGTGGGGGAAGCTGGAGACAAGCAGCTAGAAAAGCAGTTTGAAAAGTGAAAGGGGGATAAATACGGATAGAATGGCTCGACACTTAAAGTGAAAGTGTGGATTGGAGCATTTGGAAGAAGATTGTCGAGGAGAGAAGAAGGCGGTGGGAAATTTAAGAAGCTCGGGAGTGGATTGCCATCTGGGATCAGCGCCTGAGAAGACTAGGAGAGGACTATAGCTGCAAAGGAGGGCAGAGCGAGCAGTAGAGAGCGAGATAGCGATGCACTGACTTTTATATGCAAGGTCCTTACCTTTTAGCATCATTGCCTACAAAATTGATTTCTAAAGTGATCGATCTGAGGCGGATGCCCAAAGTGACTGTGGACTGACAATTGCTGGCAGAAGGGAAGAAGAGGGAAGAAGAAGGAAGAGACAGACGGAAGCCTAGCAAAGACTGAGCGCTGACAGCAATTAGTCAGCACTTCCTCCCCCTGCTCCTTTGGTGCACCCAGGAGGAAAGACTATAAGACTAAAACGCCAGCCCCAACTCAGACTTGTTTTTCTATGGAACTAATCCCACAGATACGTGTCTAGTGATTCCCCGAAATTGAAAAGACCCTTTTCCTCCTGCACTCTTTCTCTCTCTCCCTTTCTCTCGGTCTTTCCTTTCTTTCTATAATAGTTATAAATACAAGTATAAAGGCAAACTGCTTGTTATAGTTATTAGGATTTACTGATTAGAGGCTCTTGGATATACAAAAATTTTAAGGTCTGTTAAATAGGGTTGTCTCAGATTAATTGGAACCTTAAATATTAATAAACATTATAGGATAAAGGTATATATAGAGTGAGAAATTCTAGAGTTGGTTGTTAGCTTTAAACAAGTTTGATTTGATATGGTAATGATTTATTAGAATAAAATACAATTAACTCTGGTATATGAACTTAATATAGAGAATAATATATAATACATAATACATAATATCTGATAATATTCTATTGTATAGTATCTATTGTATAGTATTGTATAGTATCTGATAACACTTTATTGAAGAAAGATCTGTCCAAACTCAAGGGAAAGACAACTTACAACAAGAAAGAGAAGAAACAACCCCATATCAACCACAAGAAGAGAGCCGTATAGTTACGAGACAAAAAGCGAGGCAGACTTAAGTAAATGGACGAAGGAAGGAAAATTCTTTCCATCAATATAAACAGCCTAAATTCAAGAGCTAAAAGGAAAAGGATTCTAACCAAACTAATAAAACAAAACGTTGATATAATTTGCATACAAGAAACGCACATTAGGAAAAGTGAGGAGAAATTCCTAGATTGTCCAAAACTGGGGAAATTATTCACAGCACCAGCAGATAAACACAAAAAAGAAAGGTATTGCAATATATGTGAGAGATGACTTAAAAGCGGAGTTAATCTGGGCGGACCCTGAAGGAAGAACTCTGGTGGTAAAAATCTCGATTAATGGCATTACATTTTTACTGGTAGTAATCTATGCCCCAAATGATGATCAAGGTAAATTTTTCAAACATCTCCACCAAAAAATAATAGATTTTGAAAATGGCAATATTTTCCTGATTGGCGATTTTAACTCTATTGCTGACTACCGGAAGGATTATAGTAACAGGAGTAAGAACAAAAAAGGAAAAAGAGAATTTTCGAAGCCATGTAAGCATATGATGAATGAAATGAATCTGGTAGATATCTGGAGAAAACTAAACCCAAAAAAAGAGGAGTTTACTTATTATTCTAACCCACACAAAATTTGGACAAGAATAGATATGGCTTGGATAAACGGTGAATTAATTAATGAAATCAAAGATAGTGAAATCTTACCAAATGACTGGGCTGACCACAACCCAATTCAAATAACCTGGAGAGGTAGAAGAAAACCAAAGAAAAGATGGACTCTTACACTCATTTAATAAAAGAAGAAGAATATACTAACAAACTGAAAGAAGAACTGAACTTCTTCTTAAAGGAAAATAATAATGATCTAACTTCGAAACAAAATATATGGGACACATTGAAGGCATTTATAAGAGGAATAACAATCTCTTACAATGCTATGAGAAATAAAAGAAAGTATGCCCAACAAAGTAACCTACAACAAGAAATTAAGGATTTAGAAACCCAACTACAGAAGAACCCCAAAAACCAAAGAATACAGAACCAGTTAACAACAACTAAACACAAACTAAATTTACTGGAACCAGAAAAATTGGAGATTAGTCTGAAAATGACTAAACAAATCTACTTTGAGCATGCAAACAAGCCAGGGAGATGGTTAGCACAAACTTAAGAAAATGAAAGAAAAAAGATTGATACACCAATTAATGGACGAGGGGGGCAATTTGCAAGAGGAGATAGAGAAGAAAAAAGAGATCACTTTTAAATCTTCGGGAAATTATACAAAAAAGAAGAAGTCTGTGAGGATAAAATAATGAAATACCTGGAGGAAGCGAATGATAAAGCAATTGGAGAGGAAGAGATAGAATTATTAAACAAAAATATAACATGGTCCGAACTGAAGTCAGCAATAGAGAAGCAAAGTAACAATAAAGCGCCAGGACCGGACGGGATACTGGTAGAACTTTACAAAACAATCATAGAACAAATTGGACCACTGATGCTGGAAGTATTTAATGAGGTACTCTTAGCAGCCAAGATGCCGGACTCGTGGAGGGGAGCCTTAATTTCACTGATCCCAAAGGAGGACCTAGACTACAGACTTATTAATAATTATAGACCAATTTCGCTCCTGAATGCAGATTACAAACTATTCTCTTCTATAATAGCCAATAGATTAAAACAGGTTTTAAACACACATATCCATGAAGATTAAAATGGATTTCTCCCATTTCAACAAATTAAGAATAATTTAAGAACAGTGATAGACATTTCAGAATTCGATGAAGCCCATCCGGAAAAACAATTTGCATTTATGTTTTTGGACACTGAAAAAGCATTCAACAATTTAAATTGGCATTTCTTAATTCAAAAAATATATAATATGAACCTCGGCACCAGATTCGAAAACGTCGTCACTACAATTTACCATACCCAACAGGCAAATATTCTAATAAATGGGGAACAAACTGGCCCGATAAAAATAGAAAAAGGGGTAAGACAGGGTTGCCCTCTCTCCCCTCTGCTTTTCATATTCGCCCTAGAATCTCTTTTGACGTACATTAGGCAAAATTCGAGAATTAGAGGACTGAGGATCAAATCAGAAGAGTATAAAGTACAAGCTTTCGCTAATGATTTGGTTTTTTTTCTGGAGGAGCCCATAGAAAAAGGACATAACTTATTAGAAGAACTAGAATGATTTAGAGAAGTCGCAGGATTTAAAATTAACAGGGGAAAAACGAAATTAATGACTAAAAATTTAACAGGAGACCAGAATAAAGAGTTAGAGACAACTATGGGAATACAGGTGACAAAAAAAATTAAATACTTAGGAATTTGGCTAACTCCACAAAGCAAATCATTAAAAGAAAACAACTATGACAAACTTCTCCAACAATCCAAGAAAGATTTAGATTCCTGGAGTAAATTACAACTTTCCTTATTGGGCAGGACTGCTTTGATTAAGATGAATATTCTGCCAAAATTTCTATATTTATTCCAGACAATTCCAATCAAATTAAATTAAAAATTTTTTTATGGAATTAAACAAGATAACGTTGAAATTTATTTGGCAGGGGGAAAAGGCTAGGATTAACGTAAAAGCCCTACAAGATTCGAAAAGCAGAGGAGGGTTAGCCCTGCCAAACTGGGAAATATATCATACAGCAGCCACCCTACTATGGATAAAGGATTGGGTGAATCTAACCAACAAAAGAACACTAGTATTAGAAGGCCACGATATGCAGAAAGGATGGCATGCCTTTCTGTGGGAAACTGGGAAACCCAGGCAATCATATTTCCATAGGCATCTTATCAGGGACTCTCTATTAACTAATTGGAAAAAAGTATGTAAAAAACTCTATCTAAAAATACCGATTTGGCTATCTCCAATGGAAGCGATAGTACACCCTAATAATTTGGACATAACCAAAATGATTAAGTACGAAAATTTATTAGACCCACAAGGAAAGCTGAAAACATGACAAGAATTGCAAGAGCAAGTATTTATAATTGATCAGTGGGTGTACCTTCAAATTCATAGTAGATACAAACAAGACATTAAGGAATTTGGAATCTACAATAAATTACAGACTTTAGACAAAATTCTATTAGGACCGAGTAAAAAAAATATATCTAAATTTTACAAACATTTATTAGAAACAGAACTAGAACAAGAAATTGTCAAAGGAAATATGATTGCATGGAGCAGAAACGTGGGTCGGAGCATTACCCTAGCAGAATGGGAAAGGATCTGGAACAGGAACATTAAGATCACAAAATCAGCAGCTTATAAAGAAAACTCATATAAAATGTTTTATAGATGGCACCTGCCCCCTTCGAGATTGGCGAAGATGCACCCCAACACGAGCCCCAAATGTTGGAAATGTCAAAACATAGAAGGTACCTTCTTCCACATGTGGTGGTCATGCAAGGAAACCCAGAAGTACTGGCAAAAAATTAGGCGCTGGCTAGGGGAAATAACCAAGGAACAAATTGAGTACAAACCAGAGTCCTTCCTTCTAGGAATTTTTGATAAACAAATATCAAAAAAATCGAAGTATATTACAATTCATATCTTAACCGCAGCCAGACTGGCATTTGTCCAGTGCTGGAAACTACCTTCTATCCCCACTGAACTTATGGTTATTCAGAAAATTTTACAATGCGCCGAAATGGACAAACTAACCCAAGCATTAAAAAATAAAGAATCCTCAACCTATTATAACAATTGGAATCCTTTGTATAATTGGCTAAACCAAAGATAGATCACCTCTAGGAAAATTAAGGCTGAGGGCCTCCGAAGCAGAGATAAAGGAAAGCACCGCCGATGATAGTTTTGAAGAAGAAAGGACCTTACAGACAGTCACAAAAAAAATGGTTTTATTATAATTGTTTTCCCTACTCTTCCCCCCGCCCTTCCCTTACCTTTCCCTCTTTCCTCTCTCAAGCCTTCCTCTTTTTCCCTCTTGGCCTATGCCAAGACCTGTTTGTTTTTGTTGTACATAATTTGTAGCTGTGTTGTTTTTTTTTAAAGTAAAATTAATAAAGTTTTTTCTTAAAAAAAAAGAAAATAAAAATCATGTAATAGTAGCAACAACTCAACAGCAATCAGTAGCAATGTAATAATCACAGCATCCCCAAATTTCATTCCCTTGGAAGTCATGGGCACAGAATTTGGACACATTTTGTAAGTTAGCTCATTTGAGGTATCTTTCATCAATTAATGTCATATCAGTGAGAGTTTTAGCTTTTATTCATGTTATGTTCATATCTGACCCCCTAAATGCTTTGAGAATGGCTAGTCCATGAAAATCCCAACCATCATTTGCATGATCAGTTGTCACCATCAAGCTACTCCCAAATTATGAATGTGGCTTTCATTCATCAAAAGTTTCATCATTACAGATCTAAGCCCAAATGTCACTTTCTATCTGAGTAAGAGAAAAAAAAAAATTTCAATTCAAGAAAACACTGCTTTTCCAGTTCCCTAAGGAACCAAACTTTAGTTTAATAATTAGATTCCTGTTCGTCTATCTTAATGACTGTTTTTAATTCTGCTGATTTTCCAAATCCCTGTGGATTTCAGTAAACCTTATAATAAAGACTGATGGAGAGTGTTATTTTCCCAAATCATTTCCAAAGACCAAGATTCAGATTTTAGCAACCACCATTCAAGACCAGATACTATTAATCACAGAAATACTAATAGATGGGCCATAGAAGTAAAATAATTATTTGCTATCCCAGAGCATAGGTATCATTTTACTGGTCTTTCTGCTAGTGCTCTTTCCTCACATAATCTGCAAGTCTCGTAGGTGCAGCATCACCCATCCATACTCTTCATATCATAAATACCAACAACTGGGAGATATCATTGTTGGCGGCATTGCTTCTCAGACTGGCATCCTACCAAAAGAAGTCCTTTTCAATGAAACCCCTTCACCAGTTTTACCAGGAGAGTTTGTGTAAGAAACTGGATAATTGCTTCAATTTTTAATCATTTTGGTCACCTGTCTAAGCAAAATGAGCAATATCATCTCAATACAATAGTTTGCCTGGGTGATAATAAAATGCTGAGGAAAGATCACATGAGCAAGAATGTATTATGGCAGATATTCAGAATTTTAAATAAGTATTCCTCAAATTCAGGAACCCACTCTCTCCAAAGTGTAGCCTTTGACTGTCATAATTCTTTGAAATATCTAACCAGCTGAGAGACCCTAGGAATTGAACCCATTTCTGCAGGGAACCCAGGCTGGAGAAATCTGGTTTCAAGATCACCTTCTTTCTATTTTGCTTTCGTTATCTTCCTTTCAGTGTTTTTTTTTTCCTGCCAAATCTCTTCATTAAGCCAGTTTCATCCTTGGCGACCTTCCTTACTCTTTATGCATGGTCTTGATTCTGTTCAAAGCAGTGGATGCTTAAGTGCATTACAGGATTCATATAACGCTTATTAATGCTATGTATGCACATTCTTACAAATACTATAGTTTTTACTATCTTTTTCAAGCTTAAAAATAACAAAATTATTATTTATTTAATTCTAGCAGCCAAAATAATAATTGTGCAACACTGGAAAACTTTAGAAACATACAACTATGTATCAAATACAACAGCTAAATTGGAAATCAGCAAAGCATCCTCAGGATTGTTTCAATTAACATTTTTGTCTCACTTCTTGGTTCTGTTTGTTAGCCATTTATATCAATTGTTCCAAATTGTAAAGAATTCAGAGTCATCTTTTTCTTTCAATTTCATTGTTAGCATATTCATCTCAGCACTTTCTGTTACTTTGTGTATTATTAGTTTTTCATTGTGGGTATTTGGTGTTTTCCATACCTGCACAAAGGCTATTCTGGTGGCTGTTGTAATACGTAACACTAAGTATTTTACTTCTTTTGGTAATCTTTCTTTGATGATTCCTAAAAGGAAGGATTCCAGTCTGAGCTCAGTCAGATAGCCAGTGATCTCTTTTAACCAATTTTTAATTTGAATCCAGTATGTCCTGGCGTCGGGGCAAATCCACTACATGTGATAAAATGTACCATCAACTTTTTTGCTCTTCCAACATTTGAGACTCATGTTGGAGTAGATTTTTGCCAATCTTGTTGGAGCTAAATACCATCTATGAAATATTTTATATATGTTTTCTTTTTATGCTGCAGATACCATTAACTTATAATTTATGTTCCATATTTTCTCCCATTCCTCTAATTCTATAGTGTATCCAAGGTTCTGTGCCCATGCAATCATTGTACTTTTGACTATTTCTTCTTCCATTTTAAAATCTAATAAATATTTATATATTTTAGTTATAAGTTTTTGTTCTGGTCCCATTAATATTTTATCTAATTGGTTCTGCCCTTTATCAAATCCAAAAAATTTTGAGTCTTTTTTTATATTTATTTTGAATTTGCAAATATGGCCACCAATCGATTATAATTCCATTTTCCTTCAGTTCTTGGTTTGATTTTAATTTCCCTTGACTATCTAATAATTCTTCATAGCTTAACATTTTCCATAGGTCTAATCTATTTGGATGTTTTGTGGCTTCCATGTTTGACAGCCATCATAGGATTTCTGTATAGTGTACTGGTGTACTTCTTATATATGTTAAATTTTCACATGTAAAACACCTGAATTTTTATTTAAATGCTAATAGATATCTTCCCCTTCATGGGTTAATGCCTTGTCGTGGCGAAGGGGCTCGCATAGCTTAATGAAGCTATGAGCTATGCTGTGCAGAGCCACCCAAGAGGGACAGGTCATAGTAGAGAGTTCTGACAAAATGTGATCCACTGGAGAAGGAAATGGCAACCCACTCCAATATCTTTGCCATGAAAACCCCATGAACAGTACTAAAAGATAAAAAGATATTACACTGGAAGATGAGTCCCTCAGGTCAGAAGGTGTACAACATGCTACTGGAGAAGAGCAGAGGATACTAGTAGTGCCAGAAAGAGTAAAGTGACTGGGCCAAAGCCGAAATGATGCTCAGCTGCAGATGCATCTGGTGGTGAAAGGAAAGTCTGATGCGGTAAAGATCTATACTCCATAGGAATCTAGAATGTAAGATCCACGAATCAAGTCAAGCTGGACATGGTCAAGCAAGAGATGACAAGACTGAACATTAACATCTTAGGAATCAGCAAACTAAAATGGACAGGAATGAGTGAACTTAATTCAGATGACTATCAGGTGTACTACTGTGGGCAAGAATCCCTAAGAAGAAATGGAGTAGCCTTCATAGTCAATAAAAGAAAACAGGAAACAACAACTGAATGAAAAATTGCTGGTGTTCTACCGCTGCACCATAGAGAGTATCTTAACTTACTGCACCTCTGTATGGTTTGCCAATTGCACAGTGGCAGATAGGAAAACACTCCAGAGAGTTAATGTCATTGTCCAGAAGATCATCGGTTGCCCTCTCCCCTCTTTGGAAGAACTGTATAGCTCCCACTGTCTTAAGAAAGTTCAAAACATTCTCAAAGATCCATCTCATCCTGGGCACCCTTTTTTTGAACTATTACTATCTGACAGATGGTACAGAATAATAAAAAAACAAGCACAAATAGGCTGAAAAAGAGCTTCTATCCCAGGGCAGTAGCTCCTTTGAATTCTACTTTATACTGCAGTGTTGGTGCAGTGTCGAGTTTTTTGGTTCAGCTTGTGGTAGTGTGAAGGATGTGTGTTTGTGTTTATTTTCATGGTCATGATGTGCACTGAAGATGGTGTTTGATTTCATTGTACAAGGTGCAATGACAATAAAGTAAACTAAAACTAAAGAGTAGGAAAAGCAATACTGAGATACAATCTCCAAAATGACAAAATGATCTCAGTTCAAATCCAAGACAAACCATTCAATATCACAGCAGTCCAAGTCTATGCCCCAACCACTGGTGCTGAAGAGGATTAAATTGACCAGTTCTATGAAACCCTACAGCACCTTACAGAATTAACACCAAAAAATGATGTCTTTATCATCATGGGAGATTGGAATAGTAAAGTAGGATTAAGCAGGGTACAGGCTTACAGAATTTTATCAAGAGAATACAATGGTCATAGCAAACACTCTTTTCCAATAACCCAGGAGATGGCTCTACATATGGACATCACCAAATAGTCCACACAAAAATCAGATTGACTATATGCTCTGCAGACAAAAATGGAGAAGAAGCTCTATACAGTCATAAAAACAAGATCAGGAGCTGACTATGGCTCAAATTATGAGCTTCTCATTGCAAAATTTAGACTTAAATTGAAGAGAGTAGGGAAAAGCACTAGGCCAGTCAGGTATGAACTAAATCATATCCCTGATTCATGGTGACAAATAAATTTAAGGAATTAGATCTGATAGACAGAGCGTCTGGAAGTTCACAACATTGTGCAAGAGGTAGCAACTAAAACTATCCCCCCCAAAAAAGAGAATTGAAGGAAACATGTTTTGACTGATAAAAAAAATGTTTCTATCTCGTTTGAAAAGAAAACACAGAAAATGAATGAGATTACTTTTAAAAAATACTCCTCCCTCAAGTTTGTGCTCTCCAGAGAGGTTGGATGCAGGATTTCTTTATTCTGTTGAACATATTGTGTTAGGATGATATTATGTAACACTGCTGTCCTGCATGACCATGAATGTGATTCTAAAACATAGACCTAAGGTCCCTATTTCCCAAAATTCAGGTCTACAATAATCTTCAAATGCGATGTTGTGCTGCTTTTAATACTGCCCAACTTTGCAATTGCACAGAGCATTGTTTGATATTTATTAGTATGAATGATTTCTGTCATGTATTCTTAAGAGTTCTGGGCATATTGTAATATCAATAAGAAACATATGGGTTTTATTTAAAAAGTGAGACATGAAATTATTGATAAAATGTAGGACTATTTAATATTAAAATTAAAGATACAGCATCTGAAAGAGACAAGAAAGTCACTTCTGGATAGTTGTCAATCATCCTCTCAGAAGAGTTTTAAAAAAACATTTTTAGAATCCAGCATGTTAGTCTTGGAATGGGCATTAAAGTAATTTTAAGAGATGATGCATATTTTCTTGAATCATTGGGTTTTGTGATCTTGGCTCTACTTTCAACTACTTTTTGTCTCACGTGAGCCAGCTGTTTCAGGATTGTAGACTGATGACAATACCATATAAATTATTAGAATTAGTTAATTAGAAAACAAAAATAGGCCAATTTATCACACAAATAGCTATGACTGCTTTGCTGAGAGCTGAGATATACACTTTTACACACACATATAATAGAAATAAAACAAATTACATACAAAAAGATCCAAAAGCTCAGCTCAAATCAAAGAAAGAAGTAAAACAATATTTTAACAATTACTTCAAGTATATTAATATATCTCAACTTTCATTGACAGAAACATCCTTTGAGACTTTAACAGCATATAGTATATTTAGGAAAAATAGAATTTCAGTCTTATTGTTCAACATTTACTTTAATTATAACATCCCATTGAGAAAGGAATTCCAGATTGCATTTTTGCATTTCACTTTTGCTCACCTTGTCACTTAACTAAATTGTGGCAAATTTTGGAATCCAGGTTTCTACAATTCAGTTTCTTTAATGCCGCAAAGCAAATATGATTAATATTGGGCTATGGATACATATGTAATTATTCCAGCCATAAAAATTTGATATCAACAGATAATACCAAATTCAACATTGCTAATAAATTTGGGTAGAGAGATAGTAAGTGTTTTTTACACAATATTATTATTCCCATTAACGTAGTTTTGATAAAGCTTGTTATCAGTTTCAGAATATCTATATCCATAAACTACTGAGAGTTTATGAAACTTCTGAAGACTTTCACATTATCTTTGTGCAAGAACATTCACTTTTCTCTGTATTTTGCAAAGCAAAATGAAGCTCCTCATCATGCACAAACAGAAAAAAATGTACAGGTGATTTCCAAAGCAACTATATAACCCTAATGATAGAAAAGATGACTTTCATATATGCTAAACGTTAAAAGAACCCTTCTGAAGGATCTCAATGGCCACATCACAATGTACAAGAAAGTCATTTGTTAACATAATTTCTTTCTCTTCATTAGTTGTTCCCTGTTGTTTGTGTTGAGATTCAACAAAAGGACATAACAACTGGGGAGAAAGTATAACCAAACCAGCCCTAAAGCTCCTCCCATTTCTGGTTTATGGGAGAATTAAGTTCAATCCCTGTTCTTAATAATACATGACAGCTGTAAAAAATATTATGAACCACAACCCTGGCTGCTTCACAAAATATTAAAAACAAACAAACAAACAAAAACCCCAAACAATTAAAACCATAATTAAAAATTATTGTGCCCAGAGCAACACTTTTTCATACATCAGCTACAGAATTGTTCTAGTCTCAGTTCACCACATGAATTGTTAGAAAAGGTGACAAACATATCTGTTCAAGGTAGCAAATATGTCTGCTAGGATATTGAATTTAGTAGCTGGAACAGTAAAGTGTGGAATAGGCTAGAACACAGAGTTAGAGAGTGCTGACTCATGCATGATGCAATCTATGCTATGATTGGTTGCTGTCAGTATAAAGAGGGGGTTTCCCTTTTTTCCCTCCTTTTTTTCTTCTATGTTTTCTGTATACAGTGGAACCTTGGGTCACAACTGTAATCCCTTCAAGGACTACTGTCACAACCCAATTTGGTTGTGACTGGAAGCACGACTGATTGCACATGCCCAGGCACACAAAATATGGCGCGGAAGGGGAAATAGGCACAGAAAGGGAATCTTTCTGTGCTGATTTTGTTCACCACCCTGTTTTTGAATCATGACCAGATTCCAAAATTGAGTGGATTTTTTGGTTGTCACCTGATTTGGTCATGAACAGAAGCATTTGTGACCTGAGGTTCCACTGTACTATTTCATTTACCTCATGATTTTTCTTTCTGGATGATGACAAAGTCTGCTATAAATTTGACTGTTAAATATTATGTATGTATGTATGTATGTATGTATGTATGTATGTTTTCTTAAGTTTTCACGGGTACTTACATGTATGGCATTCAGCTTTGTTCAGGTATTTTCCCACGTCAAACCCCAGCCACAGAATCATCAGAGAAGCCATAGAGATTGAAAAAAGACCAGAAAGCATGAATAGAAGAGATGATTCCACCAGACTGTCAATCATTTGGAAGCCTGCACTCACAAACAAAAAAAATCTCCACACCACAAGCCAGGCAAACACCTGGGCACAGAAAGATCCCCCATGATACCTCCAGTTCAAACACACCCCAACCAGGCACCCAGATGAAACCTGGCTTCCTAACTAATGATAGCCATCCATTTTCCCAGAGCCAAGCTGCACTAAAGGCCTCCAATAAAGTAACACAATGTTGCCAGCCAATCAAGATACAAAAAGAGCCAAAAAACAGACAGAAGATATTAGAAACACCAATCAAGCAGAACACAGCAAACTCCAAGACCAATAAACACAGACCAAGACTCCCAACCAATCAGGGTGAAGAAAAAAACCATTCTGGCACAGCAATAGGCTGCCCCAAATTTAAATCTGAAACCACTATAAAAGCCTGACTCACAGATGAACACTATACAACTTTAAAAGCACAACTAAAATGACGTGGGAAAATACCCGAACAAAGCTGAATGCCATACACACACACACACACACACACACACACACACACACACACACACACACAGAGAGATTATGTCTCACCTGTGCCAACGAAGTGAGATGTCCAAGTTTCCAAAGGAATATACACAAGCAGACAAGACCAGTAATGACAGGGTTAAATTCCTTTGGCCAGGCAAGTCCTTGGCAGTCTCACACAAGCTGTCTCCCAAGTCCAATAATAAAGCAAAAACATAAATCACAGGCTATCGCCACACACACAGAATCCAACGGAGTTGCTCTCACAAATTAACACATTGTCCCGAACAAGAACTCAGAGCTAACACACCCACTTTTATTCCCTGTGGGGCATGTCAGTCTCTCATCTCAGTCTCTGATTTGTCCTTTCTTTCTACAATACATTTCACGCTTTTGCCTGCATCTTTGCCTCACATCAAACCAGCATTCCGCGGCTTGATCCTCAGTCAGAGGCTCTGATACGTTCTCCTGATTAGCTGCCAACATCTGAGGCACAATCAGGGGGGAAGATCCTGCCGAGGAGGACAGTCCAGGGGAGGAAGGCAATTCCAAATCCTCCAGCAAAGCAGGCTCAAACCCCAGAGCCAAATCCTCCCCTTCCTCACCGTCCAAGTCTGGGTCCTCTAGCAAAGCAGGCTCGAACCTCAGAGTCAAATCCTCCTCTTCCTCATTTACCAAGTCCTCGACCTCTGACAAAGCAGGCTCAAACCTCCAAGCCACAACACTATCCCTCACAGCAGGGCCCTTCCCCCAAGTCTGATGATCTGGACGCGGTTTCAATGGAAACTCTTCATGAAATCTCCGGATAAGGTCCGGGGCATGGACCGTGGTAGCATCCACCCAGGAAAGAACCTCCAGTCCATCTCCTAGCCTCTTGACGAAGTATTGAAACTGTCCTCTCAGCCAGCGAGAATCCCAAATGCTGACCACCGTGTCGTCAGCAGCGGGATCATCGCCGGGTACAGATGGAGGAACTGTAGCAGTGGGAGAACAGAGAGCACTTGATGGGGCATCAGGAGCCAGAAGGGATGGGTGGAAGACAGGATGAATGCTCATGGAGCACTGTAGGGTGAGCCGATAAGTAACGGGATTGATGACCACCTCGATAGGGAAGTGAACCGATGAAACAATGGTCCAACTTCTTAATTGGATGATCAACCCATAGATGCTTTGTGGATAACGACACCCTGTCTCCCACGGCCAGCAGGGGCATCGCCCGGCACGAACGATCTGCAAACCTTTTATAGTCTTCCTTAGCCCATTCTAATTGCCGTGAAATCAATTGGTGAACCGAATGCAGTTCCAACAAAAAGTCCCGCATCTCGGGAACCGGGGAATCCAAGATCGACAATGGGAAAAACCTCGGATGGTAACCCACATTCGCCTAAAAAGGTGTCATGTGAGTGGAGGTGTGCTGGGAGTTGTTGAAGGCAAACTCTGCCAGAGGGAGATAAGTCACCCAATCGTTCTGTCAGTGGTTAACAAAACATCGTAAATATTGGGCAAGGATGCCAATCACCTTCTCCATCCCACCATCAGTCTCCAGATGGTGCGCCGACGACAAGTACACCTGCACCTGTAACGCGGTCATTAGGCTCTTCCAGAATTGAGCAGTAAACTGGACACCACGATCCGAAACTATCCTGTCCGGCAGACCATGTAGACGGAACACATATTGCAAAAATAACTGGGCAGTAGTACAAGCCGATGGTAACTTCCGACAGGGGATAAAGTGGGCCATCTTGGTTAACATGTCAACCACCAGGAGCACCGTCGTATATCCCGACGAAGAGGGCAAATGTGTTAAGAAGTTCATTGAAATTGCCCCCCATGGTCTGTCCGGAGTCGGCAGTGGTTGAAGGAGACCAGGAGGTGCACCCATCATGGCTTTCGCTTGCCAGCATGGTACCCAGGATGCGACATAGGCATAGACATCATGCCAGACTCAAGGCCACCAAAAAGTCTGTGTGACCAGATGAAGGGTCTTAAAAAATCCAAAATGGCCAGCAGCAGGGTTGTCATGACATTGAGTCATGATGAGGGCTCTAACTGTCCTCGTGGGCATGTACAACTGGCCCCGATGTCGTAATAAGCCCTCCTCCAAACTCCATGGGGAGTCAGGTCCAATTTCCCCTATTCTCTGCTGGGACCAAGCGTCTAAGCGCTGCGCCTCTCGTATTCGAGTCTGCAAATCCACCAGTTCCTGGATAATGGCCAAAGATTCCAGTGGCAGCACCGTATGTGAAGGAAGAGGGTCCACGGGACAAAGGTACTCAGGCTTACAGGACAGGGCATCTGCTCTCCGATTTTGACCACTGGGGATATAGGTCACAAAAAAGTTGAACCAGGCAAAGTACAGCGACCACCGAATCTGTCGCTGGTTCAACTTCCTCATAGTGGACAAGTGCTCCAAATTACAATGATCTGTCCAAACCTCCACCTTGTGCCGGGCTCCCTCAAGGTGATGTCGCCAGGTCTCAAACACAGCCTTGACAGCCAGCAACTCTTTTTCCCAGATAGTATAGTTGCGCTCGGAAGGAGTGAGTTTCTGAGAATAGTAAGTGCAGGGAAAAAGAGGGGCGCCATCCACTGGGGCTTGCAACAACACAGCCCCAATAGCCACGTTGGACGCATCCGTCTCCACCACAAAGCCTCTACTTTATGCAGGTCCATGGCAATGCCTTCGGGAGAGATGATGTGCCCCAAGAACTCTATGGAAGTCTGGAAAAAGAGGCATTTCTCCAGCTTCGCATAGAGTTGATGCTCCCAAATACATTGCAATACCTGATGAACTTGTTGAATATAGTTTTTCCTGGACCTGGAATAAATCAAAATGTCATTCAGGTACACCACCATGAACTGATCAAGCATGTCCTGGAACACGTCATTCATCAGGTGCTGGAAGACCATGGGGGTGTTGATCAACCCAAACCACATCACGGTGTATTCAAAATGGCCATATCAGGTGCCAAACGCCGTCTTCCATTCGTCCCCCTCTCGCATCCGCACCAGGTTGTAGGCCCCTCGAAGATTGAGCTTGGTAAAGATAGTAGCCTCCCATAACCACTCCATCAACTCTGGAATGAGCGGCCAGGGATATCTATTCCGCACCATAATGGCATTCAACCGGTGGTAATCACAGCACAAGCACAAGTCTCCCATCTTCTTTTTAACAAAAAGAATGGGAGCAGAAAGAGGGGACGACGATGGCCGGATAAACCCCCGGGCCAAATTCTTTTCCAAGAAATCATGAATGTCAGCTAATTCGGGCTCAGACATAGAATACAGGCATCCCTTGTGTAGTGGGGCATTGGGCAGAAGGTCCATGGGACAGTCATAGGGTCAGTGCAGGGGTAACCGATCTGCCTCCTTCTCACTAAATACATCGGAGAAATCGGAGAGTTCAGGAGGTACGGAGACGGCGGGGGTGACAATGTCCTGGCCAGCACAGGTGTGTCGTAAATGATCCACACACTGGAGACTCGGGAATGAAATGGTGTTCTGTGCCCATGCCACCAGAGGATCATGTAACTGTAACCAGGCCATTCTGAGGACCAAGGGGAGATGGAGGTCCGCAGTGATGTAAAAACTAATCGCCTCCTCATGGTCCCCAATAACCAGGCGCAATGGCTGGGTAGCGAAACGAATGGGCCTCCCACGAAGTTCCCATCCATCAATCGTTTCCACCTTGATTGGAGGCTCCACTGCAACCAAAGGGATGTTAAAATGAGTTGCAAAGGCCTGGTCCATGAAACTAGTCGTAGCCCCCGAGTCCACCAACACAACTGCAGGAATCCCCTCCGACCGGGACGGTAAGAAAACCCGAGTGTCTAGAAGTAAATGGCGAGGGGGTCCAGAGTCCACCTCCGCTACTTCGGGCAGTTGGTTCATACGTGCCTGACCTAGGGTTTTTCCAAGGCTGGGCCTACCCTATTTCCTGACTGATCAAGTTTTGATTCGGGCACTTGCTTGGGTGCCCCCCATCGTTTAACAGAACAGGAATTTGCAAAATGTCCAGGCCCCCCACAATATAGGCATAAGCCTCTCTGGAGTCTCCGTGTGCATTCTTGGGCCGTCAAATAAGGTCGAATCGCACCCAACTCCATCAGCTCCTCGGCCCTGGCCACAACACTGTGGGAGATCTGGGGCGCTGGTTGTACAGGATTCTGTGGCCTTAGGGTGGATGGCTGCTCTGGAATGGGACGTCAAGTCTTACACCGTTGAAGTCAGGCGTCAATGCGTAAGCATTGCACCACAGAGCATTGAGGGTCAGGGCCGGCTCCACATGAACCAACTTGTTCTGTATGTCCTCCAACAGGACATCTTGGAAAGCATCCATTAAAGCCGCATCATTCCACACAGGGTCCAAACAGAGCAGTCGAAACTCTGAAATGAACTCCTGCAAGGGGCATTTCCCCTGGCGAAGTTCCTTCAGGCGTCTGGCTGCTGTCTGAGCCTGTCCTCATTTACCAAGTCCTCAACCTCTGCCATCATCAGGCTTCTGTATTGTGTCCGTCTGTGAGTCAGGCCCCCACAGTTGTTTCAGTTTTAAATTTATATCAAAGCCAAACACTCAAGATTGCCATTCTTTTTTCTTATTTATAAATTAGTCTCAGCCTCTTTCAGCATGCAGTGACAGTTGTCGTCCTGGTTCCAGCAAGAAGATGAAGGAAGGGGAACCCTTTTGCTGCTATGATTGTGTCCCTTGCCCTGAGGGCAAGATTTCAGAGAAGGAAGGTAAGAAATGTGCTGCTTGGATTCAGCAAGGAAAATGGTGGCAATCTAATTTTAAGGACAATTCTAAATAAACTTAATCTGGTTTTCCAATTGCTTCAATTCAGCAATGGAACCTTTATTTCAAAATTGCAAACCTTGGACTCTCTGTCCATTAATTTTAAATCTAGATGTCTTTCTTTCCAAAGCTGGTACGTTTAATTTTAAAATCCTCACTTCAGTGGTTTGACTGGTGGAAAGGATTCCAAAATTAAATATTTTTCTTCCTTTGACCAAATTTATCCTTTCAATTGCCTTCCAGTAGCCTCCATGCTCCATGTCAACTCCATGTCCTGGTTGGCTTACAGAAGGAGCTGAGCCCTATAGCACATTTTCCATTGAATGCCCAGAAGACATCATATCCAATGTGACACTTATTAATTTGGGCAATATTCAACCTGGCATGAAATTTGAATCATGTACTGAAGTTACAGATATCACCACAGGGTGAAAGCTGTTCCAAGTAAAGCTGCCTTCTGCAATTGATCAATGACAAATTTGTCAATGCCTATGGTGTTCAAGTGGTGTTACAGTTGTTTTGGGACTGCACCCAAGGCACCTATTACTATTGGTACTACTCTTGCTTGCCTTTGCCATAGTCGTTCTATTCCTATTTGTAGGTCTTTGTATTTTGTTATCTTCTCCAGTTCTTTCTCTTCTATTCTGCTGTCTCCAGGCACTGCCACATCTACTATCCAGACTTTTTTGTCTTTCATATCAACAACTGTTAAGTCTGGGGTATTATGTGGCAGGTGCCTGTCTGTCTGGATTCTGAAGCCCCAGAGCAATTTAGTTTTTTCATTTTCTATGACTTTTTCTATTTTATGGTCCCACCAGTTCTTGCTTACAGGCAAATGATATTTCTTGCAGATCTTCCATGCACCATTGTTGCTACTTTGTCATGTTGCTGCTTGTAGTCAGTTTGTGCAATCTTCTTGCAGCAACTGACCAGTTAGTCCACTGTTTCTTCAGCTTCTTTGCATAGTCGGCACTTACTGTCTGTTCCAGTCTTCTCAATTCTGGCTTTGTACACATTTGTCCTTAAGGCTTGGTCTTGAGCAGCCAAAATTAATCCTTCGGTCTCTTTCTTTAACTTTCCTGCCCTTAGTCATTGTCAGGACTTGTTATTATCTGCTTTCCCTGCTATTTGTTTTTAATGTACTGGCCATGTGCTTTGTCTTCACAGGCCTCCATTCTGTTCTTCATTTGATCTTTCTTGTAGGCCAGTTTGATCTCTTTGGTAGTCAGCAAGCCTTCCTGGCATATTAACTTCACTGTATCTTCTTCATTGTCCTTCAGATATTCTTCCAATGCCCTTTTTTGTTCTTCAGTTATCTGATGTACTTGAAACATTCCACACTCACCTATTTACCTTGGTAGATAGAGTCTGTCAATGTCAGAATATATTCATGAATTGGAATAGAGCATGGCAACAAGGTCAGCCAATGAATAGGCAGAGCAACAAAATCATCCAATGAGGACAGTTTGTAAACTGAAACTAGAAGTAGCCTAGGCATAACTCTATATTAAGCTCTGCAGCTCTGAAGCTATATTGAGCTCCGAGTCTGTCTATTGATAATGAAATTAACTTGCTTGTGTGCTGAAGTTACTTGCAACATGTTTCTGTCTGGAGAAATCTACAACTGGTTTATAAAATCTACTTATTATGTTTATAAAGATGTTAAATGAAACATCAGCCACCTGAGTTTATTTTTCTGGTGCTGAATTAACACAATTAATGCAAATATGCAAATTCCATATTTGGAAGCAAGGTTTAATAATGTTTTATGTGTGCCAGAAATGGAACATAATTTGCTGAGTATCTCTAGTTTAGACAAGCAAGGATTTGAGACCACATTTGTAAATGGGCTCAGTATTCTTTGCATCAGTATTCTTGCCTGTTTACTTTCTTATAAAGGAAAATTGGATTGTCTGTGCAAAGGGCATAAAGCATGATAACTTTTATATGTTACAGAGACAAAAAGTTCAATGTGCACAAACATTTGGCAATGTTGCAAAACATAATTCATGTGTTCATCTTTTGCACAGAAAACTTGGTCATGCCAACTTTAAAGTTGTTCAAAAGATGGACCAGTATGCAGAAGGATTGCATGTAAAGAGATGTAAGGCATATTTGGATTGTGCAGTATGCAAAACATCAAAATCCAAGACATTCCCAGTAAGCAAGGCAGACAACAAGAGCTCTAGAGCTGGTACATGCAGATTTCGTAGGCCCAATGCAAGCCAGTTTGAGAGGACCTAAGTATGCGCTGGTCATGTTAGATGATTATAGTAGATTTGGGTTCTGCCCAAATAAAGAGTAAAATAGAGATGTTATAGAAATTTAAATGGGTAAGCTTTGTAGAAAGAAGATATAAACAACAGGTATGTCAGCTGCAAACTGACAGAGGTTCAGAATTTATGTCAACAAGTTTTCAACAGTGGTTGGCACAGTTAGGAATAAAACACAGATGCACAAATCCTTACACAGCAGCTGAGAATGGTATTGCTGAGAGATGAATGGAGTCCTGCAAACCATGAAGGACTCACTGCTAGAGGATTCTGGTCTAAGCAGGTCATATTGGGGTGAAGCCTTATTGACTGCTAACTATTTAGTTAACAGGTTGTAGAGTTCTTCCATTAATGATACTCTATGTGCAGTGCTATATGGGAGAAAACCATCTCTAGCACATTTAAGGGTGTTTGGAAGCAATGCGTGGGTGCATATTCCAAAAGCAATTATAAGAAAGAGACAACCAAAGGCTAGAAAGCTCAGGTTTCTACTATTGACCTCACCCCTTTCCGAAGAGGTCTGTAGGGAGTGTGCATAAGTGCACCAACATGTCTACCGTCCCTGTCCTATTGTTTCTTTTATTTTTCTTATATGTATCCATGTATTCATAACTATGCTTTTACTTATACCTATTATCTTGTAAGCAATTGACAAACCAAATAAAAAATAATAATAAATAAATAAATCTTAGTTAGGATATGATTTCATTTTTGCTGGTTTGTTTTTTACCCAATTTTTGGGAAGGGGGATAAGCTGCCAGAAATTGATCAGCGTTGAATTTTCAGCAAATAAATAACAAATCCATAAATAAATGTTGCTCTCAGCAGCCTGTCCATCCGCTGAACTCCCAATGCCCATAGAAAAGAGGCTAGGACAAAGGAATCAGGAGATAACATCTTAGAAATTGAAAGTGAAACTCATAAATACTTTTGCTCACATCTCTAAAGCACCTGAAACTATCCTGTAGATATCTGATATTAACACAGTTGAGAAAGTCCAGAAATATTTCACAAGAAGAGTTCTCCACTCCTCTACTCATTGCAGAATACCTTATGCCACCAGACTCGAAATTCTAGACCTAGAAAACCTAGAACTACGCCGCCTTCGGTCCGATCTAAGTATAATATATAAAATCATACATTGGAATGTTCTACCTATCAATGAATACTTCAGCTTCAACCATAACAACACAAGAGCAAACAATAGATACAAACTCAAGGTTAATCGCACCAAACTTGATTGCAGGAAATACGACTTCAGCAACAGAGTGGTCAATGTCTGGAATACTCTACCTGACTCTGTGGTTTCTTTCCGAAACCCCAAAAACTTTAACCTTAGACTGTCTACTATTGACCTCACCCCTTTCCGAAGAGGTCTATGGGGGCGTGCATAAGTGCACCAATCGTGCCTACCGTTCCTGTCCTATTGTTTCTTTTATTTTTTTTATGTATCCATGTATTCATAACTATGTTTTTACTTAGTGTTTTTATAGTGTTTTAGTATTTTCTTATATGTATCCATGTATTCATAACTATGTTTTTACTTAGTGCTTATTATCTTGTAAGCAATTGACAAACCAAATAAAATAAACAAATAAAATATACCAAAGTGTAGCATACAGTCCAATGATGGGATTCAAAAAATTTTACTACTGGTTCTGTGGGCATGGTAGGGGAAGGATACTGTAAAATCTCCAGTCAGATGTAGTATTTGCCAGTTCTCTGAACTTCTCAAAATTTATGCTACCGGTTCTCCAGAACTGATCAGAACCTGCTAAATACCACCTCTGATATAGTCTTTGACTTCAGTTGAGCCCAAAATTTTGTTGTTGAATGATACTTTTTTTAAGTGAATTTTGCTCCATTTTACAACCTTTCTTGCCACAATTATTAAGTGAATCACTGCAGTTGTTCCATTAGTAACACAGCTGTTAAGTGAATCTGGCTTCCCCATTAGCTTTGCATGTCAGAAGATTGCAAAAGGTGATAACATGATTCCATGTCACTACAACTGTCATAAATATGAGTCACTTGCCAAGCATCTGAATTTTCATCACATGACTATGGGAGGGTGCAGCAATGGTCGCAAGTGTGAAAAATGGTATATAAGTCACTTTTTTCAGTGCCATTAAACTTTGAATGTTCATTAAATGAACTGTTATAAGTCAAAGACTACTTATATGCAAAACTAAAGACATTGTGAGGACTGGATCCATAGTGAATTAACCAGCTAGTGCAGTGGTCCAAAACTTTTTCAGTCCACCGCCCCCTTGGTGCTACAAATTCATCCTCAATGCCCCCCACCTGGGGTGGAATTCAAATTTCTGTGGGCATGGCCTAATTTGAGGGTGTGGTTTGCTGGTAACATGATTGGGTGGGTGTGGCTTGCTGGTCACATGACTGGGTGAGCATGGTTTGGTGACTGGCAAACCAAATACATGTGGTCCTGACTTAATGGCCGGTTGCTTAGCAAGTGTTCTAATTTATGACTGGCCTCCTCAGAACTACTTGACCTGTTTTGGGAGTTTTGACAGCCATACACACACATATACACATACTCCCTTCCAGCCAGGGGTAGGATTCTACCAGTTCGCACCTATTCGCTAGAAGCGGTTGTTAACATTCTACACAGTTTGGAGAACTGGTTGTTAGAAGAAATTACTGGCCTAATCCTGTAAGGAAGGCAGGAAGGAAATATTCTGGTGTTGCTTACAGAAACTGCCTCTCCATTAACCCTTATTACATTCTTGGCAGGACTAAACTTCCTGTCTCAGGAACGTCTCTGGAGTTATTTTTCCCTCCTTTGCTGGTACTTTGCTTGTCTGGAATGACCATTAAAAGTTACAATAGCACTGAAAAAAGTGACTTATGACCATTTTAGACACTTACGACTTTTGCAGGATCCCCACAGTCATGAGAGGCCAGGCAAGGAGATGCATGCCTTGATGTGAGTGATACTGATTGGCCAACAGCCAATAACATGACCACCAAGCCATGTCCACCAGTCACATGACCACCAAGCCACACCCACCAACTAAGCCATGCCCACATAACTGGTTGTTAAAATTTTGAATCCCACCACTGCTTCCAACCCTGCTGGAGCAGGTCATTGGACTAGAATCGGCAAAGGATCTCTGATTAGATTCTAGTAGTGAATAAAATCTAATCAGAGATGCTTTGCCAATTCTTATTGATTTGTTTTATTTGTAGTTCTTTATTTTGTGTTGCTGAATTACATTGACATGTGTGTTCCTTCTTGTGCACAACCCAGAAGCATTTGTGATTCTTTGCAGCAAAAATTATCGACCTCTGGCTTTGCTCTACTTTTCAAATGTGCCAGCACTGCCGAGTTCTAGGTGCCGGCCCCTCAGGTCCACCCCATTGAGCCCGCTGCACTGAGGGGACCTGCCCAAGCAAGTCCGAGCAGAGGGGTGCACCAAATCAATGGGGTGAGCCTGAGAAAGGGAAAGAGAGAGAGAGAAAAGAGAAAGAGAGAAGGAAGAAAAGAAAGGGAAAAGGGAAAGAAAGAAAAAGGGATAAAAAAGGGGGGGCATGGAGGGGGAGAGGGAGAGAGGGAGAGAGAGACCTGAAGCATCAGATTGAAATGAGGCCTAGTTTAGAGGCTCTTTTCCACATTGAAACATCTTTGCCAGCACATTGAAACATCTTTGGCTTCTATTAATTAAAGGTTTTGCAGACAAAACATGGCCAAAACTATCAGAAAGCTCTCACATTTTGTTGAGGCTTTAAACAGGTTCCATTGGACCAGACCTCCCCCATAAAAATTTACTTTTCTCCAATGTATTGTGGAAAGGAAACTTCATAAGGACAGTGGTGTCACCCAAGCAGGAAAAGCCCAAAGGGAACATCAAGCCAGCCATAAAACAAACTTGCATAGGAAAAGATTTAATAAAAGGTATTAAAGAAGCCCCTTAGACAAAAGTCCAAATAATTAAGAAAACTAGGGAAACAAGAAAAGAAAACATATCAAATCAGCAAAACAAACAGACAAAAGACACAAAACACATTGCAAAGGAGATAGACAGGAGATTGCCACAAAACAAATATAAGAAAACATTAGGACAAAACTGATAATCCAATCAAACCACCCCGTGGAGTTTACCCTCTGGCGGAAATGAAGACAACCCCTGACAGGATTTAAAACATTAAGAAATACAAACACAAGCACTCACACACAAAAGGAGAAAAAAAAGTATAAAAATCAGGGGCTTATCGTACAAAGCTAGCTAGCCCCTGGAACACAGACTTCTTGCTATCTCTCACCTTCCTGAAAAATAAAAAGATCCAGCTTTCAAGCAGTTGTCTGTATCCTTGCACCGGAGTTCTCCCAGCAGGAAAATTGAATCCTCAGAAGAAAGGCATTTTGATAGCCTTTCAACAGTATTACAGTGCCAATTTTGAAGAAGGCAAAACCAAAATCTATTGGTAAATTACAAGAACACAAACACACACACACACACACACACACACACACACACACACACTTCTAACACTGCTGGAGCAGGTGATCGGACTGACATAGATACTTCATTATCTTTCTTCTCCCTCCTTCCCTCCTTTATTTCTTTTTCTTTCTGTCCCTTGCTTCCATTCCCCCTCTTTCTTTGTCCCTTTTTCTTTCTTTCCCTTTTCTTTCTCTTCTTCCTTCTCTCTTTCCCTCTCTCAGGCTTACCCCATTGACTTTGTGTACAGCTCCATTCAGACTTGCTTGGGCAGGTGCCTCCGGTGCAAGGGGCTCAATGGTGGCGGCGGCGGTGGCAGGGGGATGTTTGAAAAAGAGATCAAAGCCACTCTGGCTTTGCTCTCCTTTCTCAATGCTGTGTTCGGGGCAACACCCCACTGCCCCAAACACGGCAACGGTGGGATGCTTGACAAGGAGAGCCTTTTCCCAATGCTAAGTTTGGGGCAACGCCTCTGCCGCCCCAAACATGGTGGTGAGATGTTTGAAAAGGAGAGCAAAGCCACTCTGGCTTTGCTCTCCTTTCCCAACGTTGCATTCAGGGGCGGAACTCCTTGCACCAGAGTGTGCAAGTCAATGGGATGATCCTGCGGGGCCTTGCATTGAATGCGGTGGCAGCGGGATTTTTTTCTCACTCCTGAATTGTGCCCTGCTGCTCACTTCCAGCACCCCCCTGCCACCTCTTAGCACCCCCCTGCTGGCCACCTTACCTCTCAGCACCCCCCTAAGGCATCCCACTGCCCCCCAGAGGGAGGTACCGCCCACTTTGGGAACCACTGAGCTAGTGTGTTTTAGGGAAGAAACATTTCACATAGGTTCATTTTCATACCAATATTCTGAATTGGTCACTTTCAAAGTATCCTCCACATCGGTATTTGGTAGTTAGTTAGGAATTTGCATATATCTATATCCTCTGGAAGTAACTCCATCAACAGAGGGTTTATGTAAGTGACAACTGTTCCCATACTTCAATTTTTTTATTCCCCTCTCCATTTGGTATTCAAACATCCCCTCCACAGTTGTTATTTTCTCTCAGAATAACAAAACAGATTTTTTTTTTAATTATCCTATCTCTATTACTTTGTAAGTAACACAAGGAGGCAAATATATATAATGCTTCCTGTTTCTCCTATGTTCCTATGACAACAATTCTGTGAGGTGGATTGGACTAAGAAAGAGTAATAGGCCCAAGGTCATCCAGTCAGCTTTCACGTCCAAGACAGGAGTACAATTTCCAGTCTACTGTCTATGAAGTAATCCAGGTCATAGTTATCTCAAAGCTAATTTTTTTTCTTCAAAAGGAAACTGGACTGTTTTTTTAAAAAGAAAAACAAATTTTATTAATTTTTTACAAAGACAACACATAAACAAACTGAACATAGAATGTAATAACATAAGGCATCTTTTCTGAAAAAACCAATAAAACATCTTATTTAAAGACAGAATAATTCCAAATTATCACATTTCTATACAAACACAATTTAATATATATATTTATCTTATCTATTCAACTTCATATCTTATCCCAACTTCTCTTTATTTCTCCCTTTCCTTCTACTATTCAATTCTATTTCTTTTGCCTTAGATTATATATATCTTTATATCCATCTGTCTTATTTACAATTTCATTAGTCTCTTCCAATGTTCTTCTTACATTCTTCTAAAATTTGATTAATTCAGATGTAGACAAACAAAACACAAAACATAAATACATAAAACTCCTTTTTGGAAAGCGGCTTACCCCAGGTTACCTCTTTTTGTACAGACATAAATCAAGTTCATGCTCACTTAGTATACTATTTCATATCTTATTTAGCATTCTGTATTTTCTATATATTTTCTCTCCTCTGTTCACTCTCTTAATTCTATTATGTTTATTTTATCTCAATTTAAATAATAATTATACTTGTATCCTTTGTCTGTTCTCTTTCAATCATCTATTTATCTTTTCTTCCTAATACAATATTTCTCCTGTAATCACTGGTTGAAGTGTGACAACTTTCTATCTTTCCCCTAGATTGAACACTTGAAATAGTACATACTTTCCAGACTGATTTTGCTAAGTACATTCTAGGTAATACATTTTAAAATAATAAAACAAAAATAAAAAAGAAATTGAGTTTATAATATAATAGAAACAATATTTAATAAAATATTAAACTCTATTGTTAACTCTTAAACATTTTATACATTCCCTTTAATGCATTATCAGCTCATACAATAATTCAATTTTCTAACTCAATTTCAAATGCTAATATCTACAATACAATCTTATGTACTTTTGCAAAATCATTTTTTTTTAATAACTCTTACCCTTTTTCAAAAAAATCTGTTTTTTAGCATCTTGTTTTAAACCTTTATGGCTTCTCTTTCCTTTTCCCCTTCCTTTCTTATCAATTCTAATCTTTTTTCCCCCCCCCCCCCACCCTCTCTCAAATTCCACTCTCTTAATCTTCTCTCTCTGTTGTGTTTCTCTTTTCTGTTGCTTTCTGACATTGTATCGATTTTTCATCTTATTTTTCCCTTTCTTGGTTGCTTTTTTAAGTTCTGAATTCTCCATCTTCACTCCCCCTTTTTTCTTTTCCTCAACTATAACTTTTTGTCCATTAAAGATGGCTTCTTCTTCATCCCAGTCCTTTTGTTGTTTTATTTCTTGGTAAGTAAAAATTGCCATTTCCAAAAAGTGAAAAATAGATTCAGAAGAGCCCTTGCCTTCTTGCTCCACTTCTTTTAACTTTTGAAAATCCATTTGTAATTCTTCCACAGATAATGTCATTTTCTTTTTCTTTTTTTAAAGCAACCCAAATGTTTTTAATCTTTCAAAAAATAGTTGCCCAAAGGTCCCAAAGTCCCAAAGTCACAAAGCTATCCAAATCAGAACAAACTGTCTCCTTAACACTTTCTTCTTCTTCTTTTTTGTTTAATTTCTCTTCCTGGGGTAAAGTTAAGTTACAATTTCAGAATGATTTTTTGGAAGCCTTATTAGCACAGATTTCTAAGTCTTATAAACTCCAAGCAGTCTTCTTCAGTGAAATCTTAGAATAAGTTTTTTATCTCTTCCTTCCCACTTATAGCAGTAAAGTTTAATTTTAAATTCCAATGTTCCAAAATCTTTTATCCCCTTGGTTTTAATTTTTAGGTTTATGTACCTTCTATGCCCAAGCAGGTTTCAGACTTCCATCAGCTATTTCCGTAGGGAAGGAGAGTGAGAAAAAATAACTTTCCCTTTCAAAACCATCTTCCGCCGCTTGCAATCTTTTCTGGGAAACAATGCAACAATCAAAAAATCAAATTTCCAGGTTTTTAAAGGTTCCTCATTGTCCCCGTTCAGTCAAAGAAAAGCTTTCCCTTTCTTCCTCCTGCACGATCTTGTCTAGCTGTAGGCTTCTTTGTGGCGGCCATTGCTGACCGCCGCTCCACCACCTTGGGAAAAGGGGGTTTTGCCAGCTGGAGAGGGGGTCTGCGACACTCCCAAACCCCTGTCCAGATCCCCCCTGTCTTCAGCTGCCTCTATGGGACAGCTATATCCTCCAAATCCATCTGGATCGGAGGCACCAAGGCAGTGAGCGCAGCAGGAACCGCGCAGAATTGCGAATCCCTGCCGCCGCCGAGCCTGGAAACTGGAAGTCAGGAAACTGGACTGTTTTTTTGAGGAAGAAGAAGAAGATTATGTTTTGCTTCTCATCCAAGAAGTTTCATCAGCTGTGCCTGGATGATGGGGGATGGAGGGATAGGTACCTATCCAGGTCTCTTGGTTTTTAGCCTTTTTCCAGGGCCTGAACTTCTATTACTGATTTCCATTTCCCAAGTATTTAAGCATTTTTTAAATTAAAAGGCAGAAGTTATTTTTCAAGTATTCACAGATGAAAATAAGGACATGGTTGTAATAAAGGCCTGTTCTGAAAGAAGAATATTTTGTGTTCATGGTCTACATATAGGAATTAAACCAGATAAACTTATTTGCCATCTAGTGTTGTCTATCTTAATTGGAAATAATTGTCTAAAATTTCTGACAGAAATATTTATTGTTATCTATACATTCTTTATTTTAAAAATTGGGGTAAGAGGGACAGAGAGAGAAGAGAGGAGAGGAGAGATACCAGGAATTGAACCCAAAATGTCTATTTAGCTTCCCTAAATGTTTTTTTGCATGCTAAATTTCTTTTTCTTTTAAATAAACTTTTTAAATTTTTATTTAGCAACTAAGTCAGATAATGAGGACTGTTTGGAAACTGAAACTAGAAGTAGCCTAGGCGTGGCTCTATATAAAGCTCTACAGCTCTGAAGTTATGTTAAGCTCTGAGTCTCTCTGTTAAAAATGAAACTGCTTCTCTCCTCTGCTTGCCTGCTGAACTAAAATGAAACTGATGTCTGTTTCTGAGCTCCTGAGTTGCTGCTCTGCTCTGAACTTGTAACATGTTTCCTTCTGTTTGAGTTTGCTCCATGTTGGAGAAATCTACAACTAGTATTGTAAAATTTATTTAATATGTTTATAAAGACATTAAATGAAGCATCAGCCATCTGTGTTTATTTTTCTGGTGCTGAATTTATGCTGCAAAACTTTGAAAAGATTATGTGCCCAGAGAAAGGACTGAATTGTAATTAAATCTGAGAGGCTGCCTGTTTTAAAAGTAAGAAACAAGGCAGGAGGCTTTGCAGGATGGCTGAAAAAATAAAGAAAGCTCTCTACCCCGTTTGGGTCAGAAGAACTATATTATTTGTGCTGCAAAGATGGAATTACTGAAAGGTAAAGAGCTTTGGAATATTGTTGAAAATCCACCCCAGGCACCATTGAATGCTGCAGATCAGAAGCTGCATGATAGAGCATTTGCTGATATCATCTTAAGTTTAGAAGATGATCAATTTATCAATATAGCTGATTTAAAGACTGCAAAGAAAGTCTGGGATAAATTGAGGACCATTCATGTGAGTGTATCTGCATGCAACATTGTACAATTATCAAGAAAGTTATGTAAAGTAAACTTAAGATCACAATGTGCCAAAAATAAACTTAAGCAGAGGCTTTGAAGAACAAAATCTAATTGATCAATAAGGTTAGGGTAAGACCTATCCTCACATACATGCAAGATAGATATGTGAGGAAGGTTACAAAGCATATAGATAAAAGTAAGTCTTCTTATACCTTTAATATCCTTTAGAAGAAGAGTAACTGCATTGTAAAACTGTCTAACTTAGATTTACATCTTTCCTGCAAAAGACAAATGTCCTTCCGGCACTGTTTACCTTTCATTATCCCTTCTCCTATTGTCCTGCTAATTGATCACAATTGACCACTTAAAGAGGCTATTAACAGCATACTTCAAAGGTGTGTGTTAGATCTGGGAGGATGGTTCAGAAACGGAGGCAAGACTCAGATAACAACAACAGCTCTTTATTAGTGACTTCAGATCTGAGCACAGAATCCCAGCCGCAGCAGCCCCTTATATAGGGCTGGCTGCGGCTAGGCAGCCAATGAAAGTGATTTGAGTTTGCCACTCTTGGCAGGGCCAATCGCGGCAGCCCATTTACTAGCCAATCGGATCAGTCTGCGGTGACCAATCAGGATCTGCTATTCCTGGGCCAATCAGAGCTTTTGAGCCTGCTAGTTCGGAACACCCCTCCCCTCTCGGTTCCATTTAAGGGGTGGAGTTATATAGTCTCGCAGGTAGGCAGGTCTTCGCACCTGTCTATCTGACTTACGCAATTCCAATTGTCCATGTTCAAATTCGGGTTCAGATGGACTGTTTGCTGGATCTAGCAGGAATGGTGACCGGTGCCATGGTTGAGGCTCTCCTCTGATGCCCCCGAGGTGATTGAGTCCTCAGCTTCGTTGCTACCACTATGGCTCCCCGGGCTCGCTGAACCTGCTTGGCTGCTGCTTGTTGGTGAAGTGTTCATCTGCCCAGGTTCAACTATAGCTGGTGAGTATTGCAAGCTATGGTGTGGTGATCTCGGGGTTAGTTCTGAATAAACAGGTGTTGGTTCTATTTCCGGGCTCACAGCTTCCCCTCCCCCCCCCGGTGTTGAGGCTGGGGTCAGGGATGGAAGTTGTGGTCAGTCTGGAGCGTAGCTGGTCAATATGGTGTTTCCACGCTCTGCCATCAGTGGTCAGTAGATGGTAGGAGGGGGGACCCGTGACTTGAGTTATTTGAGCAGGAATCCAGAGGGGATCCCCAGAAAAATTTTTTGCAAATACAAGGTCTCCTACCTTAAAGGTGCGATGCTTGCTGCTGGAACCCAGGGGCTTTTCCGGGGTGTAGGCAGGGTGCAAGTGGTCTAGAGGCAATCTGAGTTTCCTGTCCATCAGGAGTTCAGCTGGGCTCTTGTTAGTCATGCTGTTAGGTGTGATGTGTTGAAGAAGCAGCATTCTAGTGACTTTATCGTGGATGTTACCTTGTTCCATTTTCTGTAGGGTTTTCTTTGTGAACTGAACCATTCGTTCAGCCCTACCATTCGCCGCTGGATAAGCCGGCGATGTGAGTGCGTGTCGGATGCCCCGTTCAGCTAGGTATTGTTCAAAGGCTAAGGAAGTAAATTGGGGCCCATTGTCAGAAACCAGGACATCAGGTAGGCCGTGTGTGGCAAAGAGTCTGTTCAATTTCTGTAGTGGTTGTTTTCATTTTATTGACCTCGAGCCAGTTAGAATACGCATCTACAGTTATTAGGAAAATGTGGCCTCTATTAGGTCCCGAAAAGTCAATATGAATGTGTGACCAGGGCCCCCTGGGTGTTTCCCATTCTGCTGGTGGAGCTTTTGGTGGGGCTGAGTGGTTTTCCTGGCATCTGTTACAAGAGGTGACCCAGGCTTCAATTTGTTTGTCCATACCTGGCCACCAGGCATAACTTCTTGCCAGCGCTTTCATATGCATGATGCCCAGATGTCCATTGTGTAGCATTTGCAGGACTTTTTTTTGTAGTTTAGTTGGTATGACGACTCAGTCTCCCCATAAAACACACCCTCTTTGTGAGAAAAGTTCTGTCTGTCTGTTTTTGAATGGTTTAAAGGTTTCCTTGGGCTCATATTCCGGCCATCCACTCTCCACCCAGCCAAGAACTCGTGCCAAACATGAGTCTCTTTTGGTTTCAAAGGCGATATCCTGGGCCGTTAGTGGAGGTGAGGGCATTGTCTCGATTTGTAGTATTGGGAGCGTGGGAGCTGGGTCTTCCTACAGCTCGGGTAGTGGCGAGCGGCTTAAGGCATCAGCATGAGGAATAGATTTCCCCAGGTGATATTTTAGTTGATAGTCGTAGGCAGCTAGAAATTCTGACCATCGCGTCATTCTGGGGGAGAGAATGTGTGGGGTAGGTTTGTCGCCCGCCAGAATGCCAAGTAATGGCTTATGATCTGTGATAATGGAAAATGGTCTCCCATATACATGAAACCTTTTAATCGCAGAGACAATAGCAAGGGCTTCCTTATCTAGGTGGCTATAGTTTCTTTCTGTTTTTGACAGAGTTCTTGAAAAAGATGCAATTGGTGCCTCTGAGCCATTTTGTAAGACATGGCTCAGGATGGCCCCCAACCCAAATGGTGAGGCATCACAAGTAACAGTCAATGGGAGTGTCTCCTTATATTGAATTAGCACTGCATCAGAGGTGAGGAGGTCCTTTACTTTCTGGAAGGCATGTTCCTCCCGACGTCCCCAAATCCAGGAGGCCCTTTTATTGAGTAGTCTATGAAGGGGCTCAACAACAGTCGCCTTCTGGGGTAGGAAAATGTTATAAAAGTTAATAAGTCCCAGGAAGGCTTGGAGGTCAGTTTTGTTTTGGGGTCTTGGGGCATTTTTGATAGCTGCCAATTTCTTTTCTGTAGGGTGGATTCCTTGTTTGTCAAGAAGGTAGCCAAGAAACTCCACCCTTTCTGTGCATAGCTGGCACTTTTCCTTCTTAACCTTGAGGCCAGCATCTTTGAACCTCTGTAGGACTGTTCTGAGGCGTTTCTCTAATTGACTTTTTGTTGGGGCTGCTATTAGTACATCATCAAAATAGGGCATGACCCCTTTTATGCCTTGTAATAGTCTCTACATCAGGCTTTGAAAGATGCCTGGGGCTACGCTTACTCCAAACTGGAGCCTGTTACATTTGAATGCACCATGATGTGTGACTGTAGTTTGGGCTTCTGCAGTTTCGGAATCAACTGGCAGCTGTTGATACGCTTGGGCCAGATCTAATTTTGCGAATATTCTGCCACCCCCAAATGAATGTAGGAGATGCTGAATGACTGGTACCGGATAGGCGCTCTGCTGCAGTGCGTGATTGAGGGTGGCCTTGTAGTCACCACAGATTCTCAAGGACCCATCAGGCTTTATGGGGGTGACAATTGGTGTCTCCCACTGGGCGTGGTCAATGGGCTCTAACATGCCTTGTGCAATTAATTTGTCCATTTGCTCATCAATTTTGGGTTTGAGAGCAAAGGGAACTCGGCGTGGCTTTAGGCGAATGGGCGCAATGTCGGGGCGAAGATTAAATGAAATAGGGGACCCCTTGTACTTGCCTAAGTTTTCGCTGAACATGGATGAGGGCTGCCTCCCAGTCATCGTCTTCAGTATGATGGATGCCAGCCATTCCAATTCCTAATGGCGCGAACCACTGAAGGCCCAATAGACTTGGCCGGTCTCTGTCTACAATGGTGAGTGGTAGAATTGCATTATGTCCTTTGAAAGAGACCTGGAAACGGCTGGTACCTGCGACTGGAATCCGGTTGCCTTGATAATCTTTCAGTATGAGTCTTTGACTGCTGAGGTCTTGGCGTCAGATGTTGGGAATCAGTTGCTTGAGCGTTTTCCAGGATACCATGGATAGTGAGGACCCAGAGTCAACTTCCATGATGCAAGGTTTATTTTCGATGGTGACCTTTACATGGATTTTTTTAGCATCAAGCGATAAAGCGTGGCCGCTGGTGATGGTTTGATGAGCCTCTTCTCGTCTGGGTGTGCCATTAAACCTTCGGGGTCTGCTGTACTGGTTCCACTGGTTGCTAGGGTGGTCCCTCTGTGTGGTGGTGTTGCCATCATTCCTTTTTGGGATGCTCCCTCTCCATCTGGGGCTGGAATTTCTTTTGTTTCTGCATACTTTCGCAATATGCCCTCATTTTCGCAAAAATGACACATGGTGTCTAAGAATCTGCATTCGGATCGAGGATGGTTTCCCCCGCATCCGGTGCATTGGTAGTTGGATTTACGACCCCGCTGGTCCCATTGCTCAAGCAGTATTTACAGAATGCTAATTTACCTAAGATACCTAAAGAGACTGAAAAAATGCTAGAAAGCAATATAACAATGATGGAATTAACTGGAGCACTTAAGAAGCAAAATAATGGAAAAGCACCAGGACCAGATGGACTTCCGGCAGAATTTTATAAAACATTACAAGAAGCATTGAATCTTCCATTGCTAGAAGTTATGAATGAAATTATGTTAAAGAAGAAGATACCCCAATCATGGTCAGAAGCCTATATCACACTCATTCCAAAAGAAGAGACTGATCCATTGCAAATTAAGAACTATAGACCTATTTCACTACTAAATGCAGATTATAAAATCTTTCCTTCAATATTGGCAGAAAGACTTAAAAAAATATCTAAATAACTTTATTCATTCTGATCAAAATGGATTTCTGCCAAAGAGACAAATTAAAGATAATATGAAAGTAATTATGGATACTTTGGAGTATTATGAGGCACACCCTGAAAAGCAAATGGCTTTGATATTTTTGGATGCACAAAAGGCATTTGATAATGTGAATTGGTGATTCATGTTGTTATTGTTGGAACAGATGGGGTTTGCTAGAAAATTTATTCAAGCAAAAGAAGCCATATACTATAAGCAAATGGCAAAGGTAATGATAGAGGGAGAATTGACAGACTCTATTAATATAAGAAAAGGAACAAGACAAGGGTGCCCACTATCACCTTTGCTATTTGTGTTAACTTTGGAGGTGTTGAATAGAAATATTAGAAACAAAAAGAGTATAAAAGGAATGAAAATTAAAAAGGAAGAATTTAAACTGCAAGCCTTTGAGGATGACTTGGTTTTTATCTTAGAAACAGCACCAAAATTACTGGAACAGATAGAGGCATATGGCAAGGTGGCTGGTTTGAAAATTAACAAAGATAAGACAAAGACTTTGACAAAGAATATGTTATCAAGAAAAAAGGAAGAATTGGCAGATCTATTGAAAATTCAAGTCACAAATAAGATTAAGTATTTGGGGATACATCTCACAGCAAGATGTAGTACATTAAAAGAGAACAATTATATTAAACTTAAACAGCAGATAGCCCTTGACTTGGTGAAATGGGAAAATCTACAACTGTCATTAATAGGGAGAATTTCAACAATCAAGATGAATATATTACCCAGAATACTATATTTGTTTCAAACAATTTCAATTAGGCTTGGAAAAAACAATTTTGAAGATTTAAATAAAATTGTGTTGAAATATATATGGCAAGGTAAGAAAGTGACAATAAAATTTAAACTTTTGCAAGATGCTAGAATTAGAGGAGGATTTAGTTTGCCTAATTGGGAGTTATATTACCAAGCTACAAATTTGATGTGGGTCAAGGAATGGATAACATTAAGAAATACTAGATTGTTGACATTAGAAGGACATGACTTGTTGGGGTGGCATGCTTTTTTATGGTACAAGGGAACTAAAACACAGGGATATTTTAGAAGACACTATATACGGGAGTCTTTGTGGTTAAATTGGGAGAAGACTAAAAGACAATGTTATTTGACAATTCCAGTCTGGTTATTGACTATTGAAGCATTTTCTTATCCCATAATATATAAGAAGGAACAAACAGTTAGATATGGGGAAATATTGAATGAAAAGGGTGAACTTAAATCAATGCAAAATCTAGAGGAACAAGGTATAAAGATGAATTGGTTTTCATATGCGCAAATACATTCAAGGTATGATGAAGGTCTCAAAACAGAAGGATTTTATGACAAATTGACTGACTTAGATAAGATTTTGACAGGTACTGATGAAAAGGTGATTAAAAAATTGTATGGAGATTTATTAGAAACTAAACTAGAAGAAGAACAAGTTAAAGAAACTATGATTGCTTGGGGAAGAATTTTGGATATGGGATTGATTTAGAGAAATGGCAAAAATTGTGGTCTCAAAATTATAAAATGACAATGTCAACAGCATATAAAGAAAATTTGTATAAGATGTTTTACAGGTGGCATTTTCCCCCAACAAGAATAGCAAGAATGTTCAAGAATAAATCTGAAAAATGTTGGAAATGTCATCAGATACCTGGCTCATATTACTATATGTAGTGGACTTGTGCGGATGCTAGAAAATACTGGACTAGAATCTACATGTGGTTGGAAAAAATGACAAAAAAACATATAGATTTGAAACCAGAGATCTTTTTATTGGGAATCTTACCTGATACATATAGTAAAGATTTGAAATACCTGATTGTAAATGTTTTAACAGCGGCTAGGATTGTATTTGCTAAAAAATTGGAAAAATGAGAAAATACCATCGCAGGAGGAAACCATTAAGAAAATATTGGAATGTGCTGAAATGAGTAGATTGACATTTGAAATTAGAGAACAAGAGGATAAACAATTCTATAAAATTTGGGGCCTTTTTTATCAATGATTAGATAATAAAATACAATAATGAAATATGTAGAATCTTAGAAAATAATCATTATATAAAGATGTATTTTTTTTCTTTTTTACTATATCTATAAAAAAAATTTTAGGATAGATTTGGGAAGATTATATGAATTGTTACAAAATGATACCAAGTAAATTATAGTTATCTTGCAAAATATGAATGAATAAAATTATTGTAAAATGATTGAATAATAATGATACTAGGGTATTTAATCTCTGATTGAGAATATGAGAATATACTATGTAACTGTAATTGATGACTATGAAATGGATGCACAAAAAATTTATAAACCAACCAACACACTGCTTGTATATGCATGGAAGAAAGGTTGATGTTTTTATGTTTTGTTTGTTTGCTTGTGTTTAAAAAATCAATAATTTTTTTTAAAAAAAAGATGGACCAGTATGCAGAAGGATTGCATGTAAAGTGGTGTAAAGCATATTTGGATTGTACAATATGCAAAACGTCAAAGTCCAAGGCATTCCCAGTAAGCAAGGGTAGCACAAAGTAGACAAGAAGAGCTCTAAAGCTGGAACATGCAGATTTAGTGGGCCCAATGCAAACCAGTTTGGGAGGAGCTGAGTATGTGCTGGTTATTATAGATGACTATGGTAGGTTTGGGTTCAGCCATTTACTAAAGAGTAAAACAGAGGTCCTACAGAAATTTAAGCAATGGGTAAGCTTTGTATAAAAAATGGTATAAACAACGGTTATGTCAGTTGCAAACTAACAGAGGTTCAGAATTCATGTCAACAAATTTTCAACAGTGGTTGGCACAGTTAGGAATAAAACAGACACAAATCCTTACACAGCAGCTGAGAATGGTATTGCTGAGAGATGGAATGGAATCCTGCAAATCATGAAGGACTCACTGCTAGAGGATTCTGGTCTAAGCAGGCCGTATTGGGGTGAAGCCTTATTGACTGCTCATTATTTAGTTAATAGGTTGTGGAGTTCCTCCATTAATGATACTCCATATGCAGTGTTATATAGGAGAAAACCATCTCTAGCACATTTAAGGGTGTTTGGAAGCAACACATGGGTGCATATTCCAAAAGCAATTAGAAGAAAGTGACAACTAAAGGCTAGAAAGCTCAGGTTTGTGGGCTATGAGCCAGGCTCAAAGAGCTATCGCTTTAGTGACGGGAGCAAAAGAATAGTATTTTCAAGGTCTGCAAGCTTTGCAGAGCAAAATTGGAACAGAATTGATGCAAACTTTTGGAATGATTCACTTAGTGATGGTAACTCCTTAGTGACAGTGACTCACTTAGCGATTGTGTCAGTGTTCAGGGAGGAGAAACTGAACAAGATATGAAGCAAGAGAGGGTTGACACACAGGAGCAGTCAGTGCCATGCAGGTCAAAGTGATGGAACAAGGGGATTCCACCTGAGAAATGTTCAGCTAGTGAAGTTAAAGTGTATGAGCCAAGGAACTACAAAAAAAGTATTGGCATTACCTAAAATTGAACAAGTAAAGTGAAAGAAGCCATGGACAAGGAAATGAAATCCATGGAGAACATGAAGTGTTCACATCTATGACTTTTCTACAGAGTAGCAGAGCTGTAGGATGCAAGTGGATATACAAGAAAAAGGTACTGCCCAATAATGAAGTACAATATAAATCAAGGTTAGTGGTTTTCACAGATGAAAAATGTGCACTATGATGAGGTATTCGCACCAACTGTAAAGAATGAGAGCATCAGGCTGGCACTAGTATTGGCAGTTGCACATGGCCATAAAATCTGGTATTTTGACATAACCACTGCATTTCTCAATGCAGAATTAGAGGAAGAAATTTACATGATTCAAGCATCAGGGTATGAAAGTAAAAAGCCTAACACAGTATATAAATTGAACATTCCATAAATTGGAATATCTGTTTAGATACTACATTAATGGGTCTTGGGTTCAAGAATTGCAAGGCTGATAGTTGCATATACACTGGAAAGTTAAAAGGTGGGGATTGTCAACTATTAGCATTTGTGGATGATCTTTGCTTCATTGCAAAGGATCAATCACAGGTAAATCAATTTTGAAATAAGTTGGAGAAGAAATTTTAATTAAAAAATTTAGAAGAAATGAAAAATTATCTAGGTGTAGGGATACATAAAAGCGAGAAAGGTGGTTATATTCTCACTCAATAAAGGTAATTGAATTTATGTCTATTCCAGTTATGCAGGGAGGAGTGTAAGAGTATATTCATGAACTGGAATAGAGCATAGTAACAATGTTAATGCATATAACTGATATTTTAAAAGAAACAATAGATGAACTCTTTCCCATTTAAAAAGAAAAGAAACATTAAAGTAGGTGAGGATTTATTTTTGTTTTTTAAAAATTTTAATGGCTAAAAAGCTGTGTTATAAAATCACTAAAATATTTCTCATCATTCATCCTTGCCATATGACCTGGTTCCTTTAAGAATTCAAGTGAAGGCAATAGTTGAACTCTTTAAAAAAATGCTTTCTTCAGTCTTCCCTAAGGAACTGAACACTGACTTAAAAATTACCTTCTTGTTTGTGCATCTAAATCAAAATCCCAGGGAAATTCAATGCCCTACACCAACAAAAAAAGACTGATGTAGATTGTTGCTTCTCTCACTTTCTCTTAAAATAACAATACTATTTAGAGATCAAGAGAAATACAACTGGCTTCTGGATGGGTAAGGATCCCTAGGTTTGATCCAGTGGTGGGATTCAAAATTTTTTACTACCAGTTCTGTGGTTGTGGCTTGGTGGGCATGGCAGGGGAAGTATACTGTAAAATCTCCAATCAGAGGTAGTATTTGCTGGTTCTCTGAACTATTCAAAATTTCTGCTACTGGTTCTCCAGAACTGGTCAGAACCTGCTGAATACCACCACTGGGTTGATCCTAGATAGATCAAGATTCAGACAAGTAAATTAAAGACTCAGGACACATAAATTTCAGAAATATTAATGGCTTTGTTCTAGGAATAAGAGGGATTCTTTGAATTTGCCCTTGTAATGGGGATGGAAATTTTATTGATCTTAATGATAGTGTTGAGTGCCCATGTGGTGTGCCTGATTTATAGTTGCAACATGTTTCATCCATATAGTCCATATCACAAGTACTATCATCCAGGAGACCTTATGGTAGGTGGAATTTCATCTCAAGTTAGTCCAGTCTCTGAAGACATTACCTTTGAAGATCATCTCTCACCAATATTGCCTGGACACTTTATGTAAGGAATGTTATTGTTATTTGTTTCTATTTTACTGCATTTGTATTTGCTGAAATAATAGCATTACCATCACAAAATAATAATTAATTGACTTGATTGAAGTTAAGGAGATCCTCAGAACAGCATTCTTTTCTCAATCAGGCAAAATAGAGTGTGGAATATAATCAGATGTTTAAAGCAAACTTCCAAAACGGAATACCTCCAAATAGGTGAGTTTCTACACCTATAATTCTCAGCCACCTTCTGGGTAATATTGTGGGGCAGACAGCTTGTGAGAGGCTGATTTAAAGCTCTTTTGCATTTTTCTACATACTCCTTCTTAAAAAATATTAGTCTTGTACCAAATAACTCTTCTGAACACATCTTCAATTAACAATGCAAGAATGTCTATAAGAGGACTGGGCTTTCTTTTTTTACAAAGTGACATTATATATATGGATTCCAGACACTCTCTGTGTTTATGTCTGAAATCATTTGCATATTTTTTCTGCAGAAACATCTGAGTTCCAACAATAAACATTGACTTCTTTTTCAATGTATACTTGTACATACAGTATATTAATTCTAGATCCTGTGGCTGTTAATTTACTATATCAGAAAGACAGAATTACTTGATGGGGTTTGCCTGCTATAGTAGAAATACTGATAAGAATATAATAACAGAATATCCTTTTGATGTTCAATACTGCTCTAATTGTAGTGGAGTTCCTAAAAATTACCAGCACATCCTGGCTTTGGCTTATGCAGTAAAGGAGATCAATGAAAACCCACAAATCTTGCCCAATTTTACCCTGGGCTTCCATATTTATGATAGCTATGATAATGCTCAAAGGACCTATCAAGCCACCATGCTACTTCTATCAGCAACTGAGAGACTGGTCCCCAACTACTTATGTAACATCCAAAATAAAGTCATAGCTGTTATTGGAGGACTGGATGCTGAAGTCTCCCTTCATGTGGCAACTTTCTTGGATATCTATAAGATTCCACAGGTAGGTTGGATGACCTTGCATGCAAATGTCATGCTACTTATGATGATCTACTTTCACAATGTAATTTTGTTTTGCAGCATTAGGTATATTCCAGTAAATAGTTCAGGATTTGAAATTTTTGATTTAAAAACAGATTCGTTTTTGTACTAAGTTTAGTGCCCAATTATTTCATTAATTATTTCAGTTTTTCTAATTATTGAAAAAAGTTTGGCTTTTCTGTTTCTAAATAACTTCATGGATTAGACTACAATGATATGCAATTTTTTGTGATTCAATATCTGTCATTTTCTTAGCAAACTGCATGAAGCATACTATAAATAGTTGGTTCATTTATTTCGATGCCCCTTATTTCACAAACAGTATAGCAGTCTTTTCTGCCTGGTCTTAGTGTTAAGGCTTTAAGTTTCAGTAAGATTCAATCACAATCAATCTCAGAAATTAATCTTTAATAAATGAAGAACTATTGTTACCAAAGGGACCAACATTCAAGTGATTAGTATAACTTGCAATGTTTTCAGTGATAACTAAAAGAGAAATTTCCTTCAAACAAGATGAATCAAATTCTGCATATAGAAAGATGTTCAATAATATTTTTCTGATTAATATGGTTAAAGACAAAAGTTTTGGAAAACTATCAGTGTTTTCATTATCTGTAAAATTTAATTTCACATCAATAAATAATTATTGTTTCCAGTCAAGTACAAAATACCCAGAATAATGTCAAGGTTTTTGTTTGGTGGACATGATTCAACAAACTAATGCTCTGTCTTACATATTGGCAAAAGAATTCAGAACATAAAATACAAGCTGGATGGAAATGACCTTGTAGACAACCCTCACTCTTTCAAGGACTTTGGAATATTCATCTCTAATGATTTACGTGCCAGAGCCCACTGTAACAACATTGCCCAAAAGGCATTAAGAGTTGTTAACTTAATCTTGCATAGCTTCTTCTCTGGTAATATTGTGCTACTAACTAGAGCATGCAAAACTTTTGCTAGACCAATTCTTTAATACAGCTCATCTGTCTGGAACCCACATTGCATATCAGACATTAACATAATCGAGATAGTCCAGAGATATTTTATGAGAAATATCCTCCATTCTTCTAACTCACAACAGTATACCTTATGCCACCAGACTTTAACTTTTAGGCTTAGACAACTTAGAACTATGCTAACTTCGGTCTGACCTAAGCGTAGCACACAAAATTATCCATTGCCATGTCCTACTGTCAATGACAACTTCAACTTCAACCATAATACACGAGCACATAATAGATACAAGGTCAAGGTAAATTGCACCAAACACGATTGCAGGAAATACGATTTCAGCAACAAAGTGGTCAATGCCTGAAATACTCTACCTGACTGTGGTTTCTTCCGAAAACCCCCAAAACTTAAACCTTACACTATCTACTGTCGACCTCACCCCATTCCTAAGAGGTCCTTAAGGGGCATGCATAAGCACACCAAAGTGCCTACCATCCCTGTCCTAATACTCCCTTTAATTCTTATCCATTTCATGTATTAATAATCAATAAAAATGATTCCCAATTCCAAATATCCATTATAACAGTTAAGGGAGAATAAGAGATCTGTCATGATTCAATTCACACTTTTTTCTATTTTCCCAACTGATTATCATATTGTTTAACCTACAAGCTAAGCTATTTAGCTAAGCTGCTACAATGTGAAAGCTTTTTCTAAACTATTATTCCTAAATTTGAAAAATCCCTATGATTTGCTCTCATCCTTTCAAACATGGATCCTGGACTAAAGAGTGGTTCAGGAATCATATTTTTAAAACACTTTAGAAAAAGCATTTTCCTCTAATTTCCAGATAATATCTGTTTTAAGTGCAGCAAGAGCCATCATTCTCATATCAGTAATTCAAGTACACATGTACATGAACTTGCAGAAACAACAATCAGTGTATTGATATTAAGGGAGGGTTAGTGGATATTTATATATAACAGTTTGACCTATTAGTTTTTCAGTATTGAATGTCCTTGCTCATCTGTGCTGTTTATCTGGATGTTGGTTAACAGGAACAAGAGAAGAGAAGATATTCTTAAAGCTGATTTTCTGTCTAACTTTCCATTGTTGCTTTTGAATGGTATATAAGTAGAATTTATTTCTATATGTCTATTTATCACTAATTTCTTCTAGAAGATTTGTTACTTTCTTATATTTGGTATAATGTAAATTGTATACTACTTCCCAGATGAAACTATCTGTTGTGAAATTTAAAGAATTTCATGTCTTTTGACTATAAGCTGAAAGTCATTAATATGTTCTATAAATCTTATACTTTGTCATACTTTATCATACATGGTCAAGTCAAATCAATCAGATCAAAGCTTTATTACACTCATAGGCCATTATATGTTGTGAATAAATGCTTAGCTAAAGAATCTTTGGGAATGTATAGGAGGCTTTAAAAATGTATTGTTATCTTGTGCACTACAGAGATGCCAGAAGGTTTTAGTAAACTTTTGATTGTTTTTTAAATGTTTTCAATGTATTTTTTGTAGTTACTGTACTCTTATTGACTGTGGCTAGACATTTCTTTGTGAAATTAAAATTTTATTCTTATATAGCAAAAGATATTGTAAAAAAAACTTCTCTAACTTGAATTGTTTTGATTCACTGTCAGCTATAGAAATTTACACTTGTAAAAATTTACATCAATATACAAATTCCTTTGTCCACTTGTGACTACCGGGTATACTTGTGTCTATGTACAAACAAGGATTATAACAGTATATCCTCTTTGATATTTTGAAAATATGGAAGAGCAATTACACATCACATACAAATCTACTGCTGGTTTTAGATATATTCATATCAGTAATTCCTCCAGATCTGAAGCATCACTGAATGGCAATCAACAGACTTCCAACACCTTCCATGCAGTTATGCTTTCCATATCTACAAATTCCAGGAATTAAAATTCAGGGAATTTTCATCTCAGCAAGGCAGGCAAGGCTCTTTAAAAGGATTAGTATACGGATTATTAATCCAGTAGACTGTATGTTGATTGAACTCTTGAAAACAATCTGTAGATGCTGTTCTTATCTCCTTTTCCTGTTTCTCTCTAGCTTATTTATGGCTCTGCTCCAATAATGAATGATAAAACCCCAGGTCTTTGCTTTTATCAGATGGTTCCCCAAGAAGAACTTCAGCATAAAGGGATAATCTCACTGCTCCTGCATTTTAATTGGACGTGGACTGGGATTCTTATCATGGACAATGACCAGGGGGAAAAATTTGTAGAAACAATTGTTCCTCTTTTTTTCAAAAATGGAGTCTGTGTTCCTTTCATTCACCGATTCCCTAAAGCAACTGATTTCACTAAATTTGAGGGCATGCTTCAACAGGGAGCAAAAATCTATGATGTTATCATGAATAATAAGGCGAATGCAGTGGTGTATAATGGAGAATCTTTTGCAATGGGAAATTTGTTGTGGCTGCAATATATTCCAAATATAGAAGAGGTGAAAAGTAAACCAAAAGGTATTGTTTGGATTATGACAGCACAGATGGAGTTCAGTTTAATTCCTGTTCAACGTGCTTGGGATCTCAAAATAATCGATGGTACCCTTTCCTTCACAATGCATTCCATTGCTCTGCCAGAGTTTAGATCATTTGCTAAGAAACAAAAGCCCTTCAGCACAAATAAAGATACATTTATTAGACAGTTCTGGCAAGAAGCCTTTGACTGTGTATTCCCAGATACAACTATGAGTGATGTAGAAGAGAATACTTGCAATGGTAAAGAGAATTTGGAGAGCCTTCTTGGGACTCTTTTTCAAATGGACATGACTGGCCACAGTTACAGTATCTACAATGCTGTTCATGCCATAGCTCATGCTTTACATGCCCTGTCGTCTTCTAGAGATACTGAGAGATCAGTGGTGGATAGAGTAGGAAGGAAGATTCATGGTGAAGATTTCTGGAAGGTAATATTCTCATTAGGAAAAATACTATGATTGATGAGAACCTTGAAATTCTATTTTGACTTATGTCCCATGTTTTACAATTAAAAAATTAAAAGTATGCTTTTTTCATCATACTGAACTTTTTTATTTTTTCTATCTTAAGTATTGATTACTATATAACTATTTTCTACTGAATTATTTTGGGACTCTTTTTCTAATAGTTATTTCATAATTATATGAGATTTTAGAAAGCTTATTTTCCAGTTTCCATGATTCTGACTTGAAAATATATCTGTTTTCTATGTGTCTTTATGATTCTCTGACTCTATAAGTCAAAATCACTCTAGTGTGATAAATATTAGGGAAAAGTCAGGGGAGCATTAATTATAACCCTCTGTCTCATTTTTGAACAAAAATAATTTGGGCTCTCTTATTGATCCTTTTCATTCATATCTTTGATTCTATTTTTCTCTTCGATTCCAATATAATAGGGGAAAGGACCTAGAATATAATTAAATCTTTTCTGTTGTGAAACTTATCAGCACAGAGACTGATAATTTAGTATTTCCAAATACTTGCATTTTTCCTTTCAATTTAGTTCCACTATTTTTTGAGAAATGTTGCTTTTAACAATGGTGCTGGGGAACCAGTGTTCTTTGATCAGAATGGAATTGTAGCAACTGGATTTGATATTCTAAACTTAATAGCTTTCCCAAACAATTCATTTCTTCACATGAAAGTTGGAAATGTGGATCATTCAGCTCCTCCAGATAAAATATTAACCATCAATGATGAGATGATTAAATGGCACAGCTGGTTTAACCAGGTAGGATTTAATTATTGTTCTTGATTCTGAATAAACATGCTTTTTTATTTGATACATAAATTCATATTATTGGACAAAAGGAAATCCTTATATAAAGTTTTCATATAAGCAACTTCTAGGTCTCATTATCATATGTGCTTATCTGTGAAATAAAGATTTAACAGTTTTAGGTGTTAGTTTGTAGAACATCTTATTTCATGATGTAATAATAAGGCAATAATGTCTCATCCCAGCTCACTTGTGCCTATTCTACATTTATTTTATTTTATTTTTTTTGTCAAGTGATTATAAGATAACAGGTATAAGTATAAGCATGGTTATGAAATGGATACATATAAGAAAAAGAGAAACAATAGGACAGGGACAGTAAGCACATTGGTGCGCTCATGCACACCCCCTACAGACCTCTTAGGAAAGGGGTGAGGTCAATAGTAGATAGTTTAAGGTTAAAATTTTTGGGATTTGGGGACAAAATCACAGAGTCAGGTAGAGTATTCCAGACATTGACCGCTCTGTTGCTGAAGTCTGTTGGTGCAATTTACCTTGAGTTTGTATCTATTGTGTGCTCTTGTACTGTTATGGTTGAAGCTGAAGTATTCATTGACAGGTAGGACATTGCAATATATAATTTTATGTACTATGCTTAGATCGGACTGAAGGCGGCGTAGTTCTAGGTTGTCTAGGTCTAGAATTTCAAGTGGTAGCATAAGGTATTCTGCAACAAGTAGTGGAGTGGAGAATTCTTCTTTTGAAATATTTCTGGACTTTTTCAACAGTGCTAATATCAGATATGTAATGTGGGTTCCAGACTGACGTGCTGTATTCAAGTATTGGTCTAGCAAATGTTTGTATGATCTAGTTAGTAGTGTGATATTACCAGAGAAAAAGCTATGCAGGATTAGGTTAATAACTCCTAATGCCTTTTTGGCTATAGGAGTTATTAACCTAATCCTGCATAGCTAGTTACAGAGGGCTCTAGCATTTAGATCATTAGAGATGAGTACTCCAAAGTCCTTGACAGAGTTTGGATCATCAACAAGGTCTTGACTATTCATCTAGTATTTTATTTTCTGATTTATTTATTTTTTGCCAATATGTAAGACAGAGCATTTATTTGTTGAGATTTGAAGGTGCCATTTGTTTGACCATTCTGATACATAGTCAAGGTCTTTTTGAAGGGTAGCAGTATTGTCTGTGGTGTTGAATAGCTTTACATCATCAATGAAAAGAACACAGTTGCTCTTAATATGATCACAGAGGTCATTTATGTAGAGTATGAAGATAGTTGGTCCTAGAACACTACCTTGGGGGACACCACTGTGGACTGGTACAGAATTTGATAGGACTCTCCCAATTTTGACCATTTGTTGTCTGATTCACAGGAATGCTTCTATCCAGTTATGCAGGTGTCCAGAGATACCATAAGATTTTAGTTTTAGGAGTAATTTAGGAGTCCAGGGTTGTTGTTTTTTGTCTCTTCCCAGCTCATGATTGCACTTGCTTAATCTAGAAACAAGTATGTTTCACTGAGCTTGTGCAATATAAAAATGATTTCCAAATTATTACTCTTATCGCTAATCTGGGATGATGCCCATGATATACTTTCATCATTTCAAATGTGGACATTGGAATAAAAAGCTTCCAGACATATAAATTTCTTATTTAATTTCTAGGTGATACCCATCTCTGTCTGCAGCAAGAGCTGTTATCCTGGTTTCAGCAAGAAAAAGAAGGAAGGAAAGCCGTTTTGCTGTTATGACTGCATCCCATGCCCAGAAGGGAGGGTTTCAACTGAGAATGGTGAGAGATGTTCATCACCTCCTGATTTTTTTCTAAAGAAAGAATAAATTTTGATAAAATTGAACATGGCATGAGCCTGTGTAATATGCACAAGATATTTTCATAAACCTGGGGGGTTCATCATTTCAGCCCTTGGGAATATTCAATTATAAAGTGATTTTATAATTTTCATAGATTTTAATTTTTAGTGAGTATGATAATAATCATGACTAAATTATGTTGCCAGCTTTTCATTTACACATTGTGGGCTGTCATCACTGCAATTGTGAAACATTACTGCAATTGTGTATTAATCTCTGAACCCATTTTAGATCATTTTTCCACATCTTTTACAGTCCTGATCTGCTGGACTATAATTATAGTCATATGTAATTAATATTGTGAAAATAACTGAAGTCCAGTAGATCAAGAAAGAGACATGGGTGCAGCTATATATTAGCAATTATAAAATAAATCAAATATGGTACACTCTGAGCAACTTACTACAATAATACCCTGATTATTTATCTAATACTAATATAATACAATTCATTAAAAAAAATTGCTACTGCAAGAGTAGTGGCTGGATTTGAATACTAAAGGAGATGGTTCACATAGAAATTATCAAATCTCACTAGAAATCTCTCTGATAGAGGGATAATGTATCTTGATCTGCTGTTCCTATAAAACTTGCAACAAATTTCAAGCAAAATTACAGCAGAATGTTATTCATCTTGGTTTCATAAATTACCTAATCTGTAAAGCAAACTAGGGAAAGTATAGAGAGCATGACTTCTAGTGGTGGGATTCAAATTTTTTTATTACCGGTTCTGTGGGTGTGGCTTGGTGGGCATGGCTGGGGAAGGATACTGTAAAATCTCCAGTCAGAGGTAGAATTTGCCAGTTCTCAAAGTTTCACTACTGGTTCTCCAGAACTGGTCAGAACCTGCTGAATACCAGAATTTAGCTGATGACTTCCAGAATTTTTTCCAATCCTTTAAGATTATCTCCAAGTTACAAGAAGGGAAGCAGCTTAGAATGAAGGACTCACCTACATGTTGACTTGCTACCCCACTGCATTTCCTTTAGTGATACATTGGATGAATTTGGAGAAAACCGTTTTTCTGCAGCCTCCATGCCTGATCCAGTCCCTTTAAAATTCAGCCTTCCTTTTCACAGCTTCTCTCTCCACACCAAAATGAGTTTCATTTTGTGGAATTTTCAGATAGGAATCCTACTCAGGACAAGCACAGAGAACCTTGTGCTCCTTTATTTGTTTTGTTTTTATGCTCAAATAATTCATTATATGATGTTTATGTATAATTTTAACATTTGAAACTCAGAATTACAAAACAATAATTAGATCTTCCAAGTAAATGAAAACTACCAACTTTCTATAGAAGGATGGAAAATAAGAGATAGCATTTTTAAACTATTGTCATCTGCTTCTCTTTCAGGAGAAAATAGAAACTATTTCATATGATACTCAAAATCTAAGTAACATGAATTGATTTAAGACAATGGAGTATTATTTTTAAATGTATTAAAGCCATTGAAACTATAAGTATAAATATTCTGTATCCATCATGCAATTTTCTTTCAAGCTAAGCATCATAATGCAGAGCACAGAAAAACAAGAAATGGTATCAAAAACAAATTAAAGGCTGATATAAGAAAAGAAATGTAATTAAAACTATCCCAAAGGTGCTTTTCAAAAAGAAACTGGACTTTCTTGGTTTTTTCTTGAAAAATTTCTCTTCTCATCCAATTCTCTGGGACAATCTTTGGGACAACCATGACCTTGATGACTGAGAATTTCCAAAGACATGTAACTAAAACTAGTTTATTCTAACACCCTTCATTGCACTATTTATTTGCAAAGTATCCTTCATTCCATTGCATGTTTCATTAATTTTCGTTTGCTCTTTAAACATCTCAGACTTCTGTGTCCTTTCACATTTATTTCATGTTTGTTTTGGACCATGCCTCATTCTTTCCTCTATATAACCAAATCATCTCAAGGCTCTTCTTTCTTATTTATCACTCAATTGTCTATTTTGTCCATAGTCAGTCAGCGGCAGTCAATACCATCCCACTCAGTTGTTCTTGTTCACCAAAAATATATAAAAGGCTGTAAAAGTGTCTGGACTATTTGAAGTCACTCTCTTGTCATCTCTTTTAGAGGAAAGTTTTTTGTGAAGATGTTAGATTACAACTTCAGAAGGTTCTGGGGAAGTGGATGGTCTGGACACAAGAGAATATGGAGCATTGATCACATTCATTGATCTAATATCATATCTCCATTATATCATCTAACACCTCTGCTGTGCAAACTTCTCTAGTTACCAGTAAGCTTCCAGATCCAACTGCTGGTTGTTATTTTTAGAAACCTTCATGGCATAAATGTTGGCAGTCGAAGCAACTACCTTCTCCCAATTGTTTCTGTTTCATATGTATTACTATACAATAAATGGAGCATAGAGGGATATGTGTACTTTTAGTTTTTCTTGCCTAAGTGTAGGACTTTACTTTTCCCTACATTGAATTTCATTTTGTTAGATATGGCCCAGTGTTCTAGTCTGTCAAGATCCATCTGGATCTTGAGCCTATCTTCCTGGGTATTAGCTATTCCTGCCAGCTTAGTATCATCTGCAAATTTGGTAAGTTCCCCTTCTATTCCCTCATCTAAGTCATTAATGAAGATATTGAAGAGTACTGGGCCTAAGATGGAATCTTGTGGCACCCCACTGCTTACTTCCCTCCATGTAGACTTAGACCCATTAAGGACTACTCATTGAGTATGGTTTGCCAGCCAGTTGCAAGTCCATCTAGTGGTGGTGCTATCTATTCCACTTTTTTCTAGCTTACTAAGAAGTAGGTTATGGTCTACTTTGTTGAATGCCTTGATGAAATCTAAATATATTATGTCCACAGTATTTTGTTGGTCTACTAATTTAGTCACTGTGTTGAAGAATGAAATAAAATAGGTTTGGCATAATCTGTTCTTTACAAACCGGTGCTGACTGCTAGTTATTACTTTACTTCTTTCTAGATGTTGGCAGATCTGTTTTTTCATTATCATTTCCAGTATCTTCCTGGGTATTGATGTTAGGCTGATTGGTCTATAGTTTCCTGGGTCTGTTTTTTTTTTTCCGTTTTTGAAGATGGGAACCACATCAGCTCTTTCCCAGTCCTCTGGTAGTTCCCCGGTAGTTTCTGGTATTTTCTATCATACTGTTTCTCTCATTAGACTCACTTCCAGTTCCACTATGAATTTCATGATCCCTAACTCTCCACAGCACAGGGGAAAGGTACATGTGTGTCTTCAAGGATAGCAGAATGTCTGAAAGAGAAGAGACTGTTCTATCTGAGTCTGAAACAGCAATTTATAAGGTGGATATGGCAGGAAACAAAGTGAACTCTTCTCCCTGATGATCAAAATCAAGGGATGGTTAAAGAAAATGAGACTTTGGTGAATATTTCACTTGGAGCTTTGAACCACTTCCCCCAGCATATGACAGACACAGGATATTGCATGCTTCAAATAAGTAGTAAAGATCTGGCTTATCCCCAGGTATTGCACCAGAAAGATTAGAGTCCCTATTTTATGAGAATACTACAAAACTTGTATGCCAATTATATTTACTTGATATCTTGACACTCTTAATATTATACAGATGTCTAAAGATAAAGATTATATCATTGTAATTATAAATTAACTTTATTATTATGCAACCTTGGATAGATATATAGAACATCTATAAAAAAAAATATCATATCATTTCTTCTTTTTCAGACAGAAATGAATGTTCCAGATGCGAAGACAAATTCTATCCAAATAAGAAACACGATTTTTGTATTCCCAAAAGTATTAGTTTCTTGACATACAAAGAACCATTGGGAATCAGTTTAGCCTGTCTTACACATTCTTTTTCTTTGACTACTGTTCTTGTGCTTGGTGCATTTATAAGGCACCATGACACTCCCATTGTGGTAGCCAACAACCGAGATCTGACCTATACTCTTCTTATCACCCTCCTGCTCTGCTTCCTTTCAGCACTGCTATTCATTGGCAAACCAGGAAAGTTTACCTGTCTCCTAAGACAAACAACTTTTGGTATGGTCTTTTCAGTGGCTGTTTCTTCTGTTTTGGCAAAAACCATCACAGTGGTTCTGGCTTTTATGGCCACCAAACCAGGATCCATGATGAGGAAATGGGTGGGGAAAAAATTAACTAATTGCATTATTGTTTCCTGCTCCCTGATCCAAGCAGGCATTTGTACTCTCTGGCTAATATTCGCTCCTCCATTCCCAGACATTGATATGTTCTCAGTGACTGAAGAAATTATCCTGCAGTGTAATGAAGGGTCTGTGACTATGTTTTATTGTGTTCTTGGCTATATGGGTTTCCTGGCTCTTATCAGCTTCATCACAGCTTTTCTTGCTAGGAAATTACCTGACACTTTCAATGAAGCCAAGTTCATCACCTTCAGCATGTTGGTCTTCTGCAGTGTTTGGTTGTCTTTTGTCCCAGCATACCTGAGCTCCAAGGGGAAATACATGGTAGCTGTGGAGATCTTTTCCATCTTAACCTCTGGTGTCGGGCTTTTGGGTTGCATCTTTTTCCCCAAATGTTATATCATTGTATTTCGACCTGACCTAAACATCAGGGAACAACTAATGAGAAGAAAGGACTGATTAATACAATCACTCTTTTATTCTCTTTCCATTTTTAATATAAATATTTCATTCTTATACAATATAGAATATTCATAAACTGCCTGTCAGTGACTTACATAATTTTTCTGCACTTTCTAAATATTCTAACACTTAATTAAAGGAGATTGATGCATCCAATCTTTTTTATTTGTTCTTAATGCTTTATTTTGTTTTCAACATATTTTCAGAAGAACAATCATTTTTGTCCCATTATTATTTATTTACTGATGCGAAGGAATTTCATTGACTGTATTTCTAGTATAAAATCATATATCACTTTTCTGGAATTTTTCAGAAACCAATTGCTGAGATGGACACATGGTTTAGTAAACCTTGAATAATACTAGTGGATAAGTGGTTTAATATATTCAGGGGTCAGTTAGTGCCTGGAAAATTATACCTCAGTTTGGTGGGGCCATTTGAATAGGAGAACTGTGAAGAAGTATCTGTCAACAATAGATGCCTGGAAGTTTAGTGAGAAGTGCAAAAGAGTTACAAGTAGTTTAAATTCTGAATCTAAAGTCTAATGTATCATTTTTACTTATTCTATAACTATCAACTATGAAGTAGAGTTATCATGCCTATCGCCTAGAATATAATCAATTCAAGATTCTCCCTGTATGAGTGACAGCTCACAGCTGGATAATTTCTCAGCAACAACAGTGTCTTATCTCTGTATGTAGTAGTTGGAAGGGCTTGACATCTTGCTCTCAGATTCAAAAAGGCTTCTAATTATTATTAGTTAGTTAGTTAGTTACAACTCTATTGGAATGTATAAAGACAGATGTGGCAAAGATATGCTGTCTAGGAAATGGCCAGATAAGAGACAGCATAGCTCATAGCTGCACAGTGGATGGAGCAAGAGGCTCAGAAGGGATCCTCCTTAATTGATAGTGGAAGAATTGTATTTTCAGGCTTGCAAAGTTCCATTAATATAGTCGTATAATAAAATAGAATTAGTTTATCTCAGTGTGTTTTTCTCTCTGATCTGACCTTACCCTTGTTACAACTTCAGAAATAAACACAAATTCAGATGAATTTCTTGCCTAAAACTGTATATCACCTAGCTGTACTAACAGAACAGAGTCATTTGCCTATACAGTTCCACTCCCCCTTCCACATGCTCTCAGTAGGAGAATGAGCTGCACTTGAAACCGCAGGAATCACAATCTGGGACATTAGCCATTGTAGCCTAGGAGCTCTGCGTTAACCGTTAGATTGTTAATTGCTTAAGGCATCCACATTACTTGTAAGCTTATTGTAGGTATTGAGCAGGAAATTATGATTTGGATGTCACTTATAGCAGCAACTTCAACAATTATTTAATAAATTCTATAGATTGAATGTTAATTGAACTTTCATTTTGGGCTGTCCAAATAGATGTCTTCTTAAAAATCCATAGCACTTAATGCTATTTGTACTGTCACTCTAAAAGATGTTAGTTCATAGCAATGGATACAATACAATACTTTTGATTGCAATATGTGTGTCCATTCTTGAAGTTGGGAAGTTTTTCTTGGGCCTATGTTTCATGAACTTTGACATACAGATGATTTCTGACTTCTGTGGAATTTTGAGATGTGACTTCTCTGCCTAGTGACAAAGCACCTATTAACAAAGTTCACCTTGATGGATCCTGAGCATTTTCAGATTTTCCTGTGACACTGTGGGCAGTTCATTCTTGGTGGAATGTTCTTTGAAGGACAATGTCTTGTTGAGAGTAAGCCCTAAGCATTTGGGGTGTTTGTTATGAGAAAGAAGAAACTGTATATTTGTTTAAATAGAAATGCTTCTTATTGATATTTCAATACATCATTTGGTAACCCCCATTTACATAACATTTATGAAAAAATGTGGCCATGCAAGATTAGCTCATATTATTAGCAAGTGAGAATAATGAGCAAGAATAACACCTCAAACAAACTGATGAAAATTTCAAACACCTCTCTTGGTTTTATCAATTGCTGATTATTACCATTATCCCCCAAAATATGTATATGGCTTTTAATCACTCAGATATTCCCTATTCTTGATCTTGCCCAATGTCCTAGTATTCCATATTATAATAGGAGAGAAAACAACAGTCCAATTCTGAAAAACATAATTTCTTCAGATCATCCCTAGAGAACTGAACTCTGATTTAATAATTACCTTCTTTTTTCTACATCTAAAATACTATTATTAATTCTGTTACTTCCTCAAATCCCTCTAACAGTGCCTGTTAGAAAGACTAAAAAAGTACTGACATAGGATGTTGGTTCTTCTTCTTCCTCTTAAAATACCAGCTCCTTTTAGAGCTCAAGAGAAACATGGCAGGTTTATGGATGGATGAACATCCCCAAATCTGATCCTAGTTAGACCAAAATTCAGCTATATGTCTGGAGGTGTTAACTGCAAAACAGCTAATGGCTTTATCCTAGGAATAAAGGGGGTTCTTTGTGACTTGCCTTTGTAATGGGGAAAACATTTTTACTAATCTTAATGCTAGTGCTGAGTCCTCATGTTGTGTGCATGAGTTACAGATGTAGCATCCTTCATCCATGTCCTCTATATCGGGGGTCGCCAGCCTTTTGGACCTCAGGGACCACCAAACTCATAATTTTAGATCCCAGGGACCACAAACCAGTTCTGTCAGCGTAGCCTAATTTATGGGTGTGGCTTGGTGGTCATGTGACTGTCTGGGCATGGCTTTTATGTAAATATTATAAATATGTATATAAATATTGAATTTTTTTTTAAAAAAGAGCAATTTTTACCCAAAATTGGGCAAAGCAGGCAGGCAGATTGAGCTGCTCACAGAATCACAGATTCATTCAGAAATCTATCTGCCATTGGCTAGCTCAGTCTGTCACATAAAATTTGCTTGCAAGCAAACTCACAAAATTTACTCACAACACACCATGCATGTAAATATTGAATATTTTATTTAAAAAAAAGAACAACTTTTATTCAAAATCAGGCAAAGCAGGCAGATTGAGTTGCTCACAGAATCATTCAGTGATCTACCATGTTTCTCCAACAATACGACCTCCCCCAATAGGAAGACCCAGCATGTTTTCTAGACATAAAATCAAATTAAGCCCCTCCCCCCAAATTTAGGCCTATTTCAAAACATGCAAAATGGGGCAATGGCGGGGGGACTTGCCGTTAGGAGCACCCCATGGGCAGCAATTCCTCACCACCAGCTACTCCTAATGGGTGATCATGGTAGAGCACGGAGAACTCCCTACTCCTGTCAAGCACCTTTGTCGCAGACTCAAGACCTTCAGCGCCTGCCGCTGTTGATTTCCCTTCTGCCCATGCTGCTGCCACGTTTGGAGCTGCCACCTCTGCATTTGGAGCTGCCACTGCGTTTGGAGCTGCCACTTCCACGTTTGGAGCGCTGCCGCTGTTTGGAGCACTGCTGCTGTTTGGAGCTGCCACTTCCACATTTGGAGCTGCTGCTGCGTTTGGAGCTGCCGCTTCCGCATTTGGAACCCCACCGCTGTTTGGAGCACTGCCGCTGTTTGGAGTGCCGCCGCCACTCCAAACATGGCAGCAGCTCCAAACGCAGAAGTGGCAGCTCCAAACACGATGGTGGTGCTCCAAATGGCGGTAGTACTCCAAATGGCAGCAGCACTCCAAGCACGGAAGCAGCAGCTCCAAACATGGCAGCGGAATGGGCAGAAGGCAAAGCAACAGCGGCGGGTGCCAAAGGTCTTGGGTCTGCAGCAAAGGTGTTTGGTGGGAGTAGGGAGCTCTCTGCGCTTCGCCATGATCACCCATTAGGAATGGCTGGTGGCGAGGCTGCCCACAGAGTGCTCTAGATGAGGATGCAAGGGGGCGAATTAAGTCACCCCAAAAAGATGGCTTAGCCGTTTTTTCGGGGCTCAAAAAACTATAAGACCCGGACTTATTTTATGAGAAACATGGTATCTACCTGCCATCAGCTAGCCCAGTCTCTCAAATTTGCTTGCCGTGAGTCTGCACTGAATTTGCTTGCAAGCAAACCTTCAGTTCTAAAGGAGGTTCAGCTGTGCTGAGCCCAATATCTAAAGACTAGCTAGAGAGCAAGAAATCCAACCATTTCCTGCTTCCTAGCTAATATAATTCTCCCAGCACAGCAGAACAGATGATGGTTGGAAAAAGGAAAAAAAGCAATTTAACAGGCAAGTTTGCCGGGTAAGGAATGAGTGAGCGGGGAGGATTCCCATGGGCCATGTGGGCAGCGCAGCCTTGTATTTCTGTGCAGCCTGATTTAATTGCTTTGCAGGGGTGCTCTGGGGATGAGATTTCTCCGCAGCCCACCAAAATTTTCTCGCAGCCCACTGGTTGGCAACCACTGCTCTATATCATAAGTACCATCATCCAGAAGATCTTATGATTAGTGGAATTTCATCTCAAGTTGGTCCCGTCTCTGCTTTTCCAGAAGGCCAGAGGTATGGGGATGAATCTCACCTCTGATGGAACAATATTCAGGAAGACAGGGGCCACAGCAGAAAAGATTCTCTTTTTTTTGGACCCTCCGAGCCAAAATTCTTTGCCTGACAAGATTGGAACTACACACTTTCTGATGGAATTATTTAATCCCAATGGATAAAAGCAATTCTTCAGCTACCTGGATCCATGCCATATAGCACTATATTCCTGAACAGATTTAACCCAAATGTACAGATGGTATGAATATCAATTTGGCACCACTGAAGAACAGGAAGGGGGAGAGGGAACAGAACATAAAGGGAAAAAAACAATACATGAGAAAAAGACTATAAGGCAAGAAGAAAGTGAGGCTGAAAAAATAGAATGAGTAGAGGAGAAAGAACAAAAGCAAAGAAACAGAGAGAATTAAGACAATTAGGACAACCTGACCTATATATGTGAGAAGATGGAAGAAGAATTAAAGATGTTATCAGTTAATATAAATGGACTGAATTCACCAAAGAAAAGGAAAAAAAACCATCACAAAACTACAAAAACTAAAGCTTAATTTAATTTGTTTACAAGAAGTTCATATCAAAAAAACAACATAGTAAGCTTTTAGAATACTCCAAAATTACAAAAGCATATTTTTCATTAGCACAACAAAAGAAAGGGATGGTGGTTACATATATAGGTGAAACCCGAAAAATTAGAATATCATGCAAAAGTTCATTTATTTCAGTAATGCAACTTAAAGGGTGAAACTAATATATGAGATAGACTCATTACATGCAAAGCAAGATAGTTCAAGCCATGATGTGTCATAATTGAGATGATTATGGCTTACAGCTCATGAAAACCCCAAATCCACAATCTCAGAAAATTAGAATATTGTGAAAAGGTTCAATATTCTAGGCTCAAAGTGTCCCACTCTAATCAGCTAATTAAGCCATAACACCTGCAAAGGGTTCCTGAGCCTTTAAATGGTCTCTCAGTCAGGTTCGGTAGGAATCACAATCATGGGAAAGACTGCTGACCTGACAGTTGTGCAGAAAACCATCATTGACACTCTCCATAAGCAGGGAAAGCCTCCAAAGGTAATTGCAAATGATGTTGGATGTTCCCAAAGTGCTGTATCAAAGCACATTAATAGAAAGTTATGTGGAAGGGAAAAGCGTGGAAGAAAAAGGTGCACGAGCATCAGGGATGACCGCAGCCTGGAGAGAATTGTCAGGAAAAGGCCATTCAAAAGTGTTGGGGACTTTCACAAGGAGTGGACTGAGGCTGGAGTCAGTGCATCAAGAGCCACCACACACAGACGGATCCTGGACATGGGCTTCAAATGTCATATTCCTCTTGTCAATTCACTCCTGAACAACAAATAACATCACGTGTCTTACCTGGGCTAAAGAAAAACAGAACTGGTCTGTTGCTCAGTGATCCAAAGTCCTCTTTTCTGATGAGAGCAACTTTTGCATCTCATTTGGAAACCAAGGACCCAGAGCCTGGAGGAAGAATGGAGAGGCACACACTGCAAGATGCTTGAAGTCCAGTGTGAAGTTTCCACAGTCTGTGTTGATTTGGGAGGTCATGTCATCTGCTGGTGTTGGTCCACTTCATTAAGTCCAGGGTCAACCCAGCTGTCTACCAGGAGATTTTGGAGCACTTCATGCTTCCTTCCACAGACGAGCTTTATGGGGATGCTGACTTCATTTTTCAGCAAGACTTGGCACCTGCCCACACTGCCAAAAGCACCAAAACCTGGTTCAGTGAACATGGGATTACTGTGCTTGATTGGCCAGCAAACTTGCCTGACCTGAACCCCACAGAGAATCTATGGGGCATTGCCAAGAGAAAGATGAGAGACGAGACCGAACAATGTAGAAGAGCTGAAGGCCACTATTGAAGCATCCTGGTCTTCCATAACACCTCAGCAGTTCACAGGCTGATAGCTTCCATGCCACGCCACATTGAGGCAGTAATTGCTGCAAAAGGTGCCCAAACCAAGTACTGAGTACATATGCATGCTTATACTTTTCAGAGATCCAATATTGTTCTATGTACAATCCTTGTTTTATTGATTGCATGTAATATTCTAATTTTCTGAGATTGTGGATTTGGGGTTTTCATGAGCTGTAAGCCATCATCATCACAATTATGACAAATCACAGCTTGAACTATCTTCCTTTGCATGTAATGAATCTATCTCATATATTAGTTTCACCCTTTAAGTTGCATTACTCAAATAAATGAACTTTTGCATGATATTCTATTTTTTCAAGTTTCACATGTATAAAGGAAACAATAAATGTTAAGCAAATCTATACAGATGAAGAAGGAAGAATATTGATGGTGGAGGTAATAATAAATCAAGAACAAATGTTGTTCATAGCAATATAAGCACTGAATAACAAACAAGAAGAATTTTACAAAAAAAATTCATATGAAAATAACTGAAATCTCTTTATTTTCTGGTCCTTTCTCTTAATTCCCTTTTCCCCAATTCTTATTCCCTTCCTTTTCTCATTCCAGTTATTAAACTTTTCTGTCTCCAGCTTTTTATTTTTCCTTTGCACTTCTTTTTTCTGCTTTTCCTTTCTCTCTTTAACTATTTTCCGAACTATTCTCCCTTTTATCATCCCATCAGACCACAATTTTTAATTCTAATTCCTTTTCCCCCCTGCTTGAATAATTGTTGTTCGTTTTGTTCTTCTAACTTGGCTTCTTCTTTATAGAACTCCCCCCCCCCTCTGGTTTATTGTGTTCTTGTGTATGCTGAGTCACCATTTCTAATTTCTGTAATACATAATTACACATTTCAAGTTTAATTTTTATCATGTCCCTTGTATCTTGCATATCCGATCTTATGTCTTGTAAGTCCAGTCTTATATCAACAAGTAGCTCCTCCATTCTCAGCTTCTCCTTTTTTCTTTTTTCTTTCCTCTTCCTTAATAGTTGAAATCCTCTTCTTTGATAGATATATTCAATTCAGAGTCCAGTATCTTATTTCATCCAATATCTTTTGAGTTTATTTTCAACAATTCATACTCTTGAACCTTTATTCCAAATCTTCTCATTGGCCTCCCAACTGTTTCCCAAATAACCGGGTGGTTCTATGACAATAATATGAAAATAATTTTATTTTCTTTCAAGTTCCAAGACCCAAAGTCTCAAAAGGACCAGATGCTTGTTTTAAAACATATCAAAGTTTTCCTGTACCATAAGGTGGCGCTCTTGAGTCTTTTTCTTTGTAACTTTCTTGTTAAATATGATGTTTTTATTAAGTTCACTAATTTCAATCATTAGCTATTCTTTTCAACACACTCACTTCCAGCATTTAGTTATGCCCTTTAAGTGCCCACAATTCAATATCTGTCCAGTTTAATTTTTAAACCTTTGTTGTGTTAATGTATTTTCCTTTAAATTTCTCCTTCAGATTAGTCCACTAAAATAATCAAATACAAATTTAAAAACCATTTTCTTTCTCACTTTCTCTGGTTGCCACTTCCACACACTTTCCTCCCAAATAGCCCTTTAATTTGATACCAGGGTACTTCAAAAGTGATGTCCTTTGCCTGATTCACACTCTGCCCACTACTTCTCTCTCCAGCACAAAACTTAATTTCCCGGAATATTCTTTTTCTTCGTGGTGGCCATTTTAAGACCACCGCTGCAGCTTGCCTTCGGGAGGGATTTTCCTGTCAGGGAGGGGAGTGGCACTCCCCTCAACCCTCCAGGCAATTTCCTCCTTCTTCACCACCCCACCAGGGTGGTTCCGGTCCCGGTTGGGACGCTCCAGCAAGAGAGCTCAGGCGAAACCCTGCATGATCGCGGATTCTGCACGACACTGATGAGGACCAAACCGGAAATCCCAGGTGTGTTACTTGGAATCCTGACATCCATTTTGCAAGGGGAAAAGAGAGTTATGGGAACCCCAAATCATGAGGAAAACTACATCTTCATTCCCCAATTAAGTATATCCCTAGAGGCCCCTTCCCCTAGAGAGAAAGTAGACTTGCAACCACTGGTGGCTCCCAGCCAGCTGTATCTCACCAGCATTTTCACAGGAGCCATGCCAGCATTCTGTACATTAACCTATCTGAGTTACTTTGATTCAATAAATGTTGTCCTATACTTTCATATTTTGCCCTGTTGAAGGTTACAAGCAAACATAATTTTTTTACTAATGTCCAATATAAACTTATTTATATAAAGTTATTTCCCCATAAGTAATTTTAGAGCTCATCATTAGGCCCAATTAACTGTGAAATAAAAATGATCATTTAAGGGTATTTGGGTAGAAATAGTAAGCCATCATATCCTCTTGATGCAATCTGCCTCCGTTCCAAGCCACCATGGACTCAGGCTGCATTCATTCTTAGTTATTCTGATTTTTAAGCAGAGATTTCAGGTTTTTTCCAATTCTAATAGGTGGTCACAATTAATAGAAAAAGCTACTCATTGGAAATGCTATTAGATTCAAGATGTTTAATTTAAAAACAATGTGAGATTGACTGAGCATTATATTATTATGATTATACTTGAAAAATGATTTCCAAGTTATTATTTCTATTATTAAATTTAGAAGATGCCTATGACAAAGCTTCATCATTGCATACTTATGTGTTCATTGGCTCAAAAAGCTTCATTATACCTATTCCAGAATATAAATCTTCTCAGAATAGAAAATTTGGAAATAAGCAAACACTTACTGTTTGGACAAAAAATATTTCTTTTCCATACTTTGCCTTAGTTCCTAGGTCCAACCTATTTCTGTCTGCAGTGAGAGTTGTTATCCTGGTTTCAGCAAGCAGGTGAAAGAAGGACAGATGTTTTGCTGCTATGATTGCACCCCATGCCCAGAAGGGAGAGTTTCTATGAAAGTATTCCTATGCTCCCATCTTAACAATCTTTACTACATCTTGAGTAATTCAAAGTAGTAGGAGGCTCTGATATTTTGAGAAAGCACCTTTCAGAGCTGGTAATTGGTAGCTCTGGACAGTGCAGTCTTCAAGCATAGTGACAATGATAAGTGGCATCATGTGTAAAGAGCAGGAACATCCAAGCTGATCGCCTTGTAGCAAGGTTCCATGCAGAAAATCCAACCAAGCCTTTTTTTGGGGGGGGGGGTTCATGAACAGAAGCTTCCATATCTGCAATCAATTTGTTTGTGTGTGTTGTTGTACAGGTCACCTTCAAGAAACGAGGGGAGCCAGTGTCAACTCATAAAACATTTTGTATGCACGTGTTATAGTTGTCAACAGAAAGAAGGGGGAGTTTCAAAGAGCAGGCAGCAGAGTGGAATCGAAAGTGCATTTCATTCATATTTTCTTCAGGACGGATTAGATGATTGAAGCTTCTGCCACGCAAAAAATCTAATTGGAGAACATGATTGATGACTCTTGACTATAGATGTGTTTCGTTGGATGATACACTCAGAAGGTGGGGGAAGCGGGATCAAGGGTGACAGTGAATTACATGTCTCAGAGTTGGCTACGCCCGGGCTAGTGCTGGAATGTCAACTTCAAATAAATCCTTTTTAGTTTTGGGAGTGTGGATCAAGGCTCATGATTTAATTGGAGTAACTGCAGGAATCCTGACACATAGTTTATTAATTAAAAAATAAACACTGTTTCCTGATTATTTTTCAATACAAAACAAAAATGTTTTCTATTGAATTTAACCATTTGGGAAATTATGAAATAATTGCAAAAGTGCACATATTTTAATATGTTTAATTCAGCAGTAATGGTATCTTCAGGGAGGGAGGAAGATTGATATTTTTCTATGATAGCACATTCCTTAGCTATCATAGAACAGTAATTAATAAACAAAATTGGAATTAAACTAGTAAATAAAATTCCACTACATTAAGATAAAAGCTGAATGGGGTTCTGAGGGGAAACTCAGATGCTGAGGGTTCTGTAACCTAATGTCAGGAAAAGTGGATAAATATTATGTGTGTATTAAATGTTTATTTGCTCAGAACCACCTTTTTCTGAGTAAATCTACTCAAGTAATAATATATTTTAAACAAATTCAAGATGGAACACATTACATGTAATTAAAAGTAGTTTACACCAAAATTCACGATTACTTTCTATATATTTTTTTCTACCATGGCAACATTATGGACTTACTGCTAGGATTAGGAATATGAGACATATTGTTGTGGTAAGTCACCTTTCTCCAGAGACAGTTCTAATCAGTGTTGATGGGATGGAGAAGTTCTGTCTGACACCTCTGTTTACACAGAGTTCAACATTCTCATCCCTTCTGTTTAATATCCTCATGCAACAGCTATGGCTTTACACAGAGTTCAACATTCTCATCCCTTCTGTTTAATACGCCCATGAAATGGATCATCCATCGGCATGGGATCAGATGTAATTATTATCTTGATGAAATTAGTTTTTATATCTCAAGCCTGGGCTGACCAAGTGATATTTATGAGATCTTGTCCCAGTGCCTGAAAGCCATTGAGATTGAGTTAGGTAAGATCTGGCTAAAATGCAACCATGGCAAGATTCACAGCATTTCTGGCTCTTTCAGTACCATGGATTTTCCAGGTGCATATCCAGGTTCATAGGTCTCTGGAGCAGTGGTGAGATTCAAAAAATGTTACTACTCCACCAGCAAGCTAGTTGCTAATTGACTCAAGTCCTCAAGTGACACATTTTGAGGGTGGCCATAAGCCTGGCTACCTTATGAACTCCATTCCAAGGATCTTTTCAAAATAATGCATATAAGTTGTCAGATAATGTAAAATCAACTCCAGAAATGTGAATATCTGTTCTAAGGTTGAGAATTAAAAGGGTTGTCCCCCAATTTGTCCTTAATTCTATGCTCCTGCTCATCATCTCATCCTGTGTTTAGATCTTACTTTCTTATTGAATAGTCCAAAAACAATTCATTTTGTGTTAAGGCTGAACCTCCATTAGTGCATCAAGTTAATACATCCTTTTTTTAAAAAAAAAAAAATCACTGTTAGAAAAGGGAGAACTGAAATAAGATTCACTCAATTCTCATCTCTTTGGACAATGCTTTTTCCCCCAAGTCTTGAGAACCAAGGGTATTGCATTTGAAGATACATTAGTATCTTCTGCCAAAATGTAGAAATGAACTTGCAGTACATATTTTACTATGCAGATACATGTAAATATTTAGGCACTATTAGTCAGATTGAATGTTTCAAAAGTTAAACTGAACAGAAACTGATCAAATACTTTTGCTTAATGATTAGAGGAAAGGTCACTTTATATGTGACAAAGCCCTGTTAATTTTCAATTGTCCTATAGAGAAATTGCAACTATGGATTGCTGATTATCTTGGTCTATAATTATATAAAGGCAAGTAATTTTCCTGCTTCTCCAAAGCTCTATTGAATTTCAGTGAACAGTATCAAGATTATAAACAAAGACAAGGATGTTCTTAATATAATCCACACAGTTTAGAGTTTAAAAAGAATGATTATGAAGGTGTACTTGTATGTTGCTCTTACTATGATTAATTGGATTTTTCAGTCCCCTGAGAAATACAGATTTGACTGATATAAGCGTGTGAACATTGCAGGTGAAAATAGATGGATCTATGTATTGAAAGAGGTTTTGTATTTGCACTGAGGATGTTAATTTTAGTGATTTTGCTGGTGGGGTTTTTTCCAAATATGGTAGGCAAAGCTCACATTGTAAAATGCAGTGTCCATGATCTTCACCCTCCACTTCATAAATATCATAAGCAAGGAGATCTTATCATTGGTGGTGTTCCTACTCTTTCTGGTTTGGTCCCAGTGTCAATAGACTTCAGAAAACAACCTCCTGTGGCATTGTCTGAAGAAATTCTGTAAGGATTTAAATTTTCGGATATATGTATTTGGTTTTCTTATGTCCTTGGAGGAATCCATTTTAGAGATTCATATAAAGACTAGGGCTGAAAAACATTCCATGCAAGATATGTCCCTAAAAGATATATTCATCAAATTTGGCTATTTTGACTCAGGCTGCAGATAATGTTTTTAGTATTAAAGTAATATTGAAGAGCAGGGGAGGAAATGAAACACTAAAGGGAACGTATTTTAGGACATTTGTGTAACTTGTAACTGAATATTCTTCAGTTTGTTCCTTTCCATACTTCATTCTTTTACATCACAGACTCCCATTTTGTCTGTTCCACTCAACTTGTGACTCATTTTTGATTGCATTGAACAATTCATATTATCAGCTATTTCTACTATAAATAATATTGCACAATCATTATTTTCTCTTCAGTCTCATAAGAGTGTTCCCTATGAACATAGCTCTTAAGTAGTGTACTGTCATGCTTAAATATAATCTATTGACATCCTCCATGAAATTTATAAAATTAAATCTACTTAATTTTCTGGGCATTTTAAAATTTCTTAAAAGAATAAGAGAGTTAGAAGGGACCTGGAAGTCTTCTAATCCACCCCTGATCAGGTAACTCTATGTCATTTCAGACAAATATTAGCCAAGCTCTTCTTGAAATGTCCAGTTTTGGAGGCAAGTCTTCTGGTGATAATTTTGAGCTTATTGATGCCAGATAGCAAAGTTGATAATAGTTGTTTTTTTTTAACTGCCTATTTCTCCATTTAGAGCTTCCTGGCTATTCATGTTTTTCTTACCTAAAGACACCTTGAAATGAAAAGTTTGTTCATATCTTCCCTTGAGATTGAATGAAATTATAGGAAATCAAGAATAAGGCAGACGCCCAGGAGATAATAAGAAAGATGTGCTGCACATACATAACCCTTAGCCCCACTGTATCTAAAGCAGAAATAAGAGCTTCACACTCTTATTGAAGAACAAAACATTTCTCAGCAACTGAATCAGCATTTTAAAAAAACAAAACCACATAATCTGTGAGAAAGAAATTGTCTTTAGTGGATTTAATGAATTAATAAATTTGTTTTGGTTTTATATGGAATCACTACAAATATCTATTACTTATGGGAACTGATCGTGAGACTAAGGTTTTACCTAAAGATCACTTATTTTGACCATACATGTGCATAACATGCCCTCTTTTGATTTTAAGGAGATGGTGGCTACAATTCTAATATTGTTACTTTCCTCAATGCCTCAGAAAAGATGTTGTAATAATTACATGTTGTAATAATATCCAAATTACACTGACAATCATAGAAACAAGCAATGCAAACAATTGAATATATATGGTAAGCATAAGATTTTTCTGTAAATGCTAGTCATCTTTCTGATATCAAATGCAACTCCTGTTATAGCCTGATACCTAAGAATTACCAGCACATCCTGGCCTTGGTATTTGCGGTAAAGGAGATCAATGAAAACCCACAGATTTTATCCAATTTCACCTTGGGCTTCCATATCTATGACAGCTATGACAATGCCCAGAGGACTTATCAGACTACCATGCTCCTTCTATCATCAGAAGAGAGGTTGATTCCCAACTATACATGTGACAACCAGCACAATCTGATAGCAGTTATTGGGGGTATTGATTCCACTGTTTCTTGTCATATAGCAACTATTTTGGATATCTATAAAATTCCACAGGTAGGATAGTTATGCATGAGAAAGTTGGGGTTGTAACATTTTTTCATACCACTGTTTTTATAACATAACATGTATATTTTCAAGTTTTCTCATTTTATTTGTAATATATCAGAAGCAACGATGCACAATTAATTCTTAATTGATGTCAAAGTACATGGCATCAACAGAATCATAAAGAATACATTTGAGGTATTTTTTTAAACCTTCTGCTTTAAGTCTAACATTCCATTCTAACCTATCCAAGGCATAACAAGGTTCATTTAAATATTTTAAAGTCTTTATCCAATGGAATTTATAACCATCTGATTTTTTTAGTTGGTAAAAATTCTACATATCATCCTGTATTCTCTAGAGCTTGCTTTAAGAAAGTCTACAGGTTATAATTCTTACTCGGTGTTACCTATATACTTTCTTCTGGGACTTATGCTATATTTTTAGATCAAAATTCTACTTCTTTCCATGAACCACTTTCTGAATACCACTCCATATTCAGAAAGATCCTTTTCAATCCATTTTATTTCTTGATAGAGTACCAGCTGAGCCAAGAGCTTGGCTCCACATGTGGCATGGCTTTGCTGCCAGTTGATAAAGGTTTCCTTTGGTTCCTATTAGAAAGCTCTCCTTCTGTATAACTTTGCAACACCAAGACCAATAGTTTCCATGATCGTACATGTCAACTATAATAATAGGATACTGCATTTAAGTCATTCAATTGCAACAATTAATTTTTTGCCAAATTATTTCTGGCTCTGTTCATAAACTTCATATGTTCTATTTAGTATCTACCTCAAAACCCTGTCTGTGAAAAGAATTCATTTTCCCACACTGGATATTCAAGAGAATTAAGGCATTTAAATTTAAAATCATATTCTAGATGAAAATTGTATCAGCAACTTTTTCTTCTCTACCAAATAATTGGGTGAAGCTCATTTATATACCACTTTTTCAGAAACAGGAAATTGTAATCTAGGTTGTCCCGAAGGCATTTTTTCAAGAGGCAACTGGACTTCCTTGTTTTTCTTTGAAGATGCTTCGCTTCTCATCCAATAATTCCACTGGAAGTTAAAAGACAATATCCTGATATTTAGTAGGAAAAATTTATTAATAACATAAATGTCCATCTCATCTTGTGTACATTAATTTTAGGAAGAGTAGTGCAGAATTTCTGACATGATTGATTAGGATACATAGACAATGTTTCCTTTACCAGTTGTTATCTCTCCTTAGCTCACTTATGGTTCTACTCCAGTCATGAATGACAAAACTCCAGGCCTTTTCTTTTACCAGACCATTCCTCAAGAATCTCTCCAATATCCAGGAATTCTCTCTTTGATGCTGCACTTCAAGTGGTTTTGGGTTGGAGTCATTGCTATTGATAATGTTAATGGAGAAAGATTTTTGCAAGCAATCTCACTGATTTTTTCCCAGAGTGATATCTGCTTGGCCTTCATAGAAAGAGTATTTATTTATTTCCTTCATATCAGTTACATGCTACAACAGGGAACAAAAATATATTATAAATTGATGGGCAGCAGAGCTAATGTAGTACTAATTCATGGAGAATCATATTCTATGGCACTTTATGGTTGGCTTCCATATTTTTATGAATCACAGATGGAAAGGGTTAAAGGTAAAGTATGGATAGCAACAACTCAGCTAGAGTTTTTATCACTTGCTTTGCAAAGAAATTGGGAAGCAGAAGTGTTCCACGGGGCATTATCATTCAAAATTCACTCCAATGATATATCAGGATTCAGGTGGTTTCTTGAAAGCATAAGTCCTTACAACTCAAAAGATGGTTTCATTGGTGACTTTTGGCAACAAGTTTTCACTTGTGCACTCCCGAACCTGATGGAAGAAGATGTTGTGAGTATTTGCACTGGGAAAGAAAAGTTGGAGAGTCTTCCTGGGGCATTTTTTGAAATGGCTATGACTACCCCCAGCTATAGCATCTACAATGCTGTTCAAGCAGTGGCCCATGCTATCCATGACATGACTTTTTCTAAGATCAAATGCAGAACAAAGAGGGATGCTCAAGGACAGAAGCTGCAAACTCAAGAACACTGGCAGGTAATGTTCCAAAAATCTTCACAGAACAGTGAACTATAATTTGTATCCTACAAAACATGTGCATATCACAACTTTTTCATTACCTGACATTTCTTTACCTTCTTCTCTCTACCAATTAAATGAATCTGTATTTCATTTGTTTCCTGGTGTCCTTTGGATATCTGTGACCTTCATTTACACAAAAAGTGGGGTTAATATCACTTATGCTTATATTAATTTTTACAGAGCACTAGATGATTAAAATAAACAAAATCAAACTATAATAAAGAGAAAAGAGAAAAGAATAAAGCAAAGTAGCATGGAATTTAAAAGATCAGATGATATTTAAAATTTATGTTGTTGTGCCATAGTTTGTAAGGCACTTCTGCTCTTTTTGGCTCCAGGTAGTATGTTATACTATGATAAAGGTTGGACTATTGGTTACAGTATGCAGAGCTTCTTCTATTCTGTCATTATGTTCTTGGTGACCATGGATATTCCCATCTCATTGCACTCATGTCAGAAGCACCAAGGCACTTCCTGTTTGAAAGGATTAGCCAACAACATAATTGTTGCCCAGGAATCACCCAATTGTTCCTGTCAGGAGCTTGAGCTAATGACAAAAGCCCAGCCTGCCCCATGGCAGCACTCGAGTCCCAAACACAGGCTTCCTAACCTCCAACCCAGTGTCCTAACCACATGCTCCTATTTTTTCCATGAAAAAATCATAGAACCACATATATTGACCGTGGTATCATTTCCAAAGCACAGCACTATACAATGAGTGACTAATAGGAATGGACAGTCAATCTGGATTTGGAGGATCAAAAGGGGTTCAGACATGCACAGTATCTATGGCAAACATTAAAAAATACTGCTGTCTTTTGTTGTATGGTAGATAGCAGTTTCTTATTCATTTAATCAAGCAATCAATTTCTGTGGTCACCCATCTCGTTCAATAGTTCTGAGCAGTTTACAGTTATATTTATTACAAAATATATTAGAATTAAAAATATGAGAAACCATTTTAATATTTTATTTTAAAACCAATAAAAACAGTAAAACCAATAAAAACACTAAACATCCACATTAAATATACCTTAAAGGTAGTTGGCCAATTAGCTGTGTGTCCAGGAACTGGGGTCTTTGACACATTCAATGCCCCAGGCTCAGGAGTATAGCCAAGGCTCATAGTTATATGAGCCCAAGAAAAGATGTTACTTTAAGATGCTTCTGACTAGGAAAATTACTAGAAGGAACAGAATTGATTGTTGTAATTTGAGTTGGTTCCCCTCTTGCTATATTTGAATAATTTATTCCAATATGCTTCTCCCTCCCTAACGGCATCAAATGCTATTATTTTGCTCCAGCCATCAGTTAAATTGTAAAGATTCATTTTTTCTCTTAAATGTCATGTTTCTGTTTCTAATGTAGCTCCACCACTTTCTGAGATATGCCTCATTTAACAATACTGCTCAAGATAGGATCACCTTCAATCAGAAAGGAGAGCTGGTGACTGGATTTGATATCTTCAACTGGATTATTTTTTCCAACCTCTCTTTACAGAGAGTGAAAGTTGGGAGCGTAGATCCCCTGGCACCTCCAGATCAAATGTTCACCATTAATGATGATGCCATTACCTGGCACAGCTGGTTTAACCAGGTAGGAAACAACAGCAGATGGGTACAGTGATTAGCACTGAACTCTAGAATGAATTCCATTGGAGAATTGTACATTTTATATGTGTGTGTGTGTGTGTGTGTGTGTCTGTGTGTGTGTCTGTGTGTGTGTGTATGAATGTATGTATATATGTATATATGTTTTCTTAAGTTTTCGCCGGTACTTACATGAATGGTATTCAGCTTTGTTCGGGTATTTTCCCATGTCATTATAGTTGTGCTTTTAAAGTTGTAGCAATGTTTCGGCAGAATCTCATCTGCCATCATCAGGCTTCTTTATTGTGTTCGTCTGTGAGTCAGACTTTTACAGTTGTTTCAGTTTTAAATTTGGGGCTAGCCTACTGCTGTGCCAGAATGATTTTTTCTTCATCCTGATTGGTTGGGAGTCTTGGTCTGTGTTTATTGGTCTTGGAGTTTGCTGTGTTCTGCTTGATTGGTGTTTCTAATATCTTCTGTCTGTTTTGTGGTTCTTTTGGGTGTCTTGATTGGCTGGCAACATTGTGTTCCTGTATTGGAGGCTTTTAGTGCAGCTTGGCTCCAAGTAAATGGACAGCTATCATTTGTTAAGAAGCTAGGTTTCATCTGGGTGCCTGGTTGGGGTGTGTTTGAGCTGGAGGTATCAGGGGGGATCTGTTTGTGCCCAGGTGTTTGCCTGGCTAGTGGTGTGGAGATTTTTTTGTTTGTGAGTGCAGGATTTCAAGAGTTTCTTTTATCGGGACTTGAGTGAATAGTGAAACCACGTCGAAACTTACAAGCAGATCTTCTTGTTCCACATGTAGATCTTTGATCATTTCCAAGAAGTGGTATTTTCCCACATCATCATAGTTGTGCTTTTAAAGTTGTAGCAACGTTTCGGCAGAATCTCATCTGCCATCATCAGGTTTCTGTATTGTGTATTGTTTCAGCCCCATGCTGAAACAGCAGCTTCACATGTACAAAACTCATACCACTTCTTGGAAATGTCCTGATAAACGAAACCAACCAGCTTACCAACCAGCTAAACACCTCATGGAACTAACAGAACACTGTTTAACCAACACATATTTCATATACAAAGGACAAAGATACAAGCAAATTGAAGGAGCCCCTATGGAATCACCACTGTCACCTGTCATTGCAAACCAGTTCATGGAAGAATTCGAATCCAGAGCCCTGGCTAATGCCACCCACAAACCCAAACTATGGTTAAGATACATCAATGACACATTTGTGATTTGGCCCCATGGAAAAGAAAACGTAAACAATTTCCTAACACACCTAAACAGCACACACCCCAAAATCAAGTTCACCATGGAAATGGAAACAAAAAAACAACTACCATACCTAGATGTACTAATCTACAAAAAAACAGATGGCACACTAGGACACACCGTATACCAGAAGAAAACACACACCAACCGCTACCTCAACACCCAATCCCACCACCACCCAGCACAGATAAACTCCGTGGCCAAAACACTAATTGCTAGAACCAAACGCCTGGCAGACAACACACACATAAAGACTGAACTATGCACTCTGACTAAAGTACTGACAGCCAAAGGCTTCCACAAAAGCAAAATCACTGGCTTGATCCACAAAAACACAGTGAGACATAATGGAGACCTAGAAGATGAACAGACCTATGGAACAGCTGTCCTGCCCTACATAAGAGGTACTACAGACAAAATAAGTAAGATACTACACAGGCATCACATCAAGACAGCCTTCAAAACAGACAGAAAAATAGCAGCCATCCTTAGAAACCCCAAAGATAAAATCGACCTGGAAAACCAAGGCATATATGAAGTCCCCTGTGCCCAGCCGCATACATTGGACAGACCAATAGAAGAATAAGTACCCGCCTGGATGAACACAAAAATGCAGTAAAAAAGCTGGAACACACTTCCTCACTAGTCCAACACATGAAAGCCACAGGTCATAACATCAACTTCAATGGCACCAAAACCTTAGCCACTATAGAAAACCCCAGCCACGGAATTATCAGAGAAGCCATAGAGATTGAAAAAAGACCTGAAAGCATGAATAGAAGAGATGATTCCACCAGACTGTCAATTATTTGGAAGCCTGCACTCACAAACAAAAAAATCTCCACACTACTAGCCAGACATACACCTGGGCACAAACAGATCCCCCCTGATACCTCCAGCTCAAACACACCCCAACCAGGCACCCAGATGAAACCTAGCTTCCTAATAAATGATGGCCGTCCATTTACTCAGAGCCAAGCTGCACTAAAAGCCTCCAATATAGGAACACAATGTTGTCAGCCAATCAAGACACACACAAAAAGCCACAAAACAAACAGAAGATATTAGAAACACCAATCAAGCAGAACACAGCAAACTCCAAGACCAATAAACACAGACCAGGACTCCCAACCAATCAGGATAAAGAAAAAACCATTCTGGCACAGCAGTAGGCTAGCCCCAAATTTAAAACTGAAACAACTGTAAAAGTCTGACTCACAGACGAACACAATAAAGAAGCCTGATGATGGCAGATGAGATTCTGCTGAAACGTTGCTACAACTTTAAAAGCACAACTATAATGACGTGGGAAAATACCTGAACAAAGCTGAATACCATTCATATGTATATATGTACATATGTATATATTTACATATGTATATCCAAAGAAGAACAAACTGCACTACGTAACCTGAAAGAAGACACCAGCATAATAATCCTACCAGCAGACAAGGGCAACGTGACAGTGGTTATGAACACATCGGACTACCAAACCAAGTTAACCAACTTACTCCAAGACCCCACATACAAACCCCTAAAGACAGACCCCACCACCTACCTAGAAAAAACTACCAAATCCAAAATAAAAGCCTCCCCCATCAGTGAAGAAATCCAGCAAAGAATCATACCCAGAGAGAAATCATCCAGATGCCCTAAGCTTTATGGTCTCCCCAAGATACACAAAGAAGGAACCCCACTCAGACCTATAGTCAGCTCCATAGGCTCACCTCTACAAAACCTGGCCAAATTTCTCGCCAAACAACTACAACCCTATGCAGAATCCATCAACTCACATGTAAGAAACTCATTCCAGTTCATTGAGATCATAAAGAAACAAAACTTACAACCCAGCGACCTACTAGTAAGCTTCGACGTCATATCCCTCTTCACCCAAGTGCCAATAAAAGAAGCCTTGACAGCCATCCAAAACAAATACAACCCCCCCAAGCACATCCTAGATCTGACCAACCACTGCCTATCCAATACATACTTCACCTACAATGGACAAAAGTACAAACAAATAGAAGGAGCACCCATGGGATCACCCCTCTCACCTGTCATCGCAAACCTCTACATGGAACACTTTGAAACACAAGCTCTAGAAAAATACGACCACAAACCCAAACTCTGGCTCAGATACGTAGATGACACCTTCATAATCTGGTCACACGGGAAAGAAAAACTGAACAACTTCCTCACACACCTCAACAGCCTACACCCCAAAATACAATTCACCATGGAAACAGAAGCCAACAATCAACTTCCCTTCCTAGATGTCTTGGTATACAAAAGATCCAATGGCTTCCTAGGACACACCATCTACCAGAAGAAAACACATACAAACCGCTATCTACATGCACTCTCACACCACCACCCAGCACAGATCAATTCCGTAGCCGAGACACTCATCTCCAGAACAAAATGCTTAGCCGATGAACAACACCAAAAAACCGAACTACACACTCTCACCAATGTACTAACAGCCAATGGATTCCAAAGAAAGAAGATTACCCACCTAATCCAAAAAGAAACCCCAACCAAAATCCAAGACAGAGAACAAGAAAACGGCAAAGCCCTCCTCCCATGTATAAAAGGCACTACAGACAAAATCAGCAAGATCCTCCAAAAACACAACATTAAAACAGCATTCTGCACAAACAGAAAAATATCCACCATCCTAAGAAACCCCAAAGACAAAATCGAATTAGAAAACCAAGGAGTATACGAAATCCCCTGCACTGCCTGCCCCACCACATACATTGGACAAACTAACAGAAGAATAAGTGCACGCATTGAAGAACATAAGAACTCAATCAAAAAAGAAGAAACGACCTCTTCCCTGGTCCAACACCTCAAAACCACAGGACATGAGATTGACTTTAAAAATACCAGAACCATCGCCAAAACCGAACATTTCAACAGCAGAATAATCAGAGAAGCCATAGAGATAGAAAGTCGCCCACACAGCATGAACAAACGAGATGACACCTCCCGCCTTCCAGCCATTTGGAAACCCGCCCTCATGAACAGACGAGTACCTAACATGAAGAATGACACCAGACCCACACCCATGAGAGCCACACAAGATGCCACCACCACACTTCCATGTAGACTCACACCCACTCAGAAGATGAGACACGACCACGGACAAGAAGCCGCACTGCAGCTGCATCACTACCCACTTCAAACCCCTCCGAGCCATACATGAAGCAAACCGACACCCACTATGAAGATGCAGCACGACCACGAACTCGAAGCCAAACAGCAAGATCACAGCTCACCAACTCAAATCCCCCAGCAACTAAGACTAACCTGAGCACAACCAAGCCCCCACCTGAACAGAACACGCCTCCAGCCAATCAGAACACGACCAACCCCCCAACCAATCAGAACACAGCCAAACCCCCTACCAATGAGAACACACCCCCACCCAATTAGAACACAGCCAAGCCCCCACCCAATCAAGTCACACCCCCACTAGCAGTTAAAAGGAAGAAGCAGCTGCAATCTCACATCACTCTGAGAAGCCCAGAGCCGAAGACAGAAGCCTGAAGATGATGAATGAGACTTCATCGAAATGTTGCCTAGATACTTCGAATCTTACGTGGGAGAAAACCCGAACAACCAAAGATCCATATGTACATTTGTATATATACTGTACATATGTACGGTATGTTTGCATTGCATATATATAGATGGATACAAATACAGATAACCTTCAATTTACGATCACACCTGAACCCAAATTTATGTTGCTGAGTTTTTTCCCATTTTACAACCTTTCTTGCCACAATTATTAAGTGAACCACTGCAGTTATTAAGTTAGTAATATGGTTGTTAAGCTTCCACATTGACTTTTCTTGTCAGAAAGTTGCAAAAGGTGATCACATGACCCAACTATAACCCTCACTAATATGAAACAGTTGCTGGGTATTTGAATTTTGATCACATGACTATGGGGATGTCATAAGTGTGAAAAATGGTCATGTCACTTTTTTCAGTGGTGTTGTAACTTTGAATAGTCACTAAATGAACAGTTGTAAGTAGAGGGCTACCTGTACAGGTATGAGTACAGGTAAAGAAATGGGACAGCACAGAGGTTTCTACCCTGGTAATTTTGCCAGCAAATTTATTCAGTAAGGAAATGTAATTAGGAATTTAAAATAGAAAGCTGGAAAGATAGGAAAGAGAAGAAAGGGAGGGAGGGAGGGAGGG